>JAQMYF010000025.1:8067797-8075297 GCA_030014195.1 Neosilurus mollespiculum | reverse complement strand
GGGGAGAATGGTGCGCATCTCAGCTGACTCTGGGCGAGGGCGGGGTACACCCTGAACAGCTCGCCAGGCCATCGCAGGGCCAACACACATTCAACCATTCACACTCACACTCACTCCTAGAGGGCGATTTGGAACAGCCAACTGAGGGAGGAAACCCACGCAAGCACAGGAAGAACATGCAAACCCCACACTGAACCCAGGGAATCAAACTCAGACCTTCTTGCTGTGAGGCGGACGTAGTGTGCTGCCCTAAATGTTAAATATTATTACTAAATATTACTATCATATTATATATAAAAAGTCTTTTTAACTATTATATTTTAACTCTTAATTAGTTTTTATATAAATCATAAAATATGTGATAAAATCATTACTTGCTGATAGAAAAATCTATTAAATATTACACTCACCATGTAATAAAAATTAAAAAAATGATCACCATGTAATATCTATGGCACTGCTGCTCCACTTGGTCAGGTTGAGGCTCAGCAACATTAATGTGGCAATAAAATTTTAACTGTCATAGTTATACAACACGGGGGCAGCCGTGGTCTATTTGAGTTTGGGACCTAAAAGGTCACTGGTTCGATTCCCGAACCAGCAGGAAAAATGTGTGGCGGTGGGCTGCACCTTCCCTTCCTCCACCTTCATTGCTGAAGTGCTCTTGAGCAAGGTACTGCTCTCCGGGCGCTCCAATGTGTGTGGCAGCCCACTGCTTCAAGTGTGTGTGTGCTCACTCACATGAGGAATCATTTTCGCTTATGTATTGGCGCCCCGGAGTCCTTACCTTAACCCTACTGAAAGTTTTCGGGATGTGCTGGAGAAGACTTTATGGAATGGTTCAGATTTTTCCCCTCATCAATTCAAGACGTGGGTGAAAAACAAACCCGACACTGGATGGAAATAAATGTAATGGTGCCTAAGTTTGTTGAAACAATGCCATGACGATTACATGCCGTAAGCTAAAGGCAGAACAACAACATATTCCTGTGTGTGACTTTTCTTTTTGGCCGGGCAGTGCAGATTAATAATAGACAATGACTTCATTTAGTTTCGGTATCTCTCTCTTAGAACGTGAGGAACTTCATGTAGAAGTGGAAATATCACACAGAGCACAACCACGACTAAAGGGCCCGTGAATAAACACAGTAATAAGAACACACACACTTTTCTTATGTTCTTTCTTTTTTTTTTTGTTTTGTTTTGTTTGCTAATTTTATTGTTTTGGATGCAAAAATACAGGTGCATGCAGAGTAACAACATAAATAACAACACAAAATAAGAAAATTCAATCAGTTTAGTGAAATATACATCAGAGAAATGCATTCAGAGGATACTACTACTACTACTTTTATTATTATTATTATTATTATCATTATTATTACTATTATTATTATTATTACTATCATTATTATTATTTTTACTATTATTATTATTATCATTATTATTACTATTATTATTATTATTATTATTATTACTATTATCATTATCATTATCATTATTATTACTATTATTATTATTATTATTACTACTATTATTATTATTATTATTATTATTATTATTATTATTATTATTCACTCTTCAAAGCGTTTGAGTCTTACTGCCCCCTGCTGGTGACTGTCACCAGAAATTAAATTTCTAAAGAAAATGGCCTAATGGCTTTAATTAACACTTAGGACCATCTATTCATTCATCCATCCATCCATCCATTATCTATACTGCCTCTCCATCAGGGTCATGTGAAATCTGGAGCCAATCCATATTCAACATAGGTCTTAAAGCTTCAAACAATATTATATATAACACTTCAAACAATATTATATATCTCATTTTTAAAAATATAAACCATACATAGAGAAAGTAATAAACATACACTGTACTAGAGCAACTGGGATATAGAACTAATTCTTCTTACTATTACTATAAAAAATATTATTTATAAAGTGTTAAAAGGTGTTTTTTTTTAAACAAAATAACACATCTGCATACTTCCAATACTGATGCTTTAAAAAATTGTTCCAGCTTTCTAGAATGTGAATTTGTGCTGAATGTCCAGAGCATCTGGCAACACAGCGAATAAGAAAATCACCAAAAATGAAAGCGCACATCTTTTAGCACCTTTTGTTTACATGAAGATTATAAAACTAAAACTATAATCTTATTTCTGAAATACACACCGGCCTTGTTTCTGTACACACACTATTTCATGAGTCATTTCTTTCTGAATTCTTTGGTACTTAAAAAAACACAATTAAAGGTGCAGTCTAGAGTTTTTTAGCACCTCCTGCTGTCCGAAAGGTGATTTGCAATTGCACTGAAAACGCTAACAACATTATGTTTTAATTCACTAACGACCAAAAACTACTCATTTGAACACGGTATGTACACCGTGTGTTTTGCTTTTTGGGAAAAGGGGTGGGGCTAAGCAGGTATATTCTTAGGCAGAGCTAAATTCCAAGGCTGAAATGAAGAAAACACTCCTGAAAATATCATGAATAATTCTTTTTTTATGTATCTCTGATATGATTACAGGGTTTTGAGACACTTTTGGGAATTACAGACTGCACCTTTAATGTTGTTGTTGGCCTGTGCATCCCTGAGGATCCACACACGCACACACCCACACACACAAGCACACACACAAATGTAATCAATTCCTCATGAAACACATTTGAAAATTGAAGAAATTTGTATTTAAATGTCCGGTCAGGTGCATGTGATGTCACAACCAATCAGAGTCCTTCATTTCGGGTGACATATGTCCAAAGTACAGCATCTGATATTTGAAGGCACTTAAGATAACTGAATAATAAAAAAAATAAAACAGCTGTTTGAATCCATTATACTGCACATGGTTCACACTAGGATGTCATGCAACAATGATGCTGGTCACATGATCAATCCATGAGAAAACCACAGGAACGTCGATAAAGTCTTTAGTCTTTTTGGGAACACACACACACACACACACACACACACCTAAATCATGAACTGTGTGTATCCCTCCGCCCCAGTGACAATGACGTCCATCCAGATCCGCATGGCCTCAGGTGATGGAGCCACCATGTAATACACACGATCGTGAGTCTTCACGCTGAACGTTAAAGATGGATTCGGGCTCTGAGGAAAAGAAATGGAGAAATAACACACTGCTGCCACCCTGTGTTCTCAAAGTGTGGTGCAGAAAAACAGCGTTTTTTTTCTTAGTCAAATAAATATTTCAAACTGACAGTAGCGCCACGGACAGCGAAGTCTCTTCTGGAAGAGGCATAGACCAATGGAACTCCAGAATAGGAAGCGCGTTCCTCTGATCGTTCCATTTGACCAATTCTCCTCCCGGCAGCGCTTCTGCCTCCTCCCATTGGTCCACGCCTCTTCCAAATGCCTCTTGAATCTGAGTGCAAATCGCACTTCATTTGAGTGAGTACATCGATTCACGGACTAATCCGCGAGAGTTTGAAACAAAGTAAGCGGATTAAGTTAAGATGACATCGATGGTGAAGTTTTTTAATATTCAACAATTCAAACAGGCCAGTAAGAAGAATTTAATTTAAAAAATGGCTGCTTTAGATTATGTGGCAATGGCAAAACGTTAACAGATAGCCCAACTTAAAGGTAGAAGCTGTCTACGTAGGCTACCTATTGCTGTTACTGGCGAGATTGTTATGTTCATGAATATTTATTTAGCCTTTGGAAAACCTATTGTAAATGTTAATATCTGATAATTTCAGTGTTAAAGATGAAGGATGAAGTAAAGAAAGAGCACAAACGAAGAATCACTGATTGGTCTGAATCAGCCAAAGGTATATGGGAGCTTTTCTGACTGCATCACGTGGGTTGGTTTGTGTGTTTGATGGTCTGCCCATGTGATTGTCTGTGTGTGCTGCTTTTCCCATGTCTGTTAGTAATGTAAGCCTGTGCCCTTAATACGTAGCACTTCCCCAACAACAGATTTTCTGAGACGCAGACTGTGCTTTGATTTCTTTTCAGAAAAGTTTTGTCAGAGTGTGATTTGAGGATGAATTAGATGCTGCATTGTCACATCCTGTTTAGTTTGTCTTATTTTGAGATACATTTTCTCCTTGTGTTTGGGTCATTCCATGTCATTTCAACACAGAATCAGCCACCACGACTCCGATTTTCATGAAACTTCATGAAAAGGAATGATTGGGGCCCATGAAAAATGGCTAGAACTCAATTTTTTTTTTGCATATTACTTAATTAGTGAGATAGGCGCTAATGAATTTTTGACTAATTACCGCAACATCACGAATTAAAACGTGTACATCTCTAAAACTATAGCACCTAGAGAGTTCTAATTTGGACTGTGGGTGCAGAATATGGTCTAGATAATTATGTAATGGTTTTGATTTTCTGTTTTAGGAAATGAAAAATAGTGTAGAACATCATCACAGTCACACTTCCCCAAATTCTGCCAAATTCATACATACATACATACTTTTCAGCCAAATTCATGACTGCTTTTCCCTTATGTGTTATGCCCACTTCCTGATTATGTAAAATGAAAACTCAGTGTCATAGTAACAATGAGCCAAAAATAAAGCCAATACAGTTTTTTGCAAACATTTGCATCATTTTTCCTACTGTGCTGCAACACCGAATTTTAGGGCCCCCTCACCTGTCAAATCCCACTTTAACCACTGGCGATATCCACCTCATTTCAGTCAATAACTGTTATTTATTGCGGTTCTGTGGAAACATCTTGTAAACATAAAATTTCAAATTGAATTGTTAATTCACCTTGATGGTAATTCATGGCCTTATTGAAAATATTAAACCATGAAACATCAGAGGATTTCTGGGAATCCTGCAATTTTTTTTAATTCTATGAAACAAAAAGTTTGAGTTGCTTTATTTGCTCGTATGGAATCTGCAAATCCACCAATCTCATTATACTCATTTAGCTGATGTGGAACAATCCATCCACAGGATAACACCAGCCAATCGTAACTTTCACAGGGGAAATCTTTCACATAAATTTGTGCGCCAATCTGCAAGAAGCCACCATGTAGAACACATGATCGTGAGTCAGCATATGTGTATGAATAATGTTTGCATACTTTCCAATGTGGCCGCCAATGTATCCTCTTAGTGCTGTGTATATCAATTTTGTTTATAAGCCTGATAATATGAATCGTACTTAAATTTTAATAGCCAATAGAAAAAAGAAAAAAAAAAAAAAAGAAAAATGACATTTATATGTATAACTTATATATAATTTATATATATATATATATTATATATATATATATATATATGTGAACCTCCAGCACAAAACCAGTCGGAACTCGCATGACCTAGTTAAGTGGCTCATAGAATAACATCATCTTTCATTTCCCACTTCCTACTTGGAGGCTGCTTATGTCCTAATGTTGCACGCTGCTAGTGTGCATGTGGTTCGGGAGTTCAATTCAAAACTAGTTTTAGAGTATACAACACACTGTATGAAACTATCATCTCCTAACAGTTATGTACACTTTAAAACTAGTTTAGAAACCCCTAACCCCACCGTGCATGTTAGCTGCTAACAGTGCGCAACATTAGGACATAAGTGGCCTCCAAATAGGAAGTGGGAAATGAAAGATGACGTTATTCTATGAGCCGCTTACTTAGGTCATGCAAGTTCCAACTGGTTTTGTGCTGGAGGGTCACACACACACACACACACACACACACACACACACACACACACATAAATATATATAATTATGTATAACAAAATAAACATGGTATTATCGAATTTCGTACCTTGTGTGCGTTCTTTAAATGATCGTAATAGACCTCCTCTATAGCCTGGAAGTAGATCACTCCTTTCATCTTCGCCTCATGTTTATCTGTTACAATGGCAACAATGCATCATCAAGTTTGACAAACCTCTGTAAAACACATGGCTATACAGTATGTCTGACCACACTGTGTTATTCTGACCTGCATAGTAAGACAGCGTCCTGCGGTTACGGTCGAAGACAAACCAGCGCTTCTTCCACGTCTTGATCTTTCCACCCATCTTGATGAGGAAACCACGGCACGTCTTCTCCATGATGGAGATGTGGTAGCAAGTCTCGATGTTGTGTCCGGCCGACTCGATGTGGCTACGCAGGTCGAAATCGTCCTTCCTCACAGGCAGGTATCGGGTCAGCGGACGAGACTGTGAACAGGGGTCAGAGATCAAGTGTCAAGACAGGAGACGGCATGAAAGTATGTTACCATGACAACCACTGTCCTACCCATCACTAACAACAGCTATTGCAGTTTGGTTAAAATACTAATTACTATAATGGCATCCTTTTCTAATTTATATATTGACTGTGATTGGTCCAAAGCAATGAAGCCTGTTTTTCTGACATCACAGCTTCATATGTACTGTAGCCCTGCCCCAAATCAATTTCATACAGAAATCTTTCTCACCTGAGCTCTCTGTTTCTCTCGCAGCTTCACTTCCCTCTCGATGAGTTTCTGTCGTCGACTCGTTTCCTCCTGAAGTCTTTTCTCCAGCTCTTCTCTTCTCCTGCGCTCCTCCTCCAGAGCCTGACGCCGAATCTCCATCTCTCGCTCCTAAACATGCAAAAAAAAACCCAAACAAACCAAAAAACAAAAACAAACAAAAAAAAAACAACAAAAAATATTGACCCGGGTCAATATTCTCACCCTGAATCAACAAAAAGACAAACACTAACCGCTTTTATTCTAGGGGAATGTCAGGTTTTATTTATTTAAATTTATGCATTGTTTTGAAATAGTTTTTTGTTTATAAAACTGCAGTAACTCATCAATTATCATGTGATTTGAAGACATTCATACAACTGAGCTTCCAATACTGACTACCCTCATGTGTGCATTTATGCGGTGCCCGGATTAAAACACCAGATATAAGCATATGTAGTAAACAGGAAGCCATTTATTAGTTATGATTAAAGGTGTACAAAAATAAAATATTTATTAATAATTAAAAAATTTTTAACTTGATATTAATCAGCTCTATCTTTTAGGCTAGTTTGTATTTTTTGGTAAATTTATCTAGGTCATGATAAAAAAAAATCCCAGAGAATTAAATAACCAATCTATGACTATTAAAGTTTAATTAATCCCCCGTTTAGCTGTCATGCTCTCAATGAACTTTTCCCCTTAAAGGACCTATAAAGGGAAAGAGGAAAACCTGTCAGCGTTTAAACATGAACTCTCATAGAGAGCACAAACCTCTGCCAAGGACCCCCCCCCCAAAAAAAAAAAAAAAAAATGTAAAAAATAAATAAAAAAACCCAGAATCTGCTTGTAACTATTAACTCAGTCGCTAATAAAGAGACAAACAAACAACCGAACAACCCAACGCTGACAAAAACCCACTGAAAAAACTCACATCTCATCACTGCTGAACTGGAATTGAATCCAAAACAAACTGTTACTTTGTGAATCAGAATCAGAATCAAATTCAGTCAGGACATCAGCTCTTTTTATGATGGTGGAAAAATGGAGTGTATA
>JAQMYF010000025.1:7993523-8005257 GCA_030014195.1 Neosilurus mollespiculum | reverse complement strand
TCTCTCTCTCTCTCTCTCTCTCTCTCTCACACACACACACACACACACACACACACACACACACACACACACACAAATACAAAAACAAATAGTTTTCACCTCTCTCTACATGTCAGTTTATAATCTTTAATCTCTTTGCAACCTTTAAAATATCTTTTTGCACTTCCTGTGGCTCTGTCCCAAATCACACACTAATACAACACTAAAGAGTGCATGATGTAAACAATAGACACAATTAGCAAGGCGTGTGTGAGCTAACTAGCTGCTACAGTGGCTTAACGAGCAAGTGAAACAGTCTTAGCAAACGTGCCTAGCATGAGTACGCCCTTAGACACCTTGTTGCTAGAAACGGCAATGTTTTACGTTCCCTTTAGTGACTTTAACTCAAGAAAATACTTCATGACAAACTGAGTGACTAGTAGATGCTAGTGAACTCGATATGCTCACACCGCTGCTGCTGATAAACAGCATGCAGATTTGTGCGACTCTCCATCCACTTGTAAAACTGTGTTGTGCTTCCGACCATTCAGAGAGCAGTATTATTCACAGTAACCAATCATGGGTCACCACTGTTTATCCTGTGACTCTTTATTCTTTGTTTCAAACTTACTTCTTGGAAAAATCATAATAAGACCAGGTTTCCTTTATGACACCTCACTGAAAGAATTCTGAACATTCCTGATGGAACGTACGCTATTTTGCAAACTAGTGAATTACTCAAAGAATGCAAGGTACCTCCACCAGGCACAGATGGATTATTGCTATAAATTGTCTGCCTTAAAGCAGTGCACCAAAAATGTTAGCAGTTATTTTCAGTAAAGAAACAGCCCCCTAGTGGGCGTCTGATGAACATATTATAAAACATTTTTCAGGACTTCAGCAATTTTTTCAACGTCATCCTATGCATGGATCACCAATCCACCAAATTTTAATGGCTTGTTACTCGTACCACACCCTACACTTGGAAAAAAAATAAGCGAAATCCCTACATAACTTCCTGAATTATCATGCACACAAACAAACAAACAGAAAAACTAACTAACAAACAAACACAATTGTAACAATACTAGTGGAGGTAAAAAAAGTTTCACGTCCACAGACGACCCCTTTATATAAGAAACACATTATTCATTCATTTTTTCATTTTCTGAACAGCCTAATCCTAATTAGGGTTGTGGGGAGGCTGGCACCTATCTCAGCCAACTCTGGACGAGGGCGGACTACACCCTGGACAGCTCGCCAGGCCAGGGAGAAATAAATTATAATGTATTATTTTCTGTTCTCTCATCATCAGCAATAAACAAAGTTAGTTTGTGACATCATTTTACCACTTCCTGCAACTTTTTGAGCATGCTTTGGCTATTTACTTTGCTAAAGTAAAATTCCGAACAGAATATCTGTCATGGTCTCTGTCTCATTTCACGTTTTACCATCCAAGGAAACATTACAGAATCACATGTATATGAATTATGTGAGGAAAACATAACATGATATCAGTTTGACTTTTCTCTAAGGGATGTACCTTCCTTCAGAGGTAGTACGGTGATGGCCACACTTAGCCGGCCGCTCCCTAGACTGACCAGATGAGGCGCGGTACTCTGAACCTTCAGAGCTTTCCCTGTGTCAGTCAGGTCCAGTGGTGAACTCTGTACATCACAAAATATCTCAGAAATCTTTGAAAAGCATGAGGGCGATACCATGATTCCTGCAGATTATAATAGACGTCTAATGGTTCATAATGAGAATGAATGCGGATCTGGGGGTCTGTAATGAGGTTCATGTTGGTCCTAATGGGTGCCGATAGCATTTCGTTTATTTTGATAGCAATCATCCACATGAACATGGGTTCCATTTAATGATAACCAGAAAAGTCCTGCAGTGGGAATTGCCGAAGGGTACATTAGTGTGAAAATGAGTGTGTGTGTGTGTGTGTGTGTGTGTGCGTGTGCGTGAAGGATGACTGAACGTGATTGGTTGATGGTTGATGATATTTGATTTGAGACATATTTACTCACTTTTTTGACACACATATGCTCTCATTGTTTTTCTCTTAAATTCTTCACATAAGAACAGTTTCAGAACAGTTTTGGGAAATTTCCAAATGGCCAGAGAGTTTTAGGGTGAAGACACGCCCACAACAGAAAATAATTGGGGGGATAATAATAGCTCCGAACTCACCTTAGGAGGTGTGAGGTTCTGGTCTGACTCTGGCTGCAGTGTGTTTTCAGACGTGTCTGTCTCAGCATCCTAAAGATCACACACACACACACACACACACACACACACACACACACACACACACGCACACGTGCACACATTAGCCCTACTCCATAACGTACACACCTCATCAACTGTGATTACAAATTACCTAAACAACTTAAACAAACAAATACTTCCACAATCCACAAGAGTGCAACAAAAGGACATAAACACACAAAGACGGGACACACAGTCAGTCAATCGGTTACATGGTTCCATACGGTGGAATGTGCGTGTGAAGAAAGTTCTGATGGAGTTTAAGGTAATGGCGCTGAGAGTGGGAGGAAAACACAGGAATGTTCTGAGCCTACAATTTCCCACAAGTCACTGGGAGTGCTTGGCATGCATGGCCAGCATAGGAACGGTGAGAATGGACACTAGAGGAGACAAAGATGGATCTGGAGCTGAGTGCAGAGCGGTTCCTCCCACACACTCATCTGTTCCACAGCTGGACTGAGAGCATTCAGGAAGTGAAATAAGGAATATATTAAACATGTTCTCCAACAATAAGACAAGAGTTTATCTAACTTATTAACTCAGCGAATAGCTTTAGCTTAAATGTAATTCAAATGAATCATTATTGTGAAATAAAACCTTTCAGGGTGATTTGTGACCCCAAGCTTCCTAAAAGGTGGTACCTAGAACCTTCTTGGTTAAAAAAAAAAAACACTGCACGGTGTAATAATCATCTCCAGAACCTTCTCATATGAAGCAGTATACAGCTGAGAGGAGTTTAAAGCCTCAGGTTGAGCAGAAATTTGTCCTTCTTGCCCTCGTACTGCATCGTGTCACCTCAGTTTCCTCTGATTGAGCGCTCGTTTCCCACACGAACTCACTGCAGGTTCACTCTGCACTGCTTATTCCCTCTAATCTGCTTCCGCTTAACACGCCAAACACAATACACACATTTCGGGGCTGAGAAAAGAAAAACACAGGTTCTGTCTGCAGAAAGGAGGTCAGGAAATCCAGATGCTGTTTGCTAAACTCTTTGGAGGGCAGTGATTTAAACTCCTTACCCACTTTTCTTTTACATTTTGGTCAAAACCCTCCTACTTTTGCTCCTCTTCTCGTCACCTGTCAGGTAATTGGGCGTGTTTGGACAGGACCGAGGTGGGGTTTGGGCAAAGGTATGTTGGCCCCAGGATGCAAAAAACACAGGCAGACAGATTCCGTAATGCCACTCCTGAAGCTCTTGAGGTTGAGATCAAATGATAAATATAAATAAGCCCTTAGTCTAACCATTACCCTGGTATGAGCATACCGAACAACCCCCCCCCCCCCCTCATGTGTTTGTTGAGGTACACATGCTACTTCTGAGATACCAGTGATGCTGATCCTTCTGCTCTCTGAATCCTATGATCTGTCCTGATGTGCTACTACTGGTTGGAGTTCTCATCTTAGACGCCCCTCGCTCCTACTGATGATGATCCATATGGACCTAAATATACACTCAGACTTTTTACTGCTGGTGATATAAACTCTTTTACTAAAACCATTTAGCTACATGGTTTATATTTTTATCTGGTGTCACCCAAATGAGGATGGGTTTCCCTTTTGAGTCTGGTTCCTCTCAGGGTTTCTTCCTTGTGTCATCTGAGGGAGTTTTTCCCTGCTACCATTGCCACGACCTTGCTCATTGGGGATTTATAGGGTTTATAGAGAAATTAATTTTTTTATTAAATTTGTTTTTACTATGTAAAGCTGCGATGCTACACAAATAAAACTGAACTGAATTTAATTGAATTGAGTAAAATCAGCTTCTGGTGATGTAGGAGTAGTGAGTTTGACATACTGATTGGTCAGAAGGTGTTAATTATTTTATTAATTACAGCAACTCTGATTGTAGTGTGGCTCCAATCAGATGTTTGTATAAATGCTCTCATTCTAACACATTGTTGATTTGAAGGTGTCCATCCACTAGTGAATAGTCTTTGTGATTTATATTCCATTATCAATTCATTTTGGCTAAATAAAGGCTTCCTTGCCAAATTACGCCAGCTCACAGGCTTAGTATCTCTTATTCACCTGTTTTCCATATTGTTTTTATTCCGTTTACATAACAATAACAAGACCACTTGACCAGAAGAATGATCTTGTGCATGCATTACAACTTGACAGTGCAACATGGATTTGCAGAACATAACAAAGTTCGAGATCAAGCGTTAAAAAACAGAAGAAGGAGTACAATTTTGTGGGGAATAAAAAAGCTGGTGATGTTTACTAATATCGAGTCACTGACACTCACGTAGAGGAGTAAGCAAATGGTTTCAGAAAGACATGGTGGCCGATTCCATTTTATTCCCAGGAGATAACACTGTATTTCATGCATATTTAATATACCTGGGAAGTGGATGGGCCCCTTTGTGGCCCCCTTTAATGTTTATGAAAGGAGTCTCCAGTGTCAGCTGAAATTTAAATTTTCCAACACTTTTACACTTTTCTGTGATTTCTCATTAACATAATCCCCTTTCATGCTGCTGTGGGGTAAAAGGAATAAAATACATTTTTTCTGATAAAATATATCAGCTTCAGGTTCGTAACCACAAATCTGCTTTATCAAAAATAACAGCACACTTAAAGATCAATGAAAAAATTATTAATGTGACATCATATTTTTTCCAATCTAATCTAATCTAATCTAATCTAATCTAATCATGTGGAATGTCTGTGCAACACATTCATCTGTACCAAGGAGGTTTGGGTTTGAATCCAAGCAGTTTTCTGTTTTCCATCAGCGGCGGAAGTTACAGGGAGTGTTAGGAAAGATGAAGAGTTGGAGGAAACCTTGATTTTGAATAAAGCAAATAAAGTGATCAAAGCAATGTGACGACTCCCTACGCCTGATTAGACCTGTATTGAATAAACTCTGTGAGTGAACTGAATTATGGGAGACCAGACGAGGCTAGAGGAATCAGAGGATATAAATTAATTTTTTTGATTCCACTGAGGCCTTCGGTAGAGAATTATTATTATTTTTTCATTAAAATAATCTGACTATTGAAATAAACATGTTAAAATATTTGGAATATTTATTGTCATTTTTTATTCTTGGACAGAAAACAAATTTTATTTAACTTATTATTAGATTTAGTTACAAAGCCAGATCAAATCTACAGCCTTTACATGGTTCTACAGTCATCTAAAGCTTAAAGGTTTTGCGAAGAACTTAACAAGATGGACATTTTCATGTTTCACATTCATTTTCAAAGAAGGCAGGTGCATCCAAAGGAAGAAACTTGAAGGAATCGTGTTTCCAGGTTCATCAAGATCCGCTTCGATGGCGCATCAAGGTCTTTTACGCTCTGTTAAGGTCTGTTAGGGGTCTACTGTGATTGCCACATTCTATCACAATTGGTATCAAAGAGTAATAAATCATAATAGTAATAATAATAAGGAATATTTTTGTGGTCAAACCTTAATTAAACAGGTAAACAAAAGTGCTAATAATAATTATAAATAAATAAATCTTTTCCCTATTGTACCAGCCAACTGCATCCTTTCCAACTGCTGCTCATGCAGCATCACAGAGGAATGTAACAAGCTATCTACCTTCTTCCACATACTTTATTTCACCAACACCCATGATTGGTTAACATTGTTGTCATTGACAGTGATGTGCCCCTCTCTTTCACCTCTCTTGAGTTTCCCAGTGATAGGACGAGATGCAGCATTTGGGAGCACCATTCTTATAATAACTTTTAGCACTGTGCTTCACAGAGCCCTGCATCGAGAACCATTTATTAGAAAATATAACCACTTTCAAGGTCAAATGTAAGTTTTATGGCTTCAGATGAGCGTAGGATCTCTCTCAAGTGGCCATCATAGCTGCATCCCAAACGCCGACCTGCACCACATATGACAAAGCTTTCATTGTGTCCTGCCTCCTCATAGCTTCCTAATGATATGGGACGAAACACAACCAGCCCCCGGTGTCTCACACACACTTTCCCTCCCTTTATGCGGCCGTGTCAAGACCTCCAGACAGACAGACAGTCTTCTCTCTGTTCTCTGCCTGCACCCTCCTCACACAAATTCAGCAAAATAAAAAGCAAGTCCAACACTTCGGAGAAGTATTCCAAACCCGAGTGGAATGCTGAGAAGCTGAATATTAATTTCCCACCTTTTAACTTTATAATGAAATTCTCTCCTTCTGGATATTGGTACTTAATATATTTGCAGTGACTGAAAGAGACAGGGAAGTGTTTTCACAGGTGTAGGAAATTAACAGAATGGCATTCCTGGTGATTTAGGACATGTCTGAGAAGCTAAAATTGGCTTCAACCTCATAACAGTTTTTTATTCAAGATGTTTCCTTTCATTAGTGTATTATTATCTCATATATTATATCATTATCATCTCATACCTGTTATAGCAGTGTGTTCAATACTTGAGAAGAGAATTACTTTGGTGTCTCATTTAAGAGGGAAAATGAAGTCCATGAACTCATTTACGTCCCTTTTATTTTACGACTAATTTCAGTTTTTTATTTTTTGTGCAAGAAGAATGTTGATGAAAGAACATGTTGTGTACAGCATATACATAAGGCTAGATAAAAAAAATTCCCGTTTCTCACCAGCGGCAGCACTCGGAAATTGGTGCCACATCTAATTTATTTATTTTTTGCTCAACATCTCGGAAAATGCCTCAGACTTTTTAAAAAAAAAAACTTTTTATACATATTAAATGTACATGTACATGTAAAAGTCATCTGGGGTGTATTGTATGGCTTCAGGCACTTTACCTACATTTAGCTTTAAAAGCTTTTGGGCTTCGACACTCACCTCATTTCTCTATTAAAAAAAAACAAAACAACAACAACAACAACAACAAAAACATTCTTGCTTATTAAGGCCTCATTTTCTTTTAAAAAAAACAATCATACAATCAATATCACTGTCGGATATTCTATTTAATTTTACAATAACAGGCTAAGATCAGGATTTTGTAGTTATCGCCCCGCATTAAGACTGGTCCCCACACTTTGTGTTTTTAAATTACATCTTTGAAAATATTTTTTATTTTCTGTCTTTTACCTCAGTTTCAAAGTTATTGTTTTGTTTGCTGTTTGGCAAAGGCATGGATAGATATTTGGATTTCTGTCTGTGTTTACTTTGATTTCATATTTGTGACTGTACAGCACTTTGGTCAGTTGCTGGTGTTTTAAAAGTGCTTTATGAATAAAATCCAATTAAATTTTAACTAAAAATAAACAAACTCAAAAATACTTAAATTGAACATATTAACAGTTTTCATACTTTAATTTAAAAAAAATATATAATTGTAGACGAATTCAATAAAATTTAATACTTTACATGTTCAGCTGCTGTACTGGTTTTCATTTAGAAATATAAATAAACAACACTTATTTTCCTGTAACAACATGTCCTCAAACATTTAACTCCTTTTAAACCACAGCAAGTACCAAAATTCATCATTTATTTACATTGGAGCCCCTGATTGGAGCACCATAGGCACGGAATGTGACATAGGCATGGAACATAATTTGAATGGTTGTCCCATGTCCACACATGCCCACTACAGTAAACCAGATAAGGCTGCTGCTTCAGTTTGGCTGTTATGTATTGCTGACTTGCATGACGACTGGCAGCAATAAAAAAAACTGATTTATTATCAATAACGAAACTGAAACTCAAAAATGAAAGGCTCATACACCACCACTCAGACTCTCACACTATAAACACAATATGACCTAGGTAGGCAGACAAACTTTCGTCAAGAAAAGCAACAAGAAACATGACAGGTGATACAAATAAACTCAGCAAGTGAAAGGTGGTGAAAAAACTCCCTCAGTGTTAACCTTTCCTGCTTTCGCTTCAGACCGTAATCGGGAAACACGGAGTAGATTTATTTAACCGCCCTGCTCTTATAACACCAGCCTCATACACCTATTAACAGAGATATCTATCAGGAGCTCCGTTTTTAGGCGGTGCCTAAATCTATATATTATTAATTTGAAATTGTGAAACGTCCTTGAAACAAGTTACCTCTTATTCTCACACCTATATGTGCCTATACGCCCTCATCATTTTCTCTTTTTCCTCTTTTTAAATTTATTTAGATAAAAAAAACATAATAAATTAAAACAAAATAAATAAATAGTCTCACCTCAAGTTTGCTTATTAGGGATATAAATCGACATATGGATTTGTGTAAAAATAAACGTGAGTTGATCTGGATAATAAAACATGTCTTGTTGACTTCCTGTTGGCCATGTGACACAAAAAGACAGATCATTTATCACCACATCATAGAGCTTTACAAAGTTAAAACAAAATACTGGTTGTTGTTATTGTGAGTGTTTAGTGTACCATTACTCTCTCTCTCTTTCTCTCTTTCTCTCTCTCTCTCTCTCTCTCTCTCGCCAGCATCCCTGTCTCATCTTCATCTTTAAGCGTATGCTGGAATTTAACACAAACATTTTCTGGTCATGCCAAGGCTTGTGCCAAAGAACCTGACCTAACATCTTTTGGTATGCAAAGACACAAAGAGACCCATACAGTCATTACACTACATTGTGTTACTCAGTCCTGATCTTACAATTCTCAATATTTGTAGAATAAAATACTTCATTATTGACATTATTTGCATTTTGTACACACTGGGTAGGATTTCTGATATTATAGGAATTAAAGGGTTAACACACTCGTTTAAATCCAAGAGCTTGTTAATAATTAAGAGAGTTTGAACAGAATGAAGAAAAAAGTTTAAAGGCTGCAAAACAGTGACCTATGGAACACCAAAATAACCTCAAAATATTACACCATGTACACACTGTACACAAATGGTTTACTCTTATACTCAGCAAAATTCCGTTTCCTCAGTGCGGTTAACTTGCAATATGAGTTTCAACAAAGTGAAGTTTACTTAAATACAGCATGTGTTTTGGGTACTTAATAAAAATTGGTCTCTTATAGGAACCATTTTTGTTTCAAGAAGTGTTGCAAAAAGGTTCCTGTAGGGTTCCAGCCTTGTAATAATCTAAAACACCCCAAACCACCCATAATCCCCAAACACCAATAACCAACCATAACATCCCAAGCACCCATAACCATACACAGTCCCCCAGGCATCCATAAGCACCCATAACCATATTTAACCACCCAGAATCCATAATTCCCCCACACCTCAATTTAAAAACGCAGAGATTTTTTATTTTATTTAAAGACATGTTTGGTTCCTAGGCTCCTGATTGACACAATGGAAAAGCATTCGCCCTATCTTCTGGAATTTGTGAGGTCGTGCCCTGGGTGGTCGCACACAGCCAATGAGAGCTGATTAGCTAAGCTTTCATGAAGGAAGGCACAGCACACGCTTTCTTTCTTATCACCTATTAACGACGCTAGCCAATCATGGGCGTCTGTGAGTGATTTCCTCTGGGTGTGTTAGGTCTGTCTACACATGATTTCCTGACTATTAAATAGTGGTATTTCAGAAGTATTATGCTCGGCTAGGATCATGAGCCTTGGTGGAAGCACCTTCGTCTACCTTGGTTGGTAGTCGTTGTGTGAAAGGGAGGTCTTATCTCAGTGGGAATTGGGTATAAAATTTTAGTGGAAACTATAGGAATATTTCAGGTTCCTAAGATCAGTAAAACATGTAGTGAAGTAGCCTGGTACTAATTTAAGGAGGATACCATCGCAGGGCAACACACACAACCATTCACACTCCGATCCACACCTGGGGCAATTTGGAACAACCAGTTAACCAAGAAAACCGGAGTACCCGGAGGAAACCCACTCAAGCTTGGGGAGAACATGCAAACTGCACACAGAAATGGATTTTGGCCAGGGACTCGAACCCAGGACCTTTTTCCGTGAGGCGGACGTGGGTAACCCCAACCATAACAATAACCCCAACCATAACCGTAAACATATTATTATTCTCACCTGTGGGGCAGTTAGGCAAATGACTTCATTTTAATACAGATCATTTCCAAAAAATGACACACATCATATAATGAAAATAATATCTGAAATCTCTCACCGAGGCAGATCCGATGCCCGTCATTATGGACGATCCTGCCAATTGTCGCCTTCCTCACGTGAGTGTGTGTGAGAGAGAGAGAGAGAGAGAGAGAGAGAGAGAGAGAGTAAACAAACAAACAAACAACAAATAATCCCCGACACCGGATACAACACGGAGTGACACGATGAGAGAACTGGGCTTTGGCTGTAATGTCCTGTTCCGGATCAAGTCCTGAATAAAGCGGAGGAGTGTCAGGAGACTGGAGGAGTGACAGTGTCACCGCAAGCGCGCGCGCCGTCATCCCGCTCCGCCAGCGGTGGAATGCGCCACAACTGGAAGAGGTGCGTGTGCGCACGCGCAGCCCTGACCACCCTCTCGCCTCTCTGCACTAATAGTTAGGATAATTATAAGGTGTTAAAATTCCACGGTGGCTTCAGTAACCACCTTGACTATAGTAACCTCAAAGAATGGGATACACACGCAATAATTAGGATTATGAATCATAATGACGTCACTGCATGTTAAAGGATTCATTGATTCTTGGTGTGATTTGGTTTGGTGATCAGTTTCACCTCATTATTTTTTCCACCACATTTTTGAAATCCCACACACATTGGACAATATTTTTGTCCAATGAATGCCAATATATTTGTTGCTGTTGTGTCTGCCCTGTGTACTGTATCATCTGTTAAATATTATACCAGCACTACATTTTTTGCAGGCATTCGATTGGATCCCAAAAAAGTCAGGTAAAAAGTACTCTAACTGAAATTAAAAAACAGCTCATCAGTGTGTTAATATTTTATTTATTTATTTATTTGCTACAGTATAAAGATTTTGTCAATCTAGTGCAATATGATATGTCTGTCAGTTTCATGTATTTGTTATTATTATTGTTATTGTTATTATTATTATTATTATTGTTATTATTAATATTAATACAACAACAACAACAACAACAATAATAATACAAATTATTATTATTATTATTACATCATTATTATTATTATTATTATTATTGTTGTTGTTGTTGTTGGTATTATTATTATTATTGTTGTTGTTGTTATTATTATTATTATTATGAATTATACAGTTTCTGGTTTACTTTTGCACTAAAACAAAAGAAAATGGATGCTCATGTTTGCATAAATTACAATTTTATTTTCTCTCCAGCTTTTGCTCTCCATTTGCTCTGAGTTACAGCTTGATTGTGGTCACTGAGTTGGAAATGATTTTTAGACTAGAACAACTGCGGGCCGACGTTAAAAAGAGGTTTGGTTTAGAACATGAGGTCAAGAGTGCAGTCTGTCTTTTGTATAAAAATAATAAGTATGTGTGAAAGTCCATGTTGGCACCATAATGCAGCTGAAATACAAAAGACTTCAGAGTAACATTCTGACATTCAGATATTTATTCATCAGGCATGGGTCTTTTATTCATTCTACAATGAAGCAATCAATTATATATATATATATATATATATATATAT
>JAQMYF010000025.1:7960635-7974511 GCA_030014195.1 Neosilurus mollespiculum | reverse complement strand
TTTGCATGTTCTCCCTGTGCTTGCGTGGGTTTCCTCTGGGTACTCCAGTTTCCTCCCACAGTCCAAAAACATGCACATCAGGCTGATTGGCAGTTCCAAATTGCCCCTAGGTGTGAGTGTCACTGTAAATGGTTGTAGGGCAAGCTGCACAGGGTGTACCCTGCCTTCGCCCAGAGTCAGCTGAGATGGGTGCCAGCCTCCCCACGAGCCTAATTAGGATTAATCGGCTTAGTAAATGAATGGATGAATGAATGCCAGTGCCAACTATTACCTCTGTATACAATTACTGAAAAGTTATGTACAGATCATCAAAGTTCATTAAATATTTACTAGAGGCGGGGCTTTGGACAAAGCAGACTCCATTAGATTTTGGAAATTATCTGTATCATCCACATTTTCTTAAAGGATTCTTTGACTTTGTCAGATTGATAACTTTTTAAATGCACATTTTCTTAAAAAAAAAAAACTATATACATTTTTGCTACTTTCATTCATTCATTTATTCATTTTTTTCATTTGCTGAACTGCTTATTAGGGTCACAGGAAGGCTAAAGTCTATCTCAGCTGATTCTGGGTCAAACCCTGAACATCTTGCTAATCCATCACAGGGCCAACACCCAGCCCTTTACACTCGCAGTCACACCAAGGGGCAATCTGGAACAGCCAATTAGGCTAATGAGCATATCTTTGGACTATGGGAGAAAACCGAGGTACCTGGAGGAAACCCAAGCAAGTACAGAAAAACATACTAACTCCAGACAGAGAAGTCCTCTTTGTGCCCGGGACTTGAACCCAGGACCTTATTGCTGAGAGGCGAGCTAATAACTACTCCACCATGCTGCTATGCTATGCTTTGCTTCCTTCACAGAACATTTAAAGCCATGTCCTGCACAAGAAAAAAAAATTTGCAAAATTTTATATGTAAAAATCAACTAAATACATATAGTTCTGACCATTATTACTGATCAAAACACTTTGAAGTGTGAGATATCATGATTTTTTTTTCTTCCTGAATAAGAGCTAAGCAATGTAAACAAACAAACCTAATGGATACCAGCTCACTGACTTGAATTTCGTGGTTTGTGTATACACAAATTTTCAGAAAGCGGATCACATTACAAATTTGCAGCAGCAAGAGAGTCGAACATGGCGATGCATGGAAGGCAAGTATTCAACACGTTCAGACTCAGTGTTCGTGACGTGAACACGACAAGGAGAGACAGAAAATTAGGATTTATATCCCAGATCATTGGCAGAGGTGGCAGACACTACGGGAAGAGACAAATCTACAAACACATTCAGATACAGCCGGATTTTTGCTTGACTAGTAAGTACGTTTACATTTACAGAATTTAGCAAACACTATTATCCAGAGCGACTTACAGAAGTGCTCTTTTTTTGATGTACTGTATTAATCCCTCAAGGGAAATTATTGCCTCTGCATTTAACCCATCCAAAGTGAGAGTCACTGAATTGTGTGTACACAAACTTCGGCATTGGTCGGGTTTTGTTTGTGAATGAAAGTCAATGGCGGATTTGGAAACCCTTCTTCAAAAGTTCTTGAACACTTTTGTACCTCGTTATTGGTGTAAAACTGAGAAATGAGTAATTACAGTTCTGTTTTGGCAAGTGAGTACTTAGTTGTGTTAAATAGTGATGTTTTTTTAAAAAACCGTACGGTTGAACATGCATGGGGTATACCTTGCGCAGGACATGCCTTTAATATGCAGAAGGCTCAATTTTTTCCGTACCAGTCATAGTTTAAAAAAAAATCCATTTATATTAATATTTCAAGTTGTGGATCATCAGTGGTTTTTTATGGCTTACTTTCTGAGTTACAGGTCTTGTGTGGTACTAATAAATCAACACCTTCTGAGCAACCTCAGCTAACCTGGTTCATTAACTTACTTCTCGACGAGGTAGCTGCGCAGCCCCTGGACCAATCCTCTGATGATGGTTTTGATGCGAGGGGTGAGGATGGCTTGAGATACGTGGAAGCTTCCGTACTTGGCCCTCTCTCCCAGTGTGGTCTCCAGGAACTGAATGAGTTTGGTAGTGTCGGTGGTGTTGGCCCAAGGCGCTGGGATTTTACTGCCAGGCCACATAAGGGGGCAGCCTTCAGCAGATAGGTGATGATAAAACACCAAGACCTAGGAGGATTAATAAAAAAAGTAATAACTGAGCAGAATATGAACTTAAATATAACTGATCTATATCTATATCTATATCTATATCTATATCTATATCTATATATATCCTGACCTACTACATTAGAGGTGCCTTTAATCATATGAAACAAAGTAACCTTAAAGGCTATTTAAAATATTATGTGGAAAGTTGGTAAAACACTGAATATTTATGAATATGCAAATTAGAAACATAGAAGGTCCTTCGGCAGCTCAAATGCTCTTAATTAGCTTGCATTAGTCATAAATGTGATCTCATTTTCTCATTTGATTCATAAAAAATGTATAAAACCACAGAGGCGACATGGTGGCATTGTGGTTAGCACATCCGCCTCACAGCAAATAAGTCCTGGGTTCAAGTCCCGAGCTCGGTATGGGTGAGAGTGAGAGTTTGCATGCTCTCCGTGTGCCTGCATGGATTCCTCTGCACTCTGGTTTCCTCCCTCAGTCCAAAGACATGCACATTAGGCTAAATGGCTGTTCCAAATTGCCCCTAAGTGTGCATGTGAGGGTGAATGGTTGTGTGTGTTGGCACTGTGATGGTTAGATGAGCTGTTCAAATAGACTGATCGGCTGAAATAGACTCCAGTCTCCTCACAACCCAAATAACATTAAACGATTCAGCAAATGAGTGAGAGTGAGTGAGTGATGGGATTGAAACCTCCAAGTACCTGTTTCTTCTTCTCCCACAGGTAGTCCAGTGAGATGTCTTCCACTACACTGATCCTGCACAGTTTTGATCCAAAAACCTCCTTGAGCATGTTAATGAGATAGCGATGATGCTCATTGTTCATGGCGTAGTGATGATTGAAGTCCAGGAAGATGACCTCTTTGCGGTGAGCGTTGAGGAAGGCATTGATGTCGTTGAGTCCGTCTCGAACTCTGAGCCCAAACAGGCCGTGGATGAAGTACACCTCGTGGTCTTTTTCTCCAGGTTTTGTAGAGACTCGGAGGTCAAAGTAGCGAATGCCGCCTTCCAGCTGCTCCCTGAAGGTCAGATTCTGAGTCATGGACCATTTCTTCATCAATTTTTTAGCCAGAACACGGAACACGAATGCTAGGTGCTTGACGAATGCCATCTGATCAGGACCAACCGGAGCATGTTCATCCACCCAGAAACTAAACGAGTCGTGAGAACCTAAAACGTAGGGAAGAACCAAAAAGAAAGTTCTAACAAAAAAAAGAGTGGTGTGTGATGGTTAGTGCCGCCTACTGTCTAAAGATAGATTGCAAGTGCAACGACAATGGTCAGAATTTAAAGCTGGAATTTTTTGAGGCCTAAGTTGTTTCCAGCAATACTCAGAAATAGCAACATTAGCATAATATGAATCCGAGAGGTCTTAAAAGTCTCAAAATTTTTAGACTGAGAATTTTTAAGAGGTTATATTTTAGTTGGGAATCACAGATTCATCACATGTTTTAACTCCACAAGAATATGTATAAAATAACCCCATACCCATGCATGCTACATTACTGAGAATTGTTTTAATTAAAGAATTCTTTCAGGAATCAAAGGAGATGATCAGGTGAATAACAGACCCACCAGGTACGGCGAGGTATTTGAGTGGCATGGCCGTGAGGTAAGGACACAGGGATCCCATCCAGTCTGCATTGCTGGCATCACCCGTCGGCCTTGTCTTCATCTCGCTGCAGTGTGACGTCACTACGATGTGTTAAAATTCATACTGAATAATCTGAGGTTAATAAAAGCGATGTGAGACTCTGCCTGTGTGAAAGCGTTGTGAGACTCATCCTGAGTGCAACTCAGACTGACGGAGTGTTCCTGAGAGTGTTAATCAGATTATGCTAAATCACTTTCTTTATCCTTCCTGCTTTCCTCACTTATCCTTGGAGAGTTTGACATTAGCCCCTCCCCCTCACCTCAATAAAACGCAGGTATTTAAAAATCTGTGCAGGCGAATAATGAAACAGTTATGAACCTAACAGATAATTAGAATAAGGAAAACAAGCTGAGAAAAATAAGTACACCCTTCCTGCTTCTGTAGTCATTAAGAGAGAAATGAGCAGGCAGGGTATTAAAGAAATGCAAAAAATTAATTCATCATCAAGAATTACATCTGAAGATATACATCTAATGATAAAAGCACAACAGACATTTTATTTAGAGGTATAAAGAAAAGTATCAGAGCTACATCATGCGACCATTATTTATTGTACGTACAATAAATATTTGTGTTCCTGACAGTAAATCAGAAAAAAAAAAAATTCAAAATAAAAAATTAACACTCAAGTCTTTCCTGGAAGGGTGGTGAGTATAATATGCCCCAAAGTATGTAAGAATACAGATTCTACTAATAGAAAATAAAATGAACACTTTCCTTCTTATTAACTTCTATCCAGAATTCAACAGCAATAATGTGAGTGTGTAAATAATATCAAACACATGACCTTCTACCTCATGTCTGACATTTCAGGGGAGAAAAGGAAATGAACCACAATGGAGCAATGACTTGTTGGAAAAAAGTTTGTTTAAAATTAGTGTTGGCAAATTGGAAATACATGCACTCACGCAAACACACACGCACACACACACTTCCTGTGTGACAGTTGACATTGTAGCACCCAGCCACAGAGGTTAAGCTTGTGTAGTAGCGATGATCACTCAGCACCAGCAATGGATCTTCTGCACTTCTGAGGATTTTATTTACAACAACTAATTACATTTTTATTTATTTTATTTACTTTTTACTGCCCTTTTGTCTTTTTTTTTTTTTTCTTAAGAGGATATTATCAGCTCCTGTGGAGGTTGAGCTGACTGATCCAGGGTGATGGAGCACATGGATCTGCTCTTCTACCATGGTCCAATCAGCAAAGCGCGGTGCGAGGAGATTCTGAGTAGAAATGGGAAAAATGGATCGTTTCTCCTCAGGGAAAGCGAGACCATCCATGGAGCGATGTGTCTCTGTGTTTAGTGAGTATTCAAATATTTCTATGACTGCACTTCTACTCAGTCTCCTCACTGAAGAGGTTTCACATGTTTGTTAGGTTATAAATACAGCCAAGTTTAAAGAGATAAAAAAGAAAAAAGTACAGGTAAGTGATTTATAATGAAGCTTCCTATGTATAGATGTAATCTCGACACTGTTAGTTTCCTATGCAACACTTTTTTTAGAATTCATCTCATCAGGCTTACAGGACATAACTTTAATCAAGCAATCCATAACGACAGCATTCCCATATCCCTTTATCTTTTTATTATTTATTCATGCTACATAAGGACTTTTATTAAATTTTAAAAAGCTCTCTGACTTTTTTCCTCTTCTTCGTTTCATTTCTATAATAATTTAAATTATTATTAATATCCATTTTCATGTCTCTCACTGTCTGTGGTTAGAAGCATGTAAAAGAACAACTGCTGACTTTTGTAAAGAGTAGGCCATTGGATTGCCGTCGGCATGTTTCTGCCCTGCGATGGCCTGGCGAGCTGTCCAGAGTCTTCTCTGCCCTCGCCAAGAGTCGGCTGAGATGGGCGCCAGCCTTCCTGCGACCCTATTAGGATTAAGCGCTTCAGAAAATGAATAATATACATTTTTACTCATCTGCTGAAATTAGATTACTTTACTTGCTGTCACTGTTGTTTACTTTTTTAGTGTTTTTAATCACAATTATTAATTTTATTACACAATTATAATTTAATTACATTATTAATGCAGCTTCTATAATAATAATAATAATAATAATAATAATAATATATAATTTGTATTAAATATTATAAAAATCTAAAAAAAATGAAAGCATTGCTATTTTTTTCTCATTGTTATCACTTGTTCCCACAGTAAAAAGAAAGTGGTACACACATACCGGATCCTACAAACTCATACTGGATATTACACCTTACAGGTGAGTGATAAAAAAGTCCATTGTAACACACTGTTTATCCATTCGGAAGGAACTGATTTTAGTTAGGATGAGATTAGAATGAAATACATGTGATGTCTCATTTAAATAACAATTTATTTTACACATTAGACTTTTATTCACAATATTTTCACACTCAGTTCGCTTCACTGATGTACGGAGTTATCCAGTGTGCAGAAAAATGTTAATATTCATTTAAACATCTGGTTATCTATTTTATAAAATGAATCTGAGTTAGTAATGGAGCTTAGCACAGAACTGTGTATAAATGAGGGTGTGCAAAAGATGGTGTGTGATATTTCCACAGGAAGTAATACCATCATGCATGTACCTTGCTTTTAATGTGAGAGGTCTAAAAGAAGGCATGTAGCTGCTAGGTGTAATTATTTATCCCATTTTTACAATTAACCCTTACAAGCTTAAAAGGTTTGAAAAGCCTATTACTTAATTAATCAATACCTTAACAATAGACATACAAAATACAATCATGTTCTCGAAGGCTGTAAACTGTTTGAATGCAACTTTTTGTTATCACATGCTCCTGCACGCAAACATTTTTGCTATTTTTGTTATGGCACGATTGAATTCGGCATTGTGATTGGTCAGAAGGGGTAGATTAATGTCCAGAAAACAGAGACGCTGGTGTGGAAACGGCTGTTAACTGCCACAGTTATGTACAATGATGCTTAAAAGTTTATGAAACCTTGAAAGTTTTCTATATATGAACGAGAGGTTGCAGGCGCATATTATGATATAATATGATATAAAATGCTATATATAAATATAAAAACTGACCATATTTAAGAATTAGTTAAGTGTTAAAAAATAAACAAACAAACAAATAAATAAATAAATAAAAATCAGGGAATGTAGTCTAGTGATTTTGAGCCCTGTTTGGATGTTTTTTCGAAACTCGGTCATGCATTCCTCATTAAATATAGGTAATATACCATACATGCACCAACACCTGCATTTAATGAGGAATGCATGACCGAGTTTCTTAAAAACATCCAAACAGGGCACAAAATCATTACACTACGTTCCCTGATTCAGTACTTAGCTTTGAATACCCATTATCTAATCATTTGATATCAAAATTAATTATCCCACAGTAAACCAATAAAAATGTCCTTTTTCAAACTCCTTCAATGTAAACAAGCTGTTCCCGCCACAGCGTGCTCACACTGAAGCATTTTCCTTTGACATGCAGGCATGTTGCAAAATTGATCGATTTAAACGCTGTAGAATTTAAATCTACTGGATTGGCTTGGTGAATATGTCTCATAATCATTGGAGGATGATGAAAAATGTGTGTGTTCAGAGTCTGACATCGAGAAAGTCCAGTTTACAGGCTGACTACAGGACAAATCTGATCTAAGCGCCTTTTTTTAATCAATGATAAAAAATAAAAATGCGCCTGAATTTTTTGCCCGGATGAAAACATTTTGTCTATGATAAAAATGCTCCAAGTAAAATATATTCAAGAAACTTTGAGTAAATTTATATTTCATAGGGTTAAATATTTGTTCTAATACTTTATGCTGATTGCTTTTACAGGAACATATGCTACTAAGGAACCTACACTCTAAAAAATAAAAAGTTGACTCAATGTAAAAAATTGATGTAACAATTTGCATAGATCTTTTTAAGTTGTTTCAACTTTGCCATTATTGAGTAAATGCCACAAGACTTCTCAAGTTAGGCAAACTCAATCACTTTAGTACAAGCAATGTTATTTGCTTTGTCCACTACAAGCTTAATTGAGTTGAACCAACTTAATTGTAAATGTGGAAAAAATATTCTCTTAGTTATTCTAAATTATTTCTTTTCATTTGATTCTACTCAGAAATGTCTATGCAAATTGTTACCTTAATTTTTTTTGAATACAATTAACTTATTTATCTTAGTCAGAATAAATTACACAATGAAATTCCATTTTTAAGACCAAACTTTATTTAAATATTACAAATATTAACATCTTCACAAAATACTGTGAAATTATTTCAAACACATTTTAACAGTCAGACTCGTCTGAATTCTTGGCATTATCAAAAATGCATTATTTTGAACTATGGGTTGAATGCAAAACATTGTAAACAGTGCAACATTCCCTCTTAATTTCAAGAAAGCAGGGTATTTTTTAGCAACATTACCTTAGGACTGGATTTCTGATCATCCAGCCCAAGGAGTATTTTTTGAAACACTTCAAAAGTATTTTCCAGAGCTTTCGGGTAACTGAGGTTGATTGCGTATATCAGCCCCATTAGCAACGCATAGGCTCTGGAAACATCCACATCTGTCAAGACCTCTGCTCCCTCTAGGATGATCTTTGCGCAGACTGGACCAGAGGTTATGCAATCTCGGGTTGTGACAATCCTCATCAGTTCGTCTGTACCATCTCCGTCACCATCCTAATTGGTCATAATTAATTTGAATGTTTAAACGTTTGTAATGAGTTGGTAAATGCCACATAATACTTTCATATAAATACCACCACAAATCTTTTGTTTAATGTTTGAAAAGTTTAAAAACACCAAAGGAAAAATGTGTTTTATCAAAGTTAAAAGTACTGCTACCAAAATTCAGCGCCAGTTAACACCATTTGGATGCCACCATAAAACAAAACTTAACAAAGACAAACATTATGGCCGAATTTTGGCACCTAATAGCTAAAAGTCTTACGTTACTAGCTTAAATATTGCCACCACTAAGTGAGGAAAAGCATTCAGTTTGGTGTAAAACAATTTCTTGTACTGTGTGCTGATAGAATTATTAGCTGTTAAAAGATAGATGAAATACATTACTCAAAAAATTGTACTCACCGAGCCTTAAAGTGTTCAAAGCCACATTCTCTTCTTTGTCATCAGAAAAACATGTTCGGGCAGCTCCGCCTTGTACTCAGCTTTTAACGGATGCTAAAGAGATTTTTAGTTGTACTAACTGAAAACACTTATGTGCTGAGTTTAGGCTGAAATGTCCTTTCAAAATCCGTTTATTATTGAGTTGTGACTATTTACATTATTTTCATTTGGACCAAGTTATTAATCTAAGTTATTAACTCATTATTACGTGTGTATTTAACAAACATATTTTTTTAAGTTGAAAAAGCTCTTGATTTTGAGCTACAGCTACTAACCCCATAAATCATTTCTTAGAGTGTACACCTGCCCAGTGTTTTTCTAATTATGTTCATATTTTCGGCTATCTTATCCTTTCACACCTGGTGTTTTCCAAGGTTTTTCCCATTATGTTTATATTTTCGATTATCTTATCCTTTTCCCACCTGGTGTTTTCAGTTCCCATTATCTTTTCATATTTTTGTTTATGCTCCCATGTTATCTAACTAGGTCCTTGGCATAATCTCAATTCTTTATGTCCCTGCTTACTCTCTGTTTTAATTTCCCCTTATTTTCGTGCTGATTTGGGCATTTTATAAAAGAAACAAGGTGCCTTCTATATAAGCGCCTTTTCATATTTTCTCTTCATTTGGACTTTGCTCCTGTGAACTGGCCAGACGTCCCGACCTTGCTGTGCTCTGCATCTTATCTTTTTTTTTTTCCAACCCATCTGTCCTTTTCCCGCTATGAGTAAGTATTTTCTTCTCTTTTACCATCCTTCTATGTATTTTTTCCTGTAAGCAAACATGATTATCTGGCTTTGCTCTATTAGAGAACTCCGTACTCATATTTGTTCTATATTTATGGTTGCCATGGCTCTGTGTGTACCATTCTGTAAAACATTCTTTAAATCAATCGAGGTCATAAGACACATAAGCTCTACTAAATACTCATGGTCTTATAATCCTGTATTAGTATATTTTTCCCTTCAGTAACTAGATTTTTGTTGAAATTTTATGCCTAAATCTCTTTATTTTCCCTTATCTCACAGTTCCATCAGCCCATAGCTTCTGTTCCAGACGGAGGAGATTTGCTCCATACCGTCGTCGCCGCTATCACTCAACCTCCAGTCGTCACCCCAATCAATCCACTCAAACTCCACCCGCCACTCAGGATCAGTCTACCCAGGTGTATTATTGGGATTTCCAAGTTATTCACCAATGTCCCCAGTGGGGCCCTCCTTCCTTGATGCACTTCCAATCCCCACAATTCCTTTCGACAGACTGGCTGATCTGTGACTTTAAATAAATTTACTATTACAATGTTTTTGTCGCCAAGTGTGGTTATTTTACTGGTACACACAGGTCCATGGGTCTATTACGATTGAGCATTGACCTACATAATTAATGCATTACTATCTGCAATTTCTACATTTTAATCAGTTAAAGAATAGTTTCATATTGTGGTGTTAAATCAGGTAGACTATATTACCATAAGTGCTGATTAAAAATGTTATATAGTACCATAAGGTTAGATTATACAGAGTACATGTTTCACTCTATACCATGATATAGTACCTAGATGCTAATTCACACAGGATATAGGTTTTTTTTTTCCTCGACATAATTTGTCAGCCTCTTTTAATAATTGCTATTAAATGGATAGTTACAGACAGTGAGATTTTTTTTTTTTTTGGTCTGGCTAATATATATGAGAGTTTAATATTGGAAGTCCCTAATATCTATATAAACAGATTCAGAATGAATCCTGTTAGTGAGTAATATGTACAGTATTATCAATATGATAAACAGTAAAATGTAAATGTAGTGCAAAATGCAAATGTATGACAGTGGATGCTGTTGCTATATGGAGGAGTTGTACAGTTTAATGGCCACAGGTAGGGATAATTTACTGTGTTCTTCAGTGGAGCATTTAGGTGGTATCAGTCTTTCACTGAATGTGGTCCTGTGACTGATCAGCAGGTTGAGAAGCGGGTGGGAGGTATTGCTCAGTATTGTCTTTACTTTGGACAACATTTGCCTCTCCAACACTGTCATGGAGTCCAGCTCCATCCCCACAATGTTATTGGTCTTGCGGGTGAGTTTGTTAAGTCTCTTTGCATCTGCAACCCTCAGCCCCAGAGGATCTTATAGAGGATAGTGCTGGCCACAAAAGACTCATAAAACATCTTAAGCATTGCTTTAGTCGCTTCAAAAAATAGAGGTGGCCCTGGCCCTACCTGTAAAGTGCTATAGTGTTTTTAACCCAGTCCAGTTTATTGTCAATATGAACTTCAAGGTATTTGTAATCCTCCACCATTTCTACATTGATGGTGTCAGAACTCAGAGCCCTTTCTGAGTGGACATATGCCGGGTGGAAGCGAGGTCCCTCTCTTTATCTGGTTGTCTCTTAAATAATGCCCAATAGTTCACTAATCACTCAAAATACTTGTCAAAATAAAAGATCTCAATGCAGCAGATAAGGAGAAGCAAGATTCTTTATTCAGCCTCCAAGCATTTGAGTATATTTGTCTGGTAATTACTAAGCTTTTATGATATCAATTTTGGCTTATATAGTCACATGACATGCACCTTATCCATCTTATTTTGTTTCCAGCTTAGTCAGTCCAACATGCCATTTTCTGGAGGGGGAGATCTGATCATCATCGCCATTACCATTACCACTTGACCAATGCTAATCCTGACCTCCTGGATTTCCTGGAGTTCCTTTCTGCCACCTAGTTCCAATCTAGATCTCCTGGGTTTCAGTCCAGGTCCACCCTTCACACTTCCCAGCCTTCAGCTGTTACCCAAGTCCAACCTGAAACTCGAGACCAATCTACCCAGGTCTGCTATTGACATCATTACCCCCATCCATCTACTGGTTCTTCCTCAAGTTCTCCCTCAGGCTCTCCTTTCCTTCCTCTACAATCTCCTGAGTATTCTTCTCCAGAACCTTCTCCCCTGACTCTCCAATGGAATATTACCCAGATTCCCCTGCTGACTTCTATTATTCTCCCACTGACAACTGTCCTACATCCCCTGTGGATCCTGAGATTCCTTCTTCCTACACTGATCTTCCTGTTCCCATAATTCCTCTGGATAGGCTGGCTGATCTGTAATCTTCAATAAATTATCTTTACCTTTCCCAGTTTCAGTGTGGTCATTTCATTAGTACGCTAAGGTCAATGATTCTGCATGATTATGTGCCATTTATTTTAAGCTTCATATCTCACTACAACTACTTATGTAAACTCTATTTAAACGTTCTTGTACAAGGATGCTACTCTACCTTTATTCTTGTAAATAAACACTACTTTTAGGCAAAATATTGCTAACACAAAGTTGATTATAGGTCTTAATGCTAAATAAAGCATGATATAATATTTTAATGCCAAATCAAGTGAGATATAAGATTTTCTCTCGACAATAAAAACAGGTCGCTGGTGTTTTGGATCTTCCTTGATTTGGTCTTTGTCACATTAAGCTGCAGATGATTCTGCTCACACCATGTAACGAAGGAATCCACAGCGGCCCGATATTCCGTCTCCTCACCTCCACTGATACATCCAAGTACAGCAGGGTCATCAGAAAACTTCTGAAGATGGCAGGTCTCTGTGCAATAGCTGAAGTCCGTTGTGTAGAGGGTGAAGAGAAAAGGGGAGAGGACGGTCTTCCACTGCACTGGGACCCTCTGTAGACTCAGGCTCATCGTGAAGATGTAATGTAAGACTCCACAGAGCTGGTAGTATAGGTGAAGTTGACAGGTGGGGGAGGAGTGTCAGGTCTATCACAAGAGGCAGAGGTGCAGTAAGGAGAGGGAGAGAGAGGGTGGTGTGGCAGGGGGTTTCAGACTTGCTCCTGACAAGTTAGAAGGGGGCTGAACAGTAGCCGCAGTGTCAAATATGTTAAAAAAAAAAAAAAAAAAAACACTCAACTCATTGGCTGAACATTGTTGGATAAACAATGTCACTGCTGTACATTTTTGGGTAAATAAAAAAAAAAAGAACAAACAATATCTTTGGGTCATAAAATCATGGGCCATGGCTTATTGTTACAGTACATACACACTGCTCTTTAGATTTATATTTGTTCTATAGCTTTATACTAATCTGTTAATACTCTGAGTTATTGATGTTATTTTTCAGCTTTAATTTTTATGTCATTATTTTTTATTGCAACATTTTGTGCAATTTCCAAAAACATGCACAGTAGGCTAATTGGTTGTTCCAAATCACCCCTAGGTGTAAGTGTGAATGTTTGTGTGTGTCTTGGCCCTGCAGTGGTCTAACGAGCTGTCCAGGGTGTACCCTGCCTTCACCCAGAATCGGCTGAGATGAGTGTCAGCCTCCCCGCAACCCTAATTATGATAAAGCAGCTTAGAAAATTAATGAATAGTAAAATGTGTTCAAGATTATTTTCGCCTCACGTTTTATGCCTGTTGCAGTATTTGGCATCCTCTTGCCTCACTTTTATTTGCTGCATGCCGAGGAGCTATCTCAGTCATGTTGGACTTTTAATTATTTTATTTTAAAATTATTTTACTTAATTTATTTATTCATTTCCCCATAATAATAACAGTTGTTAATTGTTTTTATAAAGTTTACATACGTGCGTAATGAAAAATAATTCCATGGTCCATCTATTGTTTATAGTTAGCATAGAGCTAGCTGGTTAGCTGAGGGCCTGTATTCCATTAAAATTGTGTTTGGTGGAAGAAAAAAACTTAATCTTAAAAAATAAAAAAGAGATACATTCTTACTAAAAATATATATATTTTTTACTTTGTTGCTTTTTGTGGAAGTAATCTAGACTGAAAAACCAACCCTATCACCCAGTTGCCCTAACCCCCATCATAACCAAATGTTTCAAGAGACCTGTCTCACATTAAGGCTGCTATCCCTGCTGATCTTGATCCACATCAGTTTGCATACAGAGCAAACAGGTCAACAGAGGATGCCATCAATACAGCCCT
>JAQMYF010000025.1:7912381-7923882 GCA_030014195.1 Neosilurus mollespiculum | reverse complement strand
TAAATGAATCAGATTATCAAGAGGAGCCTTATACCCATAAACCTCCCCTTGGAAAAGCAAATTTGTTCGGCACAACGCTGATGATGCTGGACAGGACAGGTTTTAAAAAAATAAATAAATAAAAAAATAAGAGCTGCTGCACTTTCTGTTTTATTTTGTGAGTTGATGACTGATGAACCCCGTGATCTAATGAATATGATGGAATCTGATGAACGTGAAACTCCAGACAGGTTTTAATCATTTACTCATTTCTTCAGTGCTGATCTTTCTTATGGTCATCAAACAAACTCATCAGTCTTAATAAATACTACACCTCAGGCTGCCAAAACCATCTCATTTTCTTTCTATTTTGTTAACCTTTGCATGCTGAATTCTATATTTTAATGTGATTTTTCAATTTGATTATTTAAAAACACTAATTTTATATACATTCAATATTTTTTTTTTCACTGTGTGTGCGGTTTGTGCCCGACCGTCCAAACTTCCTTATGGGCACTCATTCTTCTGAATCCCTCAATGGAGTCTGACCAAACTTTAACCAATTACTTACTACTAAAGGCACATGAACTGGTACAGGTTCTGAGGTCATAGGTCAAAGGTAAAGGTCACAAAATTTTTACCACTCATTACTAAATACTCATGAAATGGTACGTGATCTGTGGACACAGGGGCACAGAGGCATAGCAAATGTAAGGTCTATATTCCTGATTGAATATGACTCATTATCATTTTACTTGCTTTACATTTCATTCTTTTTTATTATTTATTGCCTTTACATATTCTTACATTAACTTTGTACATTTCATGATTCTTATACTCTGAGAGTGTCTCATATACTCATCTTTTCTGGCCTTAGGCTGTGACATAGGCTGTGGAACTCTCATGAGCACCTGGTTTCAGGCTGTGGTCATGTCTTAACTTTTTCACACTTTGTGTGAATGCGTCACACACATTCTTTCACACACACACAAACACACACACACACACACACACACCTTCTCTCTCTCTCTCTCTCTCTCTCTCTTTCACACACACACACACACACACACACACACCCAACACACACACACACCCACCCACACATCTGTCTTGCAGTATATAAATGGTGGTAGAATAAAAAATTATTCATAGAGATTCTGAGCTTGTCCTGAGTGTTTGTGTCTTATCTTTGTCTATCTTGCTCAATCTCCAGTCTGGATCTGTGCATAAGGGAATTTCACCCACTGGGGTTGGACTGAACCGGTAAGCTAGAATTGATAAACAATCAATTCCTACACCAAGTGAAGCATTGCATCCAATACTTCTGCATTTCATTCATTCATAATACACACATTTTCTGAATTGATTCACAAGGTCCTGATTCGATTTCCGATTTGATTCAATATCATTCATTGAGGGATATTTCAGCTACAGTACCTGTTTTGCTTGAATATGAAAGGGAGCCTTAGAGAACTAACGGCAGAAATTATACTTTCAGTTGAATTATTATTAAGAAACCTTTTAACTAGTCTAAAGATACCTACAATAAAAAGAGTTTCAGAACAGTCCAGTGGCTGTGGCTAGCAATAATTTGTGAAGGTGAGATGGATGTCACTCAGTAGGACTGTTCAATTCAGCAGCATCCACCAAGCCTGAGGAAAAGAACTGTTGTAGTATGTACTATGGGAACGTACGAAGTGAACTAAAACGGGTTAGGTGAGCTCTGTTCGCTCCAAGGAGAGCTAAAGGCTCCGTAGCTAATGTTTTGTTTTTAATATTCCTTCAGAGTTTTAGTGTATACCTATTAGTGTATACAGAAACAGTCATCACAAAAAATATCCAATCTGGGTGATGTTTGTTAAACTTCAGATGGTGGACCAATCTGATCGTGCCATTTCTGGGTAGTATGTACTAATCTTGGCTGACTCTGGGCAAGGGCAGAGTATACCCTGGACATTATAGGCCATCACAGGGCCCATTAAATTATATTTAAATAAAATCCAAGATTCCTATATAAAATGATTGATCAGACACCATTACTTCCCCAAACTTCAACTCCGTCCAAATGCACATCATGCCTACTTTCCCCTTATAATTCAAAGCTCGGTGTTCACAGGTGTACATCAGGAGGAATACTCTGGGCAAGCATTTTCTATGTTGGAGAAATGGATGAAAACAAATAATCAACTGATAGCCATGGCATGACCAATCAGAATTAGGTATTAAAATGAGTTGTAGAATAAAAGAGGAATAAAAAGGTCTTTTATTCTGTGGTAGCAAAGCAGTTCTACCCTGTTGTTGATTATTTTACTATAACAGCAACAAACATTCTTTCTCACATTTGACTTCAGCTTCAAACCACATATCTTTTAGCAGCAGTGAGATATTTCCCTGAGAACTGATCTGGGAACAGGGACGTCCTTCCTTTAAACTTCTTTAATTGGACAGAGTTTGTTTTGGTGTCTTTATAGCAGTGAATGATGTCATTATAATGGGAGGTACAGGGCAGCACGCTGTCAGATGTAGGTCACTGCGACGTCTGTTTAAATTAGACACAGATTGATTCACTTTGATCCAAATTCCAGTTTAGCCTTCACTTGCTCAAAATTCTGAATGAACAGATTCCTGAGGGCTGCACAAAACAACCTGACAACGAATGAAATGAATCCAAAATAAATTTAAAAACGAGATCAAATTGATTTGATAACGTCTCACTAACAAACCAGAGTGGATGCTGAACGTATGGTAACAAATGTTTTAACAGATGGCTAACAAGCTCACCGTATGATCCGTGAATTTAAGCCAATCATGTAACGTGCATGCCTCTATAAAACACCCGTGCACTGACTCAACAAATTTTCTTCCCAGTCACAGTCTGAGAGTTGATAACTATAAATGCCAAAGTTCAAGGAGGGCAAGAAGCAGACACCCCAAAGAATGTAAAAAAAAAAAAATATATACTGTATACTGGCATACGTTGGCCCAGTTCTTTATAGTGTGAAGGGTGCTGTGCTAATCTAAATCTAAACAAAGAATGTGAATAATGATTAAAATGAACTCTGAAATTTGGAATGCAGAAGTGCATACTATGTCACAAACACACCAAGCCCATTCCATGAAAATTTATTTTAAATTAAATATAAATCTGACAGATATACTAACCCCATTTCCAGAAAATTTGGGATTTCCAAACCCCCCCCCCCAATTCAATTCGATTCAGTGGTATGTTCACAGGCAAAAAAATCTCACTCATGCCATGGGCACTGATTTCTGGGATTCATCAGCAGTCCTCTGGACTACTCGAGCACATGTGAGTATATTTGACACAGTAGTATGACAATTTCTCAGGCAGGGCTACCTGAGGGCTTGAAGGTCATGCACATTTCATAGTGGTATGTTTCTGAATTCCCTGGATCTTTTCATGTTATGCATTGTAGATGTTGTTGTGGCGAAAAAAGTGTCCAGTTCAGGATGCAAGAGATTCAAATCCATTTTCAGGTGTTTATTTAGCCTTTAGGAAAAGAAAAGCATACAGTCACTCACACAGAAGAAATTGTTCCAAGAGAAAAACCTCGGACGTGGTCTATCAGCTTGCATTGGCTTATAAACAGTGCCAATTCCACTCTGATTGGTCTGTCATCCTCTAGCTCTTGACTCTGATTGGTCCCTCATGACCTCTTATCTCAACAAGTCTTGACATGTCTCAACATGTCCCGAGCTGACCTTAAAGCATAGGCTTGACACCCCCCCCCCATTGTTTACAATGGCCATTTTGGTTCTTTTCAGGGTCCGACATTTTGTTCCAATGTTCCGTCTTCAAGGCCAGCCGAGCAATACTCATACAGAGTGGAATGGCTAAAAAAATTAAATAAAAAAAAATATATCTTACACTTACTTCAGTGAATAAACTACTCATACAATAGTCACATAAATCATTTAATAATCAAATAGTGCAGTAAATCATACAATTGCCCTTCTACAGGTATATTCATTAACAGTTTAAATATATATTTCATTAGAGATGACTTCATTGGACAGTTCTCCATTTCAGAATTACAAATTTAAATAAAGGCAATATGATCACTCATTCCAAAGATATTACAATTTCTGTATTCATATTCATGTTGATGCTGTTAATGATCAATAATTAATTCCAGTACATGATAGGGAAGTCCAGCAATTTGCAGAAGATTTATGGAGTTCCAAATATATGACATTATGACATTTTAGACCGTCAGGCCACAGGCCTTCCACAGTTCATGGGTCCAAAACACACAGTGCCCCCAGTGGTGCCTGATACCCCAATTTCTTCCTTTTCAATGTTAAGAGGTTTAAATTCTCTGCATCTCTGGCTTGAAAAATGTGTACTTTTGAACTGAATTAAAATTAATGAATTATGGTACACAGCCGTGAGCCATTATCAATCCCTGCTTACAAAGGGTGAGTCTTTGTTGGATGTTACTTTTACACCCAAACATTATCCTAATTATTCCCAATAGCTCTGGTTCAGTTTTTGTTGAGTGTACTGCAGGCATTAACTTCTAACTTGATTTATATTTAAGAAACACAATTTAATTTGGTAAGTATAGATATTGAAAATGTTTTATTTGTACCTTTTTTCCACTTAAATAAAGGTAAATGTAAATTAACAAGTCACATACTTTGGTTGTTACTGCTGTTGTAACGAAAAGTGTCCAGTTCATGACGCAAGAGTTTCAAATCCATTTTCAGGTGTTTATTTAAGCCTTTAGGAAAAGAAAAGCATACAATCAATCACACAGAAGAAATTTTTCCAAGAAAAAAACCTCGGACCCTGAACCAGATCTGCAGCTTATATAGTGCCCATTCCACTCTGATTGGTCCATCATCCTCTAGCCCTAGACTCTAATTGGTCCCCCATGACATCATGTCTTAACCTGACCATGCTCTGATTGGTCCCTCAAGTTCCTCTTCATGCCAAAAACTGATTCCTAGACCCTGAGTGGTCCATCAAGACCCCTCCTTTTATACGTTTAAGTTCACCATCTTTTCGGTTCACCACCAGTAATTTCTGGTATTACACTTGCTTTAGGCTTTTTCTGAGAAATTACATCATATGTCAAGTTGAACTGAAGGGTGTGAACTCGACGCCCCCTATCACTTAGGACGGCCATTTTATTCCTTTTCAAGGTCCGACATTTTGTTACAATGTTCCGTGTTCAAAGACAGCCAAGCAATATTCAAGCAGAGTGGAATGGATCGAAAACAATAAAATAATCTTAAACTCACTTCAGTGAATAAACGTCAGTCGCATAAATCATCAAATAATCAAATAGCACAGTAAATCATACAATTGCTCTTCTATGGGTATAATCATTAAGTTAAATATATATTTCATTAGAGATGACTTCAGTGGACAGTTCTCCATTTCAGAAGTACAAATGTCTTTAAATAAAGGAAATATGATCAATCATTCCAAATAAGTTACAATTTCTGTATTCATATTCATATTTGTATTAATGTTGATGCTGTTAATAATAAATAATTCATTTTAGTATGTGATAGGGAAGTCCAGCAATTTGCATAAGATTTATGGAGGACCAAATATGACGTATATTACATTATGACATATGAAGGCCATAGGCCTTCCTCATTTCAATCATCCAAAACCACACAGTGCCCCCAGTGGCGCCTGATACCCCGATGTCCTCCACTTCACTGCATTAAAAAAAAAAATAAATAAATCACAACTTTTTTGGAATTGGTGCTAGCATGTAATCTGAACCTCAGTTCAATAATTTCTCATTAATTTCAAAAGTCATTCTATATTAAACCCAGGTAGAAACTTAGTGAACCTGTTTCTTTAAACAAAAATTGTAATTTAGTTATTAACACAATAATTCACATGTAATCTTGTTACCAATTTTTAAGCACATCCAGCACACATGTATAATTTTTCTCTCTTGTCAGTTTTCTTTATTTGTGTCCTTTTCTAAATTTCTGAGATTTGAAAATAATGCTTAAATAGTGGCACAGAAATAGCTGTTCAGTCCACAATAATAAAGATTAAGTTTCTGCTCACCTCCGCTGGTAAGTCGTATTAACCAAAACAGCATAAAAATCCAAATCACCTGCTTCATGATGTGTATTGAAGTACTTCTTAATTTGACAATCAGGTGTTGTTTTCTTCAGAATGATTAAAGGTGTTAGACTGGTTCCACAGAAATACATCCATTGGGTTGTGGGGGCAGCAGCTCAAGTAGTGAGTTACAGACATCCCTCCCCCCAGCCACTTCCTCCAGCTCTTCTGGGGGACACCGAGGCATTCCAAGACCAGCCAAGAGACATAGTCCCTCCAGCATATTCTGGGTCAATCCTGGGGTCTCTTCCCAGTTGGACATGCACGAAACACCATACCAGAGAGGCATTCAGGCATCCCTCCTCACCATGACAGACAGCAGAGGCTGCACCGATCCACTTGTTAATATCCCATTCCATCCTTCTCTCACTCGTGAACAAGACCCCAAGATACTTGAACTCCTCCACTTGGGGCAGTACCTCATTCTAGACCTGAAAAGTGCATTCTACCCTTTTCCGACTAAGAACCATGGCCTCAGAATAGGAGGTGCTGATTTTCATCCTGACCGCTTTGCACTCAGGTGCGACTTGCTCCAATGACTTGCTTCCTGGCATGAAGCCAAAAGGAGAATATCATCCACAAAAAGCAGAGACAAGATCCTATGGCCACCTAACCATAACCCCTGCAATGCATCAGCTGCACTGCTAGAAATTCTGTCCATAAAAAATAGAACAGACCTGGTGAAAAAGGACAGACTTTGCAGACTCCAACCCTCAACAGAAATGAATTCAAACTTTTGTTACCAATGCAGACCAAGCACTGGCTCCGGTGGTACAGAAACCTGATGGCCTGTAGCAACTGGCCCAGTACACCATATTCTTGGAGAACACCCCACAAAATAGCCTGCAGAACATGGCTAAAAGCCTTCTCTAAATCCACAAAACACATGTGGACAGATTGGGTAAACTCCCATGGCCCCTCCAGGATCCTGTTGAATGTGTAGAACTGTTCAAGTGTGCTGCAGCCAGGACAAAAGCCACCCTGTTCCTCCTGAATCTGAGGTTCAACTATAAATCAGATCCTTCTCTCTAGTACACCTGCACAGGCTTTCAAGTGCATTAATGGGCATTGAAGTCTCCAAGGACCACGAAGAAGTCCCTTGGGGGGGAGCCCTCATGCACATCTCTTAAGGACTCCAAAAAGGGTGGGTACTCTGAACCATCATTTAGTGTATAAGCACAAACAGTCAGGACCTGGAAAGTGGAGAGAGGCTAACCTTTCATCAAATGGGAAGAACCCAAGCATGTGGGCACCAAGATGGGGGCACAACAAGGATGCCCACCGTGACTCACCTCCTCTCCCCATGAGCAACTCCAGAATGAAATAAGGTCCAGCCCCTCTCGAGATGTGTGGTTCCGGAGCGCAAGCTATGTGTCGAGGTGAGTCAGACTATTCGGTATCTAGTCAGTATCTCTCAACCTTTCGCAGCAGCTCAGTCTCTTCCCTGCCAGAGAAGTGACATTCCATGTCCCAAGGGCTGAAGTCTCCAGCAGAGGATCGGTACAATAAAACCCACACCTTTGGCTGCCACCCAGCTCACAATGCACCTGACCCTTATAGCCCCACCCACAGATGGTGGCTCAATGCGAGGTTGGACCCATGTCTCCTCTTCAGGCTTGCCCGTCCGGGCTGAATGGGCAGACGCCCGACCACCTGGCCCTCGCCTTTGAGCCCCTCCCCCAGCCTGGATTTTTTTTTTTTTTTTTTTTTTTTTTTTTTTTACAGAGGACTCTTCTTTGAACCACACTTAGTCTGGACCTTCACCTAGGACCTGTTTGCTATAGGTGACCCTACCAGGGGCATAATGCTCCCGACAACATACCTTCTAGGATCATTAGGACACACAAATCCCTTCACTATGATAGGGTGGCGATTCAAGGAGGGGTATCATTATGAGTGGAACAGAAATGTTACTCTATTAAAGTCATCAGGGCTTAGTAGCTAAAAATAGACATCATGTGACTGAATATTGTATGCATAAAATAAGACTTTGTGGGTCAAATAAATGAAATGTAAAGACAGTAAAGAATCAAAAAACATTGGAGATATGTATAGTTTTTCAACGGAGTTAACGCAGTGTTAGATGGCATTTTCGCGGATTGTCAGACGAAAGAAAAACGTCAGACAAGAATGATTGTATGGATGTGATGTTGCAATCTGAAACATGCAGTCTTCATGCTTGTGCAGCCATACTGCTAGACACAAAACATTCCCTTCTGTAGTCCTAAAAGCCTGATTCCAATCAAAGCATCTCCTGTTTACTTTTATACTTCTTTGATTTTTTATTGTTTTATAGTCTACTATTACTTTTTAATTATGCCTGTGTGCGCAGTATTAAACTGTACAAACAGAAAGATACCAGGATACAGGGAAATCATTCCATGTGTAAGTAACGTTTTAATTTATATTATATTTGTAGTCTGAATGGCCCATTTTATAGATAAATTTTGTATATATGCATTTGTAAATTTATATTCCAAATTTATATTTTCAAATTTTGTTGTAGGCCTACTATATATAGAGGAATCATTTTATATTTGTGATAATTCTATATTATCTTACATATTAAATAAATTATTTGGTCAATTTGTATATATTAAATCATTCTTTGTACTTTGTTTTGCTCAATTCAAGGCACTAAATAAATAGATATATATTTAATTTAAACTGTTTTTTTTTTTTTTTTTATTAATAATGGCTTAAACTATGTTAAATTTTTCTTTGGTAATATAGGTTTAAACTACTTTAAACGTGTTGTGGTTAAGAATGGTTTTGCAAGATATTCTCAGTATATAAAACCTTTAATACAGTGCAATATATGTGACATTTTGTCCCTCACTATATCGGCCTCCTTCGATTATAGAGGATCATGGGTTACATACTTGTCTCATTTGTTTTCTTAGTTGGAGCATCGTCTTCTGTGGCTATAGAGACTGCACTGTCCCCTTCATGTTGGAGTGGAAGGATTCAATCAAGCTCTGCAGTTTTGGTGGGCAGCCAATCTTTGGAAGCATCTTGGAGAGTCCATCTCTGCTGACAAGGTCAAATGCTTTGGTAAGGTCAATGAAGGCGACATACAGGAGCATCTGTTGTTCTCTAAACTTCTCCTGGAGTTGACAGAGGGAGAACACCATTTCAATAGTTGACCTTTTAGCACGGAAGCCACACTGTGACTCTGGGTAGACTCATTCTGCCACATTCTATTACAGTCCGCACTGTGGTAAGAGCATGTGTGGAGGACGTTCTTAATGGCAGCACGCCAAATTAGAATAAGATCCAGTTGATTCCAGTGTTTCGAGCACAGGTACATCCAGGAGACCTTATGCTGAGGCTTTGTGCGGAAAAAAAGAGTTGGTGATGCACAGATCATGAAAGGTGCATAGCTCCAGTAGACACTGTCCATTATCATTCATTTTGCCTACTTCAAAGTGACCAAGGCAAGAGGGCCATAAGTCATGGTCTGCACCCACTCTGACACTGAAGTTGCTCAAGAGAACAAGTTGTTCCTTGTTGGGGGTGTTTCTGATAACGGATGCGAGATTCTCATAAAACTTGTCCTTTGTGTCTGGAGAGGCAGACAGTGTCGGGGCATACACACTGACAAGGGTGGCAGGGCCTGCAGTGGTGTTGAGACAGAGGGTCATGAGGTGAGCAGAGCTTTTGCTGCCTGGTTCAACCATACTCAGCCAGCTGTTCTTCACTGCGAAGCCTACTCCGTGCTCTCTGGGCTCATCAGAGCCCTTTCCCTGGCAATAGAACGTGTAGTCCTTCTCTTTCAAGGTGCCTGAGTCTACAAACGACATTTCCTGGAGGGTGGCGGTGTCCACATTTAGTCTCTTCAGCTTGTAGTGATTGACTGCTGTCTTCCTAGAGTCACTGATGTCTTGCAGGTTTTCAGAAAGGCCGGTTAACATTGTCTGGACATTCCAACTTCAGTTTTAGGACTGGGATCCTTCTTGAATAATTTCTTTTGTTGTTGTTTGGTGCAGTGTTTGCGTTCTGCTGTTCGGATGATTCCTAATCCCCATGCACCCAATGAAGATAGCAGACTGTGGCGGGACAGCACCTTACTGACTGGGGGCTGCCCAGCTTGATGCGGGCGGTGGCTGTCCAGTGAGACCCTAAGGACTCTCCCCCATTGGAGCAACCCCTGGCGCAGCGGTCTACGCCAATTGAACGACGGCTTATAACCGGTATCTGTTGCTCCCCGTGTTGTGTCCAAAGAAGAAGCTGGAGTGTCCTCTCCAGAATGTAGGTGATGGTTGTAGGAAAGATAATGAATGGTGGATGATATTGGATGTAAGTCTGGGCGATGTTGTATGGAGGGCAGGCTGTTGCCCATGGAGCATGCCCCCCCTGTCTCTGGTTGATCCAAAGGAACATTTGGCACCAGGTGACACGTGTGGGACAAGCTGAGTAGGACCCAAATGCAGGACAACAGAGGCAGAGTTGGGGTGAAAAAAACTGAGGTCTTTTATTAAAGCTCCAAAGCAAACAAAAATACAAAGAAAAAGCAGAAGGAGGTTCAATACTACTGGAAGGCTGGATACTTTGCTAATGCTGAGCAGGCAGAACAGGTAATCCACAAGAATCCAGAGCCGGTGTAGTCAGAACCACACGTAGCGACAATGTCAACAAACCAACCCTGGGGAGAGTTTTGCTGGGGTATAAGTAGGGTTCTTGATTAACAGGTGTGTGGAGATAATTGGAAGCAGGGGAGGAGGCAAGGCCACGCCTGATGCCTAGAGAAGCACATGGAAAAAAAAAACCACACAAATAGCTCCCCTAGTGGTGAGATAAGCGAGCTCATGACAGTACTCCCCTCTCAATGACCACCACCTGGCAGTCCACCAGGCTTTTCCTGATAGGAATCAGAGATGAGGGAGGGATCCAAAATAAGCTTACGGGAAACCCAACAGCATTCTTCTGGGCCATATCCTTTCCAGTCAACGAGGTATTGAAGACCTTGGCCTCGACGTCGAACATCCAACAGGCGTCTGACTGTGTAGGCAGGATGATCATCTATAAGCCGGACAGGTGGTGTGGATCTTCATGGAGCTAGGAAGCTGGAGTCTCAGAGCAGAAGGGTTAATAATCTTTAACACTTTAAATGGGCCAATGTACCTGGGTGAGAGCTTAAATGACTCCGTCCGTGATGGAATGTTCTTGGTAGATAGCCACACACGCTGACCAGAACGGAATTGTGGAGCCGGGACCCGATGATGGTTAGCCAGACATTGGTTGCGGGGTGTATAACAGATTAAGGCCGAATGAGCCTTCTTCCAAATTCTCCTGCACTGCCATAGGGGGGGACTGGACTGAAGAATCAGCGACTTCCGATTCTTGAGCTGGGACTCAAACACTAGGGAACACTGGTGAAGGAAGGCACTGCAGGTACCCAGAT
>JAQMYF010000025.1:7868541-7882976 GCA_030014195.1 Neosilurus mollespiculum | reverse complement strand
GAAAATTGTGCTTTACCCTTCACCAGCAGCCAGACAATGCTTTCCATGTCCTCAGAATTGGAAGAGGTGTAGCAGGTGTACATTCCCTCATCTCCAACCCGGACCATTTTCAGCAGCAGTGAAGCATTTCCTTGAGAGATCTGATCCCTGAACAATGATGTCCTTCCTCTAAATGCAGCATCCTGGTGCTCCAGATCATCTTTATTATTGCTGAAAGTATGCACTGCATTTTCTTTATTGACTTTGTACCACTGGATGATGTTGTGATAAGTGGAATTGCAAGGAAGAAGACAATCAGTGGTGAAGATGCAGGTCACTGTGAGGTCTATGTGAATTAGAAACATAAATGAATCAACAATCTATTAATGATAAATCTTAAAGGGGCTGATACAGTAGTCGAGATTAGGCAGACCCGTGGAACCCCAAATAAGGAAAATATGAGACCATGTATTGAAATTACATGATAAAAATAAAATAATGGTTTGTTAAAAACAAAAACAAAAACAAACAAACAAACAAACAAACAAACAAAAAAGCAGTTTTGCTCTCAAAACAATGCAACAGAGCTCCTGGGGCACTGAAATATTTTCTTTACAGAATTCTTCACATTTTCTCTACTGGGGACTGATCATGTCTGCAGGCAGGTCAGCCAGCTCAAGTACACTCTTCTTCCGCAGCCACACTATCGTAATGTGTATAAGATGTGACTTTGTTCATTCTTTCAAATCAATCATTCCTGTTTTATGCCGCTTAATTCCAACTGCAGTCGCTGGGAGGCTGATGCCCATTTCAACCAACTTTGAACAAGGGCACAACCATTCACACTCACTTTAACACCTAGGGGTGATTTGAGACAGCCAATTAGCCTACTGTGTATGTTTTTGGACTGTGGGAGGAAACCGGAGTACCTGGAGGAAACGCACAGGGAGAATATGCAAACTCCACACAGAAACGCCTGAGCCAGGGAATCAAACCCAGGCGGATGTGCTAGAATGTAATTTTGGGTCCTGTTAAAATATACATGGATGTCTCTGGAAAAGATGTGCCCAAATCTCAGTACACTTCTCTGCTTTAATGCACCAGAGAAGTCCAAGTTACCTACCGACTGGAGAAAAACCCTGGATTTTGGACTTGTTCTTGGTAATGGTCTGGATGGTCCTTTTCATCTTTGTTCTGGAGAACAAAGCATTCTTTTTTTCCAAAAAAGACCCAGAATGCTGATTTGTCTGAACACAATATACATTTCCACTGTGTGATGGTCCCTAATGTCTCTGAGCCCTGAGAATTTGACGGTGCTTCTGGATACACTTAACATGAAGCTTCCTTTTACACAGTAAAATTGTAACTGGTGTTTGTGGATGTTGCTCCATTTTGTAGAGCTTAATGAAGATTTACCATAATAATTCCGAGCCCATGTGATTATATAACTGTGGAATGGCATTTCTTGGTGCAGTGCTTTTGAGGGATCGGAGATCACAGGGGTTCAGCTTAGGCTTGTGCCCTTACACTTTAACGTTCGAAATTCCTTCAGATTTCTTGAACAAAACATCAAATATCTTGGAATCATCCTGTCTGCAGTAGGAACCCAAATCAAATTACAATTTCCATTTTTTTTTGCAATTTCATACCATCCTTCATACCAACTTTTTCTGATTCTGGGTTTTTTTTTTTTTTTTTTGGTTTTTGAATTAACTACTTTTGCAGTAGCTCAAATTGCAGGCTTTATATTTTCCATGTTTACTTCTTTTATCAACAACACATCAACCCATATTCTCAGTGAGTTTTGTTCTTTTTTACGGAAACAAAAAGACGCCCATTTTACACTTGTATCATGACGACAGTACAGTTTAAACCAACAAACAGATCATGTCACAGAAACAGATGTTTACTCTTTTGACAGCTGCTAAGTGCATCATAATAAAGTTTAAGTTTCTACTCACCTCCAGTGGTCAGTAGTACTGACCAAAACAGCACAAAAATCCAAATCACCTGCTTCATGACGTGTCCAGAAGTTCTGATTCATGAAAATGTCTAAGATTCACTGAAGCTGCTTTCTTTTTCAGTTCGATGATGAATGATAAAAGGTGCCAGACAGGTTTCACAGCATTGCATTGAGAACAGTAATAAGTTCAGGAAGAAAACTGATTACGTGTAACTGGGTGGAGATAAACGGCATCCAACTGGTGTAGAGAACGCAGCCTGATTTATTTATTTCTGTTGTCGATAAAAAGAAATAAATTAATAAATAAATAACAGGAAAACCCCCAGTGCAGCTAACTGGGTTATCAAATGCCGGCCATGTCTCTCATTGTCTATGGTGAGAGGCATGTAAAAGAACCATTGCTGATTTTCATCAAGAGTAGGCTGCATAGCCGTCAGCGTGTTTCTGCTCTGCGATAGCCTGGCGAGCTGTCCAGGGTGTACTCTGCCCTCGCCCAGAGTCGGCTGAGATAGGCGCCGGCCTCCCCGCGACCCTAATTAGGAATAAGCGGTTCAGAAAATGACATGACATGACATAACAGGAAAATGCAATGTTATACTTCATGATGTGAAAGTGATAACCACCGAAACACTGTACAACCCATCATGATATATTATCAGTTTTGCCTTTCTTGCACTCTAATTTATAACCCCAAAATATTTACTAGGGATTAAAACACATTGATGTGCACACTCTCTATATACCTACAACTGTGTGGCCACTTCCAGCTCCACCAACTTCATCAAGTTTGCAGACGACACTCTGGTGGTGGGCCTGATCTCTAACAACGACAAGATGACCTACCTAGAGGATGTTAGAAACCTGGAATTATGGTGCCAGGACAACAATCTCCTCAGGAACGTCAGCAAGACTAAGGAGCTGATAGTGGACTTCAGCACAAAGCAGGAGAGGAATTACCAGCCCCTGACTCTCAATTGGACCCCAGTGGGAAGAGTGGACAGTTTCCCCTACCTAGGTGTTTACATCACGTGCCCGGCAGCATCTCTATCACCTTAGATGCCTGAAGGACTTTAAATTGCCCTAAAGGGTGCTAAAGACTTTCTACATCTGCACCATTGAGAGCATCCTGACGGGAAGTATCACAGCCATGTTTGGAAACAGCACCAAACAGGACAAGCAAGCTCTCCAGAGGGTGGTGCGATCAGCAGAGCGTACCATCCGTATCGAGCTTCCTAACCTGGACACTATATACAGCAAGCGGTGCTGGACCAAGGCCAGGAAGATAGTGAAGGACCTCAGCCATCCCAACAATGGACCCTTTTCTGTGTTGCGGTCACGGAAACGTTTCCATTCTTCCCGCAGGCCATTTGGGCCCTGAACCAGAACACCTAGTACCTGGACTTTGTAGACCTATCCTACACATGATCATTACATTCTACCTCAGCTGATTGTTGCACACACAAATCGCACTCTCTGTAGACCTTGCACTACTCTGCCCACACAACAACCACACTCACTGATCATCTTTGTGTGCATACTGCACCGACACTTTGCACATTATTATTTATCGTCACTACATTTATATTTATATGATATATTTTTATATTTATTTTCGACATTTAACTATCGGTAGTCCTTCCAGTAGTTATTGTTAATGATCTCTTTTTTCTCTTCTTGATATTGATAGTTTTTTATTTTTATTCTTCTTCAAATAAAGGGCAGTCGTAACAAGAATTTCACTACATATTGAACTGTGAAATTTGAAATTTGAATTTGAACCAAAGCGATAATATATTGAAACAAGTGTATTAATATAATTTGAAACAGAATTGGCAAGGCAGCCAGAAATACCTAATAAACACCAGAGTTTTTGGAAATAACACCCTAATGTAACAGACATTACATGCTTCCTAACACTCAGAGGTAAAGCTATAACTTCTTATAACCCAAAAAAAAATATATAATCACTGTCTTATGTGTTTAAAATTTAAAGTACAAATTATATTTTGGAAAATGTAATAATAATAATAATTATAATAATAATAATAATATTATTAATAATAATAATAATAATAATAGGAGTAGGGGTGGCTTGGTGGTTAAGGTGCTTGGTGCTTAAGGTGGTTAAGGTGTCTCTCACTGTCTGTGGTAAGAGGCATGTAAAATAACCATTGCTGTCATATGAAAGGAGTAGGCCATTGGATTGCCGTCATACACATTGAGAATTTTATGACACACCTTCAGTATTTAATAAGCTACATGTGATTCATCTGCACTAAGTGATATACTTTATGATAGACAACATATCATAAATCTGAGTCAGGAGAGAGAGAGAGACAGAGAGAGAGAGAGAGAAAGAGAGAGAGAGAGAGAGAGAGAGAGAGGACACATGGAATTGAAACAGATTGTATTTCCCCTTATGCAGTTTATTTACTCGGAGGCTAATTTCCTGCTTCATTTCCTTTTACATTAAACCACATGTTTATTCTATAATCCTACTTAAAGCAGTAAACACCTGGCTTTTTTTGGTCATCGTGAACCTCAAAGAGATGAAAAAGCTCAAATACATGAAGAATAAAATGACTTGAACATGATGTACAATTTATGACTCCAAGCCATGAATTATAATTACATGATATTATGTCCTCCTCTTGTGGTCTTGCAATGCTCATTCATCTCCCGAAAAAAATAATGCAAACATAAATATTAACTGCTTTCATTCATTCATTCATTCATTCATTCATTTTCTGAACCGCTTAATCCTAATTAGGGTCGCAGGGAGGCTGGCGCCCATCTCAGCCGACTCTGGGCAAGGGCAGAGTACACCCTGGACAGCTCTCCAGGCCATCGCAGGGCAGAAACACGCTGACAGCTATGCAGCCTTGATTAAAATCAGCAATGGTTCTTTTACATGCCTCTCACTATTAACTGTTTTAATATTTTATGATAATATAAAGACGACCATGTAACTTTGTAAATAAAAAATATATTATTTATTAAATCTGTATAGTTAAAATTAATTTTTTTTTGCTCCAAAAACATAAATGAAAGAATAAAAATAAAAATACAGTCAGAAGTTTGCATACATGGATATCTATATATCAGGGCAACCAAAAAATTTGACCCAGGGATGAAGGTAATGTGGAAAATGGAAATAAATACTATTATATACTTATTTACAAGATACACTCCAAACACACCCAACACACACACACACACACACACACAAAAGAAAACAGACAAACAAACAAATAAAAATACATAAAAATTAAATTACCCAAATTAGAACCGAAAATAATGTCACCAGCCAACATCCTTCCTCCAATAAGTGCAAACAGGTAGATTGCCATGAATATTACACATTACATTTGCATAAATGAGAAGTTTACATTCTACATTCTACCTTTTACCTAGTTGGTAAAAGTCAAATGACATCACACCAATCATAAATATTTATAATATATAACAAATGAATAAACTATAAGATACAACTCAAGTAATATTATTATATCAGAATATCAATAAAGTTAAAAATAGCTTGTATCGATAAATCTCAAATGAATGACTTTACGTGTGTGAATATAAATGTTGTAGGACTTTAGCTGTGAATCGTTCCAAGTGTATAAGCTTTGACAATCTCACCAACGTGACTGTCCATCAGCCACAACTTTGTCTGTCCTGTATGTAATGTTTGATCTCTAACTTGTAGCCTTGTACCACAAAGCCCAGTACAACAAGCTGGGTGCAGCCAAAACAGAGGGGAGATTTAGGAGCATCAAAAGCCTGTTGACATTCATCATCCCATTTAAAGCGCACCATAGGAATATTATAGAGTTAGTGAGCATAGCAAGTAGCACAGAGAAATATTTACAGAAATAAATTAGCTGTATTAGCCAGCTATGCTAAGAAAACAATAAAGTTCATATCTGGTTGTGGGAAATGGATACGACAGCACTGATTTTGGCTTATATTGGATGTGCATTGCTCAGGGATTCCACACAAACAAAGAAGATGTCTGTGAAATGTTTTCCTACTTCCCCTGAAGGTATTAGCATTAGCGCCATGCTCAGCTGAAAGTAAGTAGGTTCAGAAGGTCAGGAACAACCCAGGAACCTCCAATGCACAGACCTGCCCAGAACTGGAAGTTGCTTGAATGCTAGTGTCACTGTTTACAGTCAAGTGAGAAATCCATACCTTCAAGCTTGATTAAATTTGAAGCTGATCACATATATGAACAAAACCTTAAAGAGGAATGTTTGGCCACAATGACCATGTATGTGTGGAGGAGTGAAGGCGAGGCATTCACCACAAAGAACACTGTACTACAATGAATCATGGTGGTGGTAGCATTACATTCTGTGGCTGTTACAATGCACTGGAACTGGTGCACCACATAAAGTGAGCAGAGTCATGAAGAACCTCAAGGTTCTTCAGCAGAACCTCTAACCATCAGAAACTTGGACACTACTGGGTTCCATAAGAATACTGACTCCAAACATCAGAGCTGAGATAACCTTCCCAAAGTTCTGATCTCAACCCTATTGAAAATATGGCCACTTTGATTAAAAGTCTGGCAGGAACTGATATATGTATCTAAACTCTGTCGAGAAGAGCAGTGAAATGTCCAACCAGAATTCTGCCACAAGCATCTTAATGGCAAACAATAGCATCTGGACTCAAGTGAAACTCACCAAGGGACATTTAACCTCATATTAGTCGTGATATGTTTATAATTTTGACCCTGTAATAATTTCAGAAAAGCAACTTGTTCAACAAATTCAGGTTTTTATTTTTTATTGAAGATTTACATTCTGCTTAATCATTTTGCTTTAAAAAAAATTCTATCATCTTAGAGAATCACTGAAGCCCCAATACTGCCCTGAGATTCATGTCTGTGCATGAAAACGTCTGACCACACCTCAAATCCAAATGTTTATAAATAAAAAGAAGCTTTACACGAGTACATACAGTACCATTATTAAGTTTGGACACGCCTCCTATTTCAGTTAGAATGAATGGGAGTGTCCAGACTTTTGACTGGTACTGTATATTATAGCAGCTGTTATAAACAATTGTTCCCTCACCAGGCTTTTTTTGCCCTTCTCCTGAAGTTATGCTGCATAACTCAATCAACTTGGAATTTGGGAAATCAGGAACTTGGGTGATGTTATTCTACTGATTTAAACCCAGTTAATATAAATTAAATACTACATGTACTATAGACATAAAATAATATACATTTATAAACAATACTTTTAAAGTATATGTGTTCATAAAATGAAAAATAACAGAAATTATATAGAATTTTTGAAGTTCAGTGATTTCAGTTCTGGTACAGTGATGACCCGCGTTCTTAAAAACATAAATATCAGTCAAAGGATTGGGCACACCAGTAATTGTGTCTGAACATCTGACTGGCACTGTAAATTAGTTTTATATATTAAACAAAGTATTAAAGTATTTACTGTTATGGTGATGTCACTTAGAACATTTCTGAAAAGCTGCAAATTTTTAAAACCTGTGACCCAAAGCCACACACACACACCCACCCACCCACACACACACCCTCACACACACACACACATACGCAATGATGATGATGATGTGTTCCTTCTCACATGTGCTCTTCATTATGATCAGTTGTTAAACGATTTTCTTCTGTTATTTCTTCACTCTTGTTTACGGTAACTGTGAATGACCGACAATTCTGTAAAATCCATACGGTATTTTGCTCAAAATAATTCAAACTCATTTATTTCCTTTAAATCATTTTTTTCTTTACCTTTAATCTCTTTGGAATAGCTGGCTGTACTGGTGGGTTTGGTGTGTGAGCATATGTCTAGATAGAAGAATTGACACTGATTAATTATTAAAATAAATGCATAAAACGTTAATTAAGTATTTAAGAAAATATTAAATGTATCAAATAAATTATATTTATTAATAGCATCATATGAATTTGCTCACGCTTTAATTTCAGAATTCCTATTAAAAAGGCTGCGATGATGAGAATTAGAGCGACGATGACAGTTACAGGAATCCACCATGGACTGGAGCTCTCAGTCCTCAGATCCTTACCTACACGAAAACAAAAGAGTGAAAGAACGAAAACGAGATCAGGTGGTAAAAAAAACTTATTTTCCAGCTCTGAGAAAAATAACAAGGCTTCTGACGGCAAGGAAGTAAAATGAATCCAAAATAAATGCAGCGACGTGAAACGTCTGAGAAATTAAATACAAAAATAAAACTCTACAATTATATTATTACAACAAATTAGGATAAATGTAGAATCTTAAAAATATTTGTAGAGATTTCAGATCATTTTAGTACTTGTTATATCCCACATTTGTGATAAAGAGATACTTCAGGCTGAAATGTATTTTCTGAGCTTGAAATTAAATAATACAACCGAACTAGCATGTCAGCATGAACTAGCGGTTAGCGTGTCCGCCTCATATCAAAATGGTCCTGGATTCAAATCCAGGGCTTGGCTTGGGCGTTTCTATGTGGGGTTCGCATGTTCTTCTGGTCCTTGTGTGGGTTTCTTCTGGGTACTCCAGTTTCCTCCCACAGTACAAAGACTTAGGCTGATTGGATGTTCCAAATTGCCCCTAAATGTGAGTGTAGGTTTAAATAGTTGTGTGTATGTTGCCCTATGACGGTCTGACGAGCCGTTCAGGGTGTATTTTGCCTTTGCCTAAGGTTCAAGCTCCAGCCTCTCCATGACCATGATTAAGCGGCTTGGAAAATGAGTAAGTGAGTGATGAACTGTGATTAAACACATCAATGCTGGCATCAATGCTGACAAAAAAAATAAAAATTGGAATTTTATATTTTACTATTCCTAAATATTCAAATCCCATGCTGATGTAAAGTCGAGATTTTCAGCTTAATCTGGACATGAAAATGTTAAAGATAACCAGTACCTTGAAAATGTAGTGAAGTGATGTTGACCCTGGTCTGTCCTACATGGCTCCTCTGGATGGCTGAGACATTACAGGTGTACACTCCAATGTGTTCCAGGCTCTGGATGCTGTTCAGTCGAAGGGATCCGTCTCCTTCCTTTAGGAGCTGGGGATCAAGCCACGCCGTTCCTTTCCAGCGGTTGTCGATCAGCTGCGTCTCGCTATTGTAAGTGCAGATGTGGGTCAACGTGTTTGCTCTGGTGACGGACCAGGTGAGTGTGAAGTTCTGCAGGTTCCAGGGGCTTTTGCAGGGAATGGTAATGTCCTGACCTTCAGCGGAGTTTATTTCAGTCCAGGTGGAGAACACGTATAACTTCGATGTGACGGTGATGTTTTTGTAAACTGAAAATGTACAGATTAGTGATTTTAGAACAAAAATGTGTGCAAATAGTTTTTAATGTTGCATGGCATTTATGTATTTACACACTTAAAAGGATGAGTTCTGTTAATCAGTCATTCCATGAAATCCAGTCATACATGCCCTGTGAGCTGTTGAGTCGCTATCAGCCATATATGGTGAGACTGAGTGGAACAACTGTTTATTATATCCACATCTACTTACTCACTCATTCACTCACTCATTGGCTGAACCAATTAATCCTACTAATAGGGTCGCGGGAAGGCTGCGCCCATCTCTGCCGGCACTGGGCAAAGGTGGAGCACACCGTGAACAGCTCGCCAGACCATCGAAGAGCAACACACACAACCATTTACACTCACACCTATGGGCAATTTGGAGCAGCCAGTTAGCCGAATATGTGTCTTTGGACTGTTGGAGAAAACGAGAGTACCCGGAAGAAACCCACGCAAGCACGGGAGAACATGAAAACTCCACACAAAAGCGCCCCAGCCCAGGACCTTTTTGCTGTGAGAAGGATGTGCTAACCACTACGCCACTGTGCCGCCCCTCAACAGCCAAAGGATTTAAACATTTAAAAAATTTTAAAGCTGTCTAATGATAAGTAATTCATTTTTTTAATGTCCAAAAAATCCTCAGACAAGCTTAAAAAAAACTCAGACACGCTCTTTAGTACTCATTAGACTAAATGTTTAAAATCAAAAGTAGTCTTTAATTCATTTATTCATTCGTGTTCTAAGCCGCTTAATCCAAATTAGGGTCACAGGGAGGCTGGCGCCCATCTCAGCCGGCCAACACACATACAAGCATTCACACTCACTCCTAGGGGTGATTTGGAGCAGCCAATTAGCCGACTATGCATGTTTTTGGACTGTGGAAGGAAACCGAAGTACCTGGAGGAAACCCACACAAGCACGGGGAGAACATGCAAACTCCACACAGTAATGCCCCGAGCCCAGAAATCGAGCCCGGGACCGTCTTTCTGTGAGGCGGACATGCTAACCACTGCACCTCCATGTCACCCCTAGTCTTTGTTATTATTTATATTGATTAGCTTGTGATAGCTAGCTAGTTGTGTTGGTATGGTTATTTTTGATGTAAATAATCTCCAAACATAAAGGCTATGTGACTTAGAATAAACACCTATTTATTATAAATGATGATTGGACCTGTCTCGGTCAGTGACGTGGTCCATGTCTGAGCAGCAGAGGACGAGTTGAGGGTACAGATGTAGGTGAGGTTGTTACGATGTCCCAATCTTTTCAGCCTACTCTCCATGTTGTACAGCCCCTGTTTATCAGATGTTTTTCTTGTTGTGTATATGAGTTTCTCCATTGGTGTGGGTGGATCGGTGGACCAGGAGACGTGAGGAGCAGGGTAAACGCCATTTGTGGAGCACTTCACCTCCTCATAACCGCTCAGACGACTGATCTCCAGCTTCACTGAGCAGACAGGTGCTGTGAAAACATGGTAGATAAAGATCATATTAAACTCGTTTGTAAGGCGTATGTGTCAGCTGTCAGCATAGCACCATTAAATTCTGGATTCTGATTGGTCAGAAAGTGTTGGTTTATTTTCTGAACATTTCATAGCTGTTTTATATCATTTGTTTCTATATATGTTTCTGTAGTAACTGCTCATTTACATGTATTCATATTATCATTAATATGGTTAATTTTTAGTAATTAGATGTTTATTCGACTTCTTATTTGATGAAAGGAGTCTCCAGATTCAGTGCTCTGTAACTTTACAGGTTCAGATATTTATCCAGTTACAGTAACTCACCTTCCACTTTAAGTTTGACAAAGACCTCATCTGTTTTTTCACCCTTTGTCACTTGACACCTGTAGTACCCCCTGTCACTCAGGGCACAGTGCTGCAGGACCAGCGATGCATTCCCAAGTGTAAGCTCATGAGCTGCAATGGCCATCCTGTCCACAAAAAGCCTGTCATTGGAGCTGAAACTCTGCGGATGACTGTAAATTAGGACGTTCTGTTTGAACCAGTGGATCTCCTCCCCACCTGAGGGGGTAAAGCTGCATGGTAGGATACAGTCTTCAGAGTACTGACAGGTTACTTGTACATCTGATAGAAGAAATAAATAAATATCTGGGTTAACTTGAATGCTCTTACACAAGCTTTCTTTCCCCTGTTTAATCCTCTATGTCGGGTTAGTGGCGTAGTGGTTAGGGTACTGGGCTCATGATCAGGAAGTCGTGGGTTCGAATCCCTTTTAGAACCCCACCATGCTTAAGACCCCTGGGCATGGTCTTAACCACAAGTGTGCCTGTCTGCTCAGCAGTATAAATGGGTACCAATAGAGTCCCATCCAGGAGGAGTTGAACTCTATGCTACTGAAACCGGCGATAAGCACCGGCCTGTTGAGCAATTAGGCTCGGATGTAAAGGCCCCACAGACTTACCTTACCTTAATCCTCTACATATGATCCGTCTTTTATTGCAGGATTATTTATAATTGGGAGGAAATCTGAGCCAAAATGAATGACTCCTGTCTACATTCCTGCAGTGAAAACACGAACAGGTGTTTTAATTATTACACGAACATTTGAAAAGTACAAGCTCAAGATAATGTGGTCTTGGAAAAAAAATGACAAAAGCATTTTTAAACAAAAATGTAGTCTTAAAAAATGATGCATTATCACTATCAGCAGTTCAGTTGTGTTAACTTGCTAATGTATTTTGGAAAATAGAGAGAAAACAATTGGACACCCTCAGGGGAACTATGTGTAGAAAATAGAAAGAATTATTATATGTTATTATTCAAATCTAGACAAACAAAATTATTTATTTTAATATTTTGTTGATATAAAGTTATAATTTGTTCAAGTTCTTTTTCTTTGGACCTCTCATGGATTTTAATGCAATGCTTTACTTTCATTGGCTCACATTTATAATGTACACTGATCAGCCAGAACATTACAACCACCTGCCTGATTTTTGATTTTGATTCAATTTGCATTAAACCACAAGGGAAATTCGGCTTCTGCATTTGACCCATACAAAGTGAACACACACACACACACATACGTAAACAGTGAGCTGCCACACACTGCAGCGCTCAGAAAGCAGTTGGGGGTTAGGCACCTTGCTCAAGCCATGAAGGTGGAGGAAGGGAAGGTGCTGCTTATTCCCTTTTTCCTGCTGGTTCAGGAATCGAACCAGCAACCTTTTGGTCCCAAAGCCGCTTCTCTAACCATTATGCCATGGTTGCCCCCGTAATATTGTGTATGTTTCACTTGTGCCACCAAAACATCTCTGATTGGAGAGACATGGACTCCACTAGTCCTCTGAAAGTGTGTGATATCTGACACCAAAATGTTAGCAGGACGTGGTGGATAAGACTTGTTTGTCCAGTCACTTAAGCAGACTGAGATCTGGGAAATTTGGAGACAGAGTCAACACCTTGAACTCTTTATCATGTTCCTAAAACCGTTCCTGAACAGTTATTTATTCATTCATTCATCTAATCCTGTTAGGCTGGAGCCTATTTCAGCTGATTCTGGGCAAAGGTGGGGTACACTCTGAAAAGCTCACCAGTTCATTGCAGGGCCAACACACACACACACACACACACACACACACTCACACCACTGAGCAATTTGGGCCAGCATTTTAGCTTAATAATATTACCAATTTAGACTGTGGAAGGAAACCAGAGTACCCACAGGAAACCCACACAAGTATGGGGAGACCATGCAAACTTCACTCAGAAATGCCCATGCCAAGCCTGATGACCTTCTTGCTCTGAGGTGTACAGTGTAGCTGAGCACATCATCAATAATTAAACTGCAGCATGTTAGCATGAAGAGATGTACTTGGTCTGGGACAAGGTTTTGGTAGGTTATACGTATCAAAGTACCATTCAGGTGAACACCAGGAGCCAGAGTTTCCCAGCAGAACATTGTCCAGAGCATTACACTGCCTCGGCCAAAATACTTTGGCTCTGTGTTGGCCCTGCGATGGTCTGGCAAGCTGTTCAGGGTGTACCCTGCCTTTGCCCATAGTCGGCTGAGATAGGCACCAGCCTCCCCACAACCCTATTTAAATAAATGAATGAATGAGTTCATATGTTCACCTGTAGTGAAGCATAGTAGTTTAATTCAGTGCTGATCAGTGTATACTGTAAAAGTTTTAACTGAGGGTTTGTCACATGCATATGACATATAAGGTTGTGTGGAGCTTGTTTCCACGCCGCTGAAGCTGATTTAGTATTTAAATTTTGTACAGCTGTTTGCTGAAATCAGATTTATTCACATAAAACTGAATCGATTCTTGTTGTTTACGCAACACTGATGACTAACATGAACTTTTCCATTCTGCGATACAGGAAAAACCAGAACCCTAAACAAACAAGCTCTTTCCTGCTTTTTATCATAATAAACAAATCATTAATGAGGGCCTGTACAAAAATATCTTAACATGGAGCAGTGTTTTGATTTCTACGTGTTTTTTAATTGTATTGTTTTCTCTAAGTTGGAATCTTATCACTGGAGATTCAGCACTTTTTTAAACTGCTAAACACTGTTTACTCTCACCTTGAGTTTTTCCATCTGTCTCTGTAAGAAACCACAGGAGAAGTGTGCAAGTCCAGGCGTGTGCTCCTGTTCTTTTCATGTCTGAAATCATAAATGTATGCACACTTATTCTTCTGTTCTAGAATATTTGCCTTTTACCCATAAACAATACATTACACTGATTTTTAATGACAAAGAAGTTTTCAGAATTGTTCTTCAGTTGTCTTTCAGGAGGAATCCTTTGTAGAACCTTGTCATGTTCTAAGTAGAACTTGGTGGTGGTTGTTTCAGGTTTGGGTTCTATCTGGGGTCCTGGATTCTATAATGGATCAGATCTCAGGAATTATTTACTAAAAAAATGAACAAACATACTAGAAAGACACTCAAAGAGCACAAACCTCAGCCAAGCCAAAAATATAACAGAAACTACACCGCACCTCCTGCTGGCTCTGCATTGAACTTTCACACTTTCAAAAAAATATCTAAGAAAAATAAATAATAAATAAATAAAATTAAACCATTGCTGATTGTCGTCAAGAGTAGCTGCATAACCGTCAGTGTGTTTCTGCCCTGCGATGGCCTGGCGAGCTGTCCAGGGTGTACTCTGCCCTCGCTCAGAGTTGGCTGAGATGGGCG
>JAQMYF010000025.1:7842123-7865503 GCA_030014195.1 Neosilurus mollespiculum | reverse complement strand
GAGAGAGAGAGAGAGAGAGAGAGAGAGAGAGAGAGAGAGAGAGAGAGAGAGAGAGAGATACAAGTATTTCACAGTAGAAGATCTGATGACTGCTGAGCAGAACAGGTTTTGACTGTGATGTAGGGAATAATGCTTTAATGCATGTTGCAGTCTAGCCTGAGGTATTCACATTTTAAAGGCCAAATTCAAATGTCAATCATTTTAATTTTGCAATCAAAAGCTACAAAAATAGGAAAACAATATTTACAACTAATAACCTTAAGATAAAAGACTGATGCCTCAAGCTGTTAATAACTGAAAGACATGAGAATTATCAATAACACATGCCTCTGGCCTTACAGTTAGCTCTCAATGCTTCAATATTATTGTATGTATATGGTTAATACTAGGCAGTACAGTGCCGTCGTGGTTAGCACGTCCGCCTTACAGCAAGAAAATCTTGGGTTCGAGTCCCGGGCTTGGGCATTTCTATGTGGAGTTTGCATGCTCCCACCATGCTTGCTGGGTTTTCTCCCACAGTCCAAAGATATTCACATTAGGCCAAATGTCCCTAGGTGTGGATGTGAGTTTGAATGGTTGTGTATGTGTTGCCCTGCGATGGTCTGGTGATCTGTTCAGGGTGTACCTCACCTTTGCCAAGTGTTGACTGAGGTAGAGTCAGTCTACCACGATCCTTATAGTAGAATTAAGCAGGTTGGCAAATGAATGAGTAAGTGAGTGTTAATACTGATCTACAGGTCTGTCTTTATTTATTTAATTTCTATATTTGTGCCAATTACATGCAAAGATGCATAAGTTTTTATTTTTTATAACGGAACAAGAGTTAAATGATTAATAATAAAGTGCTAACCCAACTGATCTATCAAAAGGAAAGATTCGGGTGGGAAAAACAGGGGGGTGAATCCACACATCAGTGTCTAAAGCAAGTGGCACCATACAACGAGTTCACCGACGGAAAATCAGACAAAAGTCTCGAGTATCAGCCTGAAGCCACACACACCGGGACCCGATTACCACTTTACCAACAGATACCTGGAATATCTTTCATTTATGATTCTGTCTTAGCTTTTGGTATCCTGTTCGCTTATCACCTGACCTTGTGCCTGCCTTTTGATTTAGATTAGACCAAGTGTTTTTGGTTTCACGTTTTGCATTTGCCAGTTTAGCCAATCTGTATTCCTTATGAGGTTGTCTCATAGCAGCTGTAAGTGACTGTGTGATTGCTTTGCATTCAGGATTTAATTGAAGTATCAGTAAGGATTATTACACCATGTTTCTAAAATTTGACTTATAGTTGAATTGATGTGCTGCATCAAGAAGCCCTCAAATCCAATCTATCAGCTTAGAGTTCAGTTGTGTGTCTCCTACACAGAGACATCATTGCTGAGACGGGTTGGTGTATCGGAATGCTTGAGCCAGTATGATGCGAATGTTACTCACTCTAATCTGATTTGCACCAATGTCTAGATATGCCAGTGGCCATAAAGCCTGCAGCAAAATCACTCTATTGAGATTATATAATAAAGCCATCTCTCTCTAACGGCTCACCCGTGTCTCTATGGTCCTTATGATCATAAGAGATTCTGAAAATGTTGTCTTCCATAGTGCAAATTAAATGATGGCCAGAGAAATGTTTGAGTAATCTGCCAGTGCAGATATTGTTTGCTTACTCTGCTAGTTATAAAAGCTCATGAGTAGATAGTGTATTATAATGTGGTAGACTTTATGCGTGTCCTATGGATGAGTCGGGTAGAGTATTTGGACTGAAACGTAATGTAGTCTAAGCAAATACAAATACCAATAGAAACCTTGTAAAAAGGGTCCACAGAGGCATTAGACTGAAACCTAATGCGCTCAATCCACCAGGATATAACGAAAAGATGCTTGACCAAGAGGTCTTTATAGTAGATGCAAGTAAGTGACAAAGACCGTGCTCAGTATTCATTTATTCATCCTTCATTAACTGCCCCATCAGGCCGCATCATGTAGCCACATGACTAGGTTTTTATATTATTTTATTTTATTTTATTTGATTCTATTTTATTTATTTTATTTGTTTATTTGTTTGTTTGTTTTTGTTTATATATTTATTTATATATTTGTTTATTTATTTTTTATTTATTTTATATGGAGAAAAGTAGAGCAATCTAAACTATATAGATGAATTGCATGTAGAAAAAAAAAATCTATATTATATCCTATATTGAAATCACAGGGATGCTGCAGCTCATCCCAGCCAGCTACAGGCAAAAGCCTGAATGCCCACATTCACACCTAGGGGCAACTGAGAATATCCAATCAATCTAATTCGCACATCTTTGAGTGCGGGGGAAAAATAACAGAGCACCTGGATGAAATCCATGCAAGCGCAGGAAGAACAATCAAAAGTTACACGGTGTTTGAGCTCAGGACCTTCTTGCTGTAAGGTGGAGTGACACCACCATGCTGCCCCAATTTATATATATATACATGTACAGTAAACATATATCTATGTGAATATAGTGCATATATTCAAATTTCTATAGATGCACAGATACATGTAAAGTGGCATTGTGTTATACATCAAGTATGTTCATACTGTGTTACTGCCATCTGGTCTATGCTACATATAAACTGGCCTACATGGGGAGTGACAACGTTTTGACTCAGTACATTACATGGAGATAAACTAGAGGTTCCAAGATTCAAACCTACAAGTCCTGAAACTTGACAAGATAAAAGATCACATGTTAAGAGTGTTAAATTGTACCATCTGTGTAATGCTATTAAAATATCTCTTGGATTGAACTTATGCGTTTCTGTGATGTACAGTACATTCATCAGATTGCACATTAAGCTCTGCCTCACAGCACTGTCTTCCCCGAACTGCTTCGGTTTTACAAATGTCATGTCTTCTCCGTAATCCTGCCCAACAGTGTCCTTTACACTGATCCTCTTCAGCCTTCAGCTGCTGGCAGGGGATAGGCTATTGTATACTGCTCCACAGGACATTGAATTTATCGCTAAAAAAAAAATAATAATAAATAAATAAATAAAAATACAGTGGTGTGGATCAAACTATAAAATGTGTAGGAATGTTTTCAGTAATGTTGTTCATGATGATGACGATGATGATGATGAGGCCAACTTTCCTGCAGGTGAAGATCATTCTGCATCAGTAACCTCTTTGTACAATTTCACTGATATTATTATTATTATTATTATTATGTATTTATTTATTTATTTAAATAATTATATATAAATTTTGCTGTAATAAAAAAGTACCAGTACTAACATTAGCCATAACTTTACTTCATGATGTTTTGTTTATTACATAAGTTAATAAAATAAAGAGAAAGAGTCTATAAGAATATAAAAAAGTAACGTCTAAGTATAATGTTTTTCTCTCTCAGTCCCCCAGCTTGACAATTAATATTCATTCATTGATTTATCGAACTGCTACCTACTAAGGTAGCAGGAAGCCTGAAACCTATCTCAGCCGACTCTGGGCAAAAACCGGGTACACCCTGAACAGCATGCCAGGCCATCACAGGGCCAACACACAAAACCACTCACACTCACACCTAGGGGCAATTTGAAACAGCTAATTAGCCTAATGTGCATGATCTTGGACTGTCGGAGGAAACCGGAGCAGCTGGAGAAAACCCACACAAGCACAATAAGCACCTACAAACTTCACAAAGAAACACCCTCGCTGAAACAGGAACTCAAACCTTCTTGCTGTGTGATGGACAGGCTAACCTCTACACCACCATGCCATCTTAACAATTATTACTATATCATCATTTATACTTTATCCCAAAAACCTAGTCTCTCTCTATATATATACAGTTGAACCCTGATGCAGTATTCTCATTATAAAAGGTGCCTTTTTGTGGGATCTTAGCTGGTGTTCTTGCTTTTTTTATGATTATTGTTTGAATTTTTAGAGCACATTTGTATGAAAATTTAATAAACTCCTTCAGTTTCATTAATGTGACACTCACTGTTACCTTACCTCCCAGCTATTTAATGGCATGAATACCGCATTAGAGACAGGGGTGTGTGTACAGCTACAGAATTCATACAGCTGATTGTCATTGACATCCTAAAGTTAAAACCCTGCAGAAGTGATAAAAGCACTACATTAATGGAGAAGGATGGTTCATTATCAGAAAGCATTCGATCTGAATGTCAGAGGTATACTGATGCCTTAGAATTATGCTTCTCAACACAAAGCTCTAACTCTGAACCTCTGCATGAACTCTGATTGTGTATTTATTGAATATTTAAAAGGATGCACCACATAGGATACAATATATTATTTTCAAGTGTGCTCCCAAATGGACTTATGTAAAAAGCCATGAAGGCACACACCTTACAACCTCAAAAACACAAAACAAAAACAAAAAACAAAAAAAATAAAACAGGCACTGGTACGCAGCATCCCCTGTTTGGAGTTTTGAGGTCAAAAATCATACATTATTTATGTTTTGTTCATATGGTAGAAACGTCTGTGCTCAATGCCACTAAACATAAGATTTATTTAATACTTCTGTATCTGTCCGATTGGCTCATGTTCATTTTTTTAGCTCGTTCATAATATGTAAAGTGAAATTTTAATCAGATGATAAGAATGTGAATGTGAGTTCAGTTTGCCATTGTTGGAACTACAGATACTGTGTGTGTGTGTGTGTGTGTGTGTGTGTGTGTGTGTGTGTGTGTGTGTGTGTGTGTGAGTGAGTGTGTGTGTGGGTGTGGGTGTGTGTGTGAGTGAGTGAGTGAGTGTGTGTGTGTGTGTGTGTGTGTGTGTGTGTGTGTGCTCCCTGTGCTGTTTGTAGGTTAGGGAAAGATTTCAGAGGCCACACATAAGAGGATTTCAGGATGGAATTAATTCCAGTCTTTCATTACTGTCAGAATGAAATCGTATTGATGTGAGTCGTGCCCGGATGTGAGTGCCCGGATGTGAGTGTCTGGAGTATTAGAGTCCGGAGTGTTAGTATTTGTGGAGAGAACCAGGGAGCGAGGCACGGGCCGGTCGGATGCTCTGAGATAATGAATATTGAGAATCTTGGATTTGTATTTAAAAGATGGGTCAGGGCTGTTGATCTGCTGACACACTGATCTTGCTCTACATTTCAGAAACTCTCACTAGATGAAACTAGAATAATCCTGATTTTTTTTTGGTGCCCTTGTTGCTGTTAGAGGATCCGGTAATGGCTAAGATGGTACAACAAAACTATGCTGAACTTTTCACGGGTCTCTGGAAAACCTGAATGCCCTGAAGAAAAGGGAAAAGTCCAGATTTCAGCTCAAGCATGAAGCTGATTTTGCTGAGCCTGAGGTTACTGTGCTTGGCCTGCTTGTGGCCTGTCACACTGCTTAACCACCGCTACCCAAACCGCAGGAAGAACAAGGACGTGTACCTGGGAGAACACACCAGGCACAAACACGCAGGGTAAATCCAGGACAATCTGCAGGATAAAACCCTTTATCTGATTTTATGTGCAAATCTGCAGTGTGTTTTCCTTTTCACTCTCTTCTACTTTTTGCTCTGAAATCAGGGAATCGTGAGGGATTACAATACTTTAATTTATTTGTTTTTCTTTTTCTTACTAAAGCAACTCAGGTCAGTTTATAAAGAGAGGGTTGATGGTCATTAAAATGTTATTTCCTTCATGGAATCTTGATCTTTATTCATAATATAATTAATGTAATGTAATTAGGCCCAAATAAATTACACAAATATTTGGACTTTTCATTTTTTTTTTTTCTGTAAAGACGATAATTAATAAAGAATGCAATTATTCAGTAGATGCAATACTTACAAGTAAAATGTTATTCTATGCACTATAGAGATACCATTTTACTTGTTGGAGCAAGTTGACACACAAAATTCAACACCCATCTTAATGAAATGACGGATTTTAGTCCTTGGTAATATGGCGACCACCAAAGGCACGTCATGCTAGGGTCTTGTCCAGTCTTGTGTTTATGTCTATGAAACAAACAAACAAACAAACAAAAAAGAAACAACTTTAAAATGCATTAAAATCACTGAAGTGTGTGTTAAGTTGAGGTCCAGATGATTATAGAAACTGTATTATTTTAATTTGTTTTATTTGCTACAAAGCGAGAAAGCTAACATTGAAAATTATTATATAATACAATCAATTCTTTCTGACCAATCAGAATCTAGAAGTTAGCAGCACTGTGTTGTATTGATGAAAAATATAAGAAATAAAAGATGCAAGACTAAAAATAATTAATGGGCTTAAATATCACTCGGGGCAACCGTGGTCTAAAGGTAAAGAAGTGGGTTTGGGACCTAAAGGTTTGATTCCCGAACCAACGGGAGAAATGTGTGGTGGTGGGGGGAGCAGCACTTTCCCCTCCTCCACCTTCATGGCTAAAGTTCCCTTGAGCAAGGCACCTAACCCCCAACTGCTCTCTGGGTGCTGCAGTGTGTGGCAGCCCACTGCTCCAAGTGTGTGTGTGTGTGCTCAAAGTTTACGCAAGCGCATGTGTGTGTGCTCACTTTGGTTGGGTAAAATGCAGAAGTCAAAATTTCCCTTGTGGAATTAATACAGTATAAAAATAATTAAATTAATAAAAATAAAAGGCTATACTAGGTAAAATTACAACAGGTAATTTTGTCTTAAATTTATGTGTATTTTTAAAGTATATTACATTAAAAGACATTAGTATTTGATTAGCAAATTATATTTTGTTAAATGTATTTCTGGTGCTTTTGGTGAATTTCTATTAAAAGGAAAGTGTAATAACTTAATACTTACATTTACTCAAATCTTAAGGTGTACTTAAATTAATTTTAAATTTACTTGAACTGATTTTAAACTGGTTTAAAATCTATCCAGTATTTTTAATTGTAAACTGTTCACAACACAATTTAAATAGACCATTGTTTTAGTGTTCAGAGTGTAAAATGTGCCTCTTAAGTAAGAATAATTCCAGCTTGATTATACATGGATTGAACTTCACTGTTTTAATCTCTGACTCCTTTATTCTCTCTATCTCCTACACAGCCGGATTGACCACAAGCTAAAAAAGCAGGACAGCACCAAGTCGCTCCTGATCAAAACCGAGCAGCTGCTGAGGATTGAGGAACACGACTTTGCCATGCGACCAGGATTTGGAGGTCAGAACCCACTACAAGAACTCTTCCAATTCTCTTCACTTTCCATCATCATTTCACTGGAAACACACTAACCTGGAAACGTCTGAAGTTACAGTACAACACAATGTCCTACATTTAACGCTGACCCAGATTCTATGCCACACAAATCAGACAACAGCTACCTGAGTCACAGATGTACATTCATGTCTGTTAATCTGGATTATGGTTCAGGTTTGATAAAGCAAGTACGGAAGAAGGGGAAAAAACAACAAGCCATTTAATTTCAGGTTGCAGACAAAGTGACAGGAATAAGGACACAAGTTCAAGCACATCATGTGTACAGAGTGTTTCTCTGTCGGAAAAACTTTCTGTGAAGTGAAGAACTCTCAACTTGTGAAAGAACCACTGAGGACCCCTCGAAAGATAATGGCAAAACGTGGTTCTTATGACATTCAAAATGGACAAATGTGATTGGGTACAATATGTATAGTAGCAGAACTTAGCAGTAAAAAAGAAACTAATAAAATGATATATCTTGTGAAGCAACTAAACAAAAAACAAACAGCATTTTATGGGTTAAAAATGGCACAAGATTCCCTTTACTGGTAAAAAAAAAATCAGAATCTGTAGATTCAAACGTTTGGTACTTTATAGCATTAACTATTTTTAAAAATTAAAAAACAAACAAACAAACAAACAAATAAAAAAAAAACAAAATAAAGAATGTTATTGCCGACTAATCTGAAGTGGGTAGTCCCTATCTGCCCCAGGCCCCGCCCTTTGAAACTGCACTTCTTTTCAAATACCGAGACGCTCTGAGCAGCTCCTGTCTCAGACATCAGCGCTGCCCCTCCCTTTAAGCCTCAACTTCAATATCAGGGCAATGTGTTATATTTTTTGCTAAGTATATCACATAACAAGACAACAATACGATACTAACCAAACCAAAAGCAAAGAACAGAAAGGAAACAGGTTTATGAATGATCATGATTACAAAAGCGTGTGAAAGTGAAACCCAACACACTAAATTTGTTAGTGTTCATTATTTTGCCCTAAGGGGGCAAAGATTTTTGGCACTCACCTGTAATATATCATCATCATTTATCGAAACACTTAATACTATCATAATACTAGGGTTGTAGAGAGGCTGAATAATATCGCATCTGACTCTGGGTGAAGAAGGAGCTCGTCGCAGGGCAACACACACAACCATTTACATTCAAACTCAATTTGGAACAGCCGATTAATGTGGATGTCTTTGGACTATGGGAGGAAACCAGTGTACCCGAAGGAAATCCACGCATGCACGGGGACAACATGCAAACTGCTCACAGAAACGCCTGTGTACGGATCTCAAACCCAGGACCTTCTTGCTGTGAGGAGAATGTATCAACTACTACACCACCGTGCTGCCCTGTAATATATTCTTCTTCTTCGTAATAATAATAATAATAATAATAATAATAATAATAATAATAATAATAATAATCTTGAAAAGAATAAAAAGTAGCTTCCCCCAACCCCCAATGTGAATCAGAAATCCTGTGCTTTTCATCTTCCCCCCTGTTTTTGAAGTTCATCAGACACATGACCAGCTGGCTCCACAAGCCCGTACATTTACACAGCTGTAATTAAAAACACAGATGTCTTTGAAGACACTGATTACAAACCTTTAGAAGTTTACAAATCGGGCTTTACTTGTTCTCCCGCTGTCACGCCTTCTTGCTCCCGGGTTCACAAATACACACTTCCCACCGTCCCCACAACCTCATTGCACAAACTGTCTCCGTTTTTAAACGTTAGCAGATGGATGTATAAAGGATCGCTACAATGCGTCCAGACATGTGTAAGCTGTTAAAGTTGTTTATTTGATCTTATAAAAACCTATAAAAAGGGGAGGAACGTATGGTGAGAAACATGTTTAGAGTAAACTATAAGAGTAAGAAATTATTTTATCGTTGGATGGATTATTCTGACTGTGTTACCTGGTTGTCTGTAAAAATCATGTCAATTAATATCAATGTGTCAATGTCAAAATTTCTGCAATTTTCCTAACTCGTAGACACAGTTTTAGGTTCAGATAAATGATAACGATTTTCCTTTTTACATTTAATCATTACAGGAATACAAAGTCATGTAATGTGCAATATGGCATCCCACAAAGTTCTGTATTATGCCCATTATTATTCTCCCTTTACACTATAGCACAGCTGATTTCTGGAATCTGATTAGTCAGGAAACCATTTTTAAGGATACCTGGTTTACACCTTCTTGCTCTTTAGTGTTCATTTGCACACCATGATCCACAATTGTTTTTATTTTTTGATTCTTTTAGGCACTGCCATTCCTGTAGGCATTGATGTGCAGGTGGAGAGTTTAGACAGCATTTCAGAGGTCAACATGGTAAACGTCATTGTTTTTTTTAAACATCTGGATCTGTCACTCTGCATCTGAACGCTGTGAGAGTATGGTTCCTGTTTGTTCTTCAGGACTTCACCATGACGCTGTACTTGAGGCACTACTGGAAAGACGAGCGGTTGGCATTTCCTTCGGGAAACAATCTGAGCCGCACGTTCGACTCTCGGTTGGTTAAGAAGATCTGGGTGCCTGACGTCTTCTTTGTCCACTCGAAACGCTCATTTATTCACGACACCACCATGGAGAACATCATGCTGAGGGTTTACCCCGATGGCAACATTCTTTATAGTGTCAGGTGACCTCTTGTGTGTTTTAGACACCATAAAAAATGTGGACACAAATGTGCACAGCATGTGATCTCAAACACCAAGTTTAAATAAAATGGTACATTTTAATACATGTAGAAAATTGATCCTATCAGACACATTAGTTTTGTTTCTAAAAACGTTCTTTTGTGATGCAGAATTTCGGGAGTTATAAAGTAATACATTGTCCCATTGGAGCCACATGAAGCACCTCATCTATTGTTTTAATGCCCCTGCTGTTTGAACTTTTTTGTGTTGGAGGGAATCAGAGTGTTAACGATGTGATTTTACAATATGATTTTGATCTGGTGCAGGATAACAGTGACGGCTCAGTGCTCCATGGACTTCAGCAGTTTTCCTCTGGACACACAGAACTGTTCTCTAGAGCTGGAGAGCTGTGAGTGTCTACCTTTATAATCATTAAAAAAAACAAACAAAAAAAAAAAACCCACAAAAAACACCCACACACACGATCCCAGTTGTCTCTAGAATTTTTTTTTTTACCAAGTGTCTGTCCACAGGTGAAATTTGCATCACTGGGGGAAAAAAAAAAGAAATAATAATAATAAATAAATCAATTGTTCATGGCAAAAACTCTTATAAAAACTTATATGACCATGAATCTTGTCCATAAACATTAAACTATTTCATTAATTTTTAAGGCGTTGTGTAAATCCAGAATTCATATTTAATAACATTTCTTCAAGCCCTGTTGTTAGGGTTGACAGGGGGAAAAGGATCCACACAGACAGAGGTGGGGGAGAGCACCAATGTTTAATAGGTAGGCAGACAATCAAAAATGGCAGGCAAACTCGTGGTCAGAAAACAGGCAGAGATCGCCAATAAGTAAAAAAACAGACTATGAGGAAGAGGTGTCCAAAAATCACAAAAGGTTAGCAAGAATGGTCAAGGAATAGGCAAGGACCAAAAAAACAAAATACAAAAAGAAAAAGAGGAGGAGGGGGAAGAAAAAAAAAAAACTAGGCAGGGATTTACGAACACCAGAAAGGCACAGGAGAAAACTCTGGCACAATCTGGCAATGCTTGTGGGGAAGTGCAGGGCTTATATAGACAGACAAGTGAGGCAGACAACGAGACACAGGTGAGCACAATAATAAATCTGTGGAAAGCCAAAGGGGACAAACAAAAGCTCATAATTCTAGAACACAAAACTATCTAGCAGGAGTACTAACATCTGTACCGAAATGGTACATTTTTGTTCATTTTTAATTCCAGATTCTACTTCATTCTAATGCAACCCCCCACACCTCCACTCCACACCCCACACACCCCCCTTTATTGCTCAGATGCTTATAATTAAAATGACCTTATGCTGTACTGGAAGAACGGAAACGACTCATTGAGGACTGATGAGATTGTCCTCTCGCAGTTTTTTATAGAAGAGTTCAACCCTTCCAGTGGTCTGGCGTTCTACAGCAGTACCGGTACTGTTTGTGTCTATTCTGTTTCTTATCTTTCTTTTTGGGACTACTCATATTTCCTCTGGCAAAATCTGCAGAGTAACAGGTGGCTTTTGTCTTGACTTCCTATCAGGCTGGTACAACAGACTCTACATCAACTTCATCCTCAGGAGACACATCTTTTTCTTCATGCTGCAGACCTACTTTCCGACAATGTTAATGGTCGTGCTGTCGTGGGTGTCCTTTTGGATCGACAGAAGGGCCGTTCCTGCTCGTGTGTCACTTGGTACAACACACACACTTACACACGCACACACACACACACACACACACACACACATACTATTATGTTTAGACTCTCACTTTGCATTGTGGTTTTGACTAAACTCCCAGATTGGAGGCTTTCTGCATGCACAGTAGTGTCCATCTGAACATGTGCGAACTACATTCATTACAACTACAGTCTTTTAAACTAACCAATCCTATGTTGCCTTACCCCAGTGAATGTGTATAAAAAGTCTAAAGAATCATAAAATAATTGGAGAACATTCTCCACAGGGCAGTGGTGGCCTGGTGGTAGGGTGCTGGATTACTGATCCCAAGGTCGGGGGTTCAAGTCCCACTATCAGTGGGATGTCACTGCTGTCCCCCCAGTGCAGCTAACTGGGTTATCAAATGCCGGTCTCTCACTGTCTCACAGTCTCTCACTGTCTGTGGTGAGGGGCATGTAAAAGACCCATTGCTGATTTTTGTCAAGAGTAGCTGCATAGCCGTCAGCGTGTTTCTGCCCTTCGTGCTGTCCAGGGAGCACTCTGCCATCACCCAGAGTTGGCTGAGATAGGCGCCAGCCTCCCCGCAACCCTAGTTAGGATGTACAGTACTGTGCAAAAGTTTTAGGCACCCTATTCTGTAAGACACCCGGTAGATACTGTACACAAAAGAATGGTGTAGAACAAAGATGTCTTTATTTACAAATAAATACAGACATTAAATTAAAAATTTCTGCAAAACAATTCTATAAAGCACAGTAAACAGTAAAAAATGAAACTAATTCAATATTAGGTGTGATGAATTAGAATAGCATAAGGTAGAGTTTGTGCAGTTTTATAAGTTCAGAATCTACCGGGTATCTTACGGAACCAGCCACAGTTCTCCTGGAAATGTTGACTGTCACACTTGATTCTTTATTTGCATGTAAATCGCAGCAGCCTTCATTATATTTTTGTTTGAAAAGTGGTCTCTTATACGTAATATGCTGCTCTCTTTATTGACGTTCTGTACTAACATTTTGTTTAATTAATGTTTGGAAATCTAAAGTGTTTTTGTACTAACATACAAGGAATAAAATAAAAATCTTAAAAGTTTAAGAAAAAAAAAATCAAATAAAAATAAATAAATAAAAATAGGGTGCCTAAAACTTTTGCACAGTACTGTATGTATGTTTTTAATTGCAAAAAGTGGCCAAATAATGCTTACTTATTAAAGACTTTATCTTTTGTCCTTTCAGTCATGACTTGCTGAACATTTGTGCAAATTTTACAGAACTGGACCTTCACAAATCTTACATTGACATACCACATTGACAGTACATATCATTTTAAAAATGTTTTATTTTCTAATCCAGGTATCACCACCGTCTTGACCATGTCGACCATCATCACGGGCGTGTCCGCGTCCATGCCCCAGGTGTCCTATGTCAAAGCGGTGGATGTCTACCTGTGGGCCAGCTTCCTGTTTGTCTTCCTGTCAGTCATTGAGTACGCTGCTGTCAACTACTTAACCACCGTAGAGGAGATGAGGAAGATGAAGAGGGGAAAGGTTGAGATTTCCTTTTACAGTCATTACCACATTAATTACCTTCCGGCCTCCCAAGTGGCGGAAGTGACCGCAAGGTTTGAATCCAGGCTGATGCTGCAGTTATCAAGGACATGGGTGCTAATTGGCTGTGCTCTCATGGGAGACATACGCTCACTTCCCTGTCACTCACAGCGATCACCAGCCAATCACGGGCATTCGTAATCTCATTCGTATGAGGGGGCGGATGGTGCTTTCCCTCTGAGTGTGTTAAAGTCACCCCCAAATGTGCAGCAGTTTGTAAAGAGGCGGGTGGCAGCATCACATACAGTATATGCATATGCCCCTTCCTGGTTGTTGGTGTTTGTGTAATAGGGAAGGCAACAATTAATGAGTGGGAATTGGATATGACTAAATAAGGGGAGAAATTGGGAATCCAAAAAAAAAAGAATGACCTTCCTATAAGCTTCATATGTTTAAGAAGCTTGACTGATCACAGTTAATGGATATGGTTTTAGGAAGAGAAAGTTATAAGTATATAAGTATATAATTAGTTGGCGGGTCTATGATCAACTGTATTTACATTTGAGCTTGATTTTTTTTTTTTTTTAACTATTGAAATGTCACCCTCTGCTGGTACTCTTTGCAGGTATGATCGTCACATCCTTAGGAATTTTTGTAATTATGCCTCCTTCCTGTTTGTAGCTCTCCAGATTCGATGCTTCCCAGGCCATGGCCTTTGATGGTTGTTTCCATGACACGGACATCGACCTCAGCACCTTCCCTCAGTTGACGGACCTCAGCGTAGAACCTCCCGTGTCCTCACAGAACTCAATCATACCTGAGGCTCCTGCACTGGGCACACGTTTGCAGAAAAGACAGCCTCTGAAACATCACCTCCACCTGCTTATGCGTAACAGCTATATGATCGACTCTTACTCCAGGGTCCTGTTTCCTCTGGCCTACCTCACCTTTAACATCATCTACTGGAGTGTCTATACCTGAAACATAAATGGACCCTGAAATCAGGAAGCAGATCAGAACAGTTTTTTTTCCACACATAAATATGAATCATGATATTTAGTTCATGTCAAAATTATCGGATGACTATAAAGAGCCTAAACATATTAAAAAAAAAAATCAGTATATTGAAAGAGTCTAAAGTGTCACTACCACTTACATTTTTACAGCATATTCAGGACAGAGACATTTATTTTCCTAAATACTGAGAGTAATGTACATCAGGTGACATGACCCTAGTTTCTCAAAGCAAATATATATTTGGATATAATTAGTAAATTGAGGTTTTAGTTAAAGTAGGACATTGAGAGTTAAGTATAATTTGTAAATAATATCAGAAAATGTAAATTTGTAAGAGATTATTGAAGTACCTAAAAAAATAAAAAATGGAGTGCATAAGTCTATAGCTGTCTATATAAGTCTTCATAACTTCATCATGTAAATCTATAGTACTGTTGATGTTTGTGCCTTTAGTCGAATCCAACTCCTGGTCAATCTATTTTAATTTTCTTCTCTTTGGCAGATTTTTTTTTACAGGGTGAGTTGCCAGGTCTTTTCCCTAACCTTCTACAGCACAGTACTCACAAGTGGTCTCCCATCAAGTACTATCCAGGTCCGACTCTGCTTATCTTCTGAAATCAAACAGGATGAGGCCTTCATAGGAATGTTTTTTTTTAAAGCAGCAAATAAAAAAAGAAAAAAAAAAAAAGAAAAGAAAAAGGAACAACACGATCATTTTTGTGAACTACTTTATTTGTCCATCAGGGGTATCTTTCACAAAGGAAATTAATAATAATAATAATAATAATAATAATAATAATAATAATAACAATAAGAAGAAGAAAAAGAAGAAGAAGAAAAAGTTTTAATGGCCTACATTTAAAATGCAGCTCAAAGTGCTTAACAGTATTAACCAATCACAAAGAAAAAATATAAAGTTAAAAAAAAGTTAAAGTTAAAACAATTTTTAAAAACAATTATCATTCCTCTCAAACTTGAAAGGACAATCCTGATCAATTTTAGGTCATACAGACACTTTCTTCATAGAGCCAAAGTAAAAAGAAATAAAAATTCAGGAATACGTCTTAGATATTTTCTCTATTTTGGTAAATAAAATACAATATTAGTCTATCATAAAGAATCAAACATGATGTCTTTTTCATTCATGCATCACAGTTTAGCTGGGTCTGGGTCTTGATGGATCAAGAAGTGATCCTGGGAATCCTGGAAGTAGCAGGAGGATGGGATGCCTTTCCATCACAGATCAATCTTTTCATCAGGAAATTTCAAAAACACCCTACTGGCAATAAATAATCCTTCAGTTTGTAAAATACACATGCTTCTCTGGTTTACATTTTTGAAAAAATACATATAATCTCTAAAAGGATAACAAACTTTATTAACAGACATCACCTCAAACATCAGAGTATCGTTGAATCTTTAAAGAGTACTTTTACATTTTTTCTGTACATTTTTCACTATTATGTATTAAAGCTTTTAACGGAGCATATGAAGCGTTTCAGTCTGAAAAAAACTACGCTTCATGAATAAGTAAGAGATAATATATAATAAATACTGCTTTTCAGGTTTCTACATATACGGAGTATTTTTTTATACTTTTTTTTTAAAATAAATAAATGTGTGCTAATTTCTAACCTACTTTACTGATTTAAACAGAGCCTGTACTCATGTATGCACCAATTAAACACACACATGTCCACTGTAAAAATGCTGTTTAATTTAAATCCTGTCTCAATCTTCATCGAGGTGGGTGAGGTGATAGGTTGCGCACTGGATGCTCTCCGGTCTGTTCCTTCAATTCACATTTATTCCATCCTTCATGAATCTGGTCAGGGTTGCAGTACCAAACACTCTTCCTGAAATACAGACATGGACAGGAATACATCCTGGAGTCTTTCATGAATGAACTGGTCCCTAAAGCATGAAGTGCATGAATAAATCATGAGCACTCCTTGGCCAGGTCAGCGTACTGAGCGTCGGTACAGGTTGTCAGTGAAGGGACTGCTGGACGATTCCGTAGACATGAACCCGCTGTCATTAAGTGGTGGGTCTGAAATGTGCAAATCAATAATGCGTCATATGAAAAATTATGCAGAACTTTGAAAAACAAAAATCTGTAAGACATAAAAGACTCCAGGTCATACTGCTGTAGAAAAAAAAATCAGCATCAGGGTAGTTACTGTTTGTTATTTTCTCCTGGAAGGAAACAACGTCCTTTCACCTACCACAGCAAATTATTTATTCATTTATTTATTTGCCAAGCTTAAACCAACTATTGTCACCAGGAGGCTGGAGCCTATCTCAGCCAAATCTGGGCAAAGGAATGGAACATTCTGAACAGCTCACCAGTCAATTGTAGGGCCAACACACACACACAAACACACACACACACACACACACACACAAAACCATTCACACTCTTTGGTTACAATTACAACCTCTGGCAAAAGGTATGGAACCCCCACTCTTGGAAGATGTTCATTCAGTTGTTTAACTGTGTAAAAAAAACAACCACAGACATGCCACAAAACTATTTTCACTTAACATTCCAAACTTCTGGCTTTATGAAACACTTACAAAAATAAAAACGAAAGAAAATTGTAGTCAACTGCAACTGATTTTACACATCAAACAGAGGCAAATATATGGAATCGCCAAACAAAAACACCACTAGGTCTCTGTTGCACCACCTCTGGCTTTTATAACAGCTTAAAAGGAAAGTTTCAAGGAAAGTTTTCACAGCTTTGGTCCTATGGCATGATGCATTATCACCCAAAAAAATGATGTCATCACCAAACATTCTTTCAATTGACGGAATAAGAAAAGTGTCCAAAATGTCAGTATAAACTTGTGCATTTATTGAGGATGTAATGACTGTCATCTCTCCCGTACCTTTACCCGACATACAACCCCATATCATTAATGATTGTGGAAATTTGCATGTTTTCTTCAGGCAGTTGTCTTTATAAATTTCATTGGAACGTTGGTCCAGATTTTAGACACAGGTGACTGGGAACAACCAACATCTTTTGCAACATTCCGTGAAGATTTACCTTCTTCAAGAAGTTTTATAATCCTCAATCTGGAGCCATGATTTATGTCAGTCAGCTCGGTTCAACAGCTCACTAAGGTGTGCAAGCGCTCTTTTTTAACTGCAGACTAAATAGCAGATGTAATCGGATACAGGTGTTTGTTCTAGAACATATTTTTTTCCTCTGCTGTGTAAAATCAGTTGCAATTGACTACAATTTTCTGTCGTTTTTATTCTTGTAAGTGTAAGTAAGCCAGAAGGTCGGAATGTTAAATTAAAATAGTTTTGTGGCATGTCTGTGATTGTTTTTATTTCTACACAATTAAACAACTGAATAAACATCTTCCAAGAGTGGTGGTTCCATACTTTTTGCCAGGGGTTGCAAACTCCACACAGAAGCGCCCTCACCGAGCCCAGGGCTCAAATCCAGGACCCTCGTGCTGTAAGGCATGGGTGCTAACCACTTCTCCACTGTGCTGCCAACCACAACAATTCATCAACAATTAATATGTTTTTAATTTCACTGTCAAAATGTAACTTTTAGCCATTTATAGCTACATTTAATGTTGTGGAGCATCTGCGAAATGAGTTAGGTCCTGTTTTCACCTTCACCTCTTCACCTCTCTCTCTCTCTCTCTCACTCTCTCTCATTTGCTTAAAAAAAAACCCACACAGCTTTTCCTGTTACCAAGAAACCACAAAACAGAAAAATCCATCCATCCATTATCTATACTGTTTATCCATCAGGGTCACTGCAAATCTGGAGCCAATCCCAGCTGACACCAGGTGAGAGAATTCTCTGTAGACGAGGCTGCTACCTCCTCTTGGATTAATTAACCAATCACCACAGGTAATGTGGTGGTGGCTGCTTGTTGTTATGGTCATGGTAATTCTTAATATTTTATGATATTGATTCAGTGCCGTTATTTAATTATAGCACCGTGATATGCCGTGATGTTTTGGGCTCAAGTTGTTCTCCCAAAAGGTGATCAATGCAGTTGAGTGGTATGTACTTTTTTTATGGTTTTGTTCTCTTTTACTGTTGTATTTGTTCTAATTTAGTTGATCTCCATTAGGTACAGAGTGAGAAGCTCCCCTGTTGGAGAAACACTGCTGTTTTGCTTTGGTTTATTTATTTGTTTTGTTTTATTTTGTTTGGTGCTGTGTAGCTTGGCTTTGCTCTGGCTCCCCTGGTTTGCTGGAAGTGGGTGTCTTTGGTTGCTCCTGCTTTGCTTTTGCCGGCGCCACCCGCCTACGGTACTGACTACTTCCGCCTTGTTCCCCATCTACCTTGCTCTGTCATTGTGGAGAGGGGCCCGGTGTTCATTGGTCTGTATGGACATTTGTTTTAATTGAAAGCCTTAATTTAAGGGCTATATTTTTTAGCTCTGTGAATGATTGGGGTTAATTTGTGTTTGTTAATTTTCGTTCATTTGTTGGAACTTTTAGTATTTTGGTTAATTGATTAAATATGCTTTGAATTCATCTTTTCAGTTGGATGGTTATTTCTGATTTAGTTAAGTCGGTTTTGTTCATATTTCTTTTTGTGTAATTTTGGGTTCTCTGATTTATTGTTTCTTTTTCCTTTTTGCTCCCTTTTCAGTTGCTGAGAGCTGAAGTTAGGGGTCCTGGTGTGCTAGGTGGTGGGGGATTCCTTCTCTGTGTGTTGTGTCCTCCCTGGGCCTTAGTTTTCCTCACTAGAGTGTTTGTCACGTGTAACTGGGGTGACCATTATTTTGTGCTTTTGATTAGGATTTTTCCCCACTTGGTGACCCATTGTCCCACTGGTAAGCCTCAGCACTGTCAAGGCATTTTCTTTTTTTTAACCCTATGTATGTGATACTGTTGTAAAGTTTTTACTAGAATTGTAATAAAGTAACTTTGTTTGATACTGGAATCATGCCTCCTGCCAATGTGTCATGAACCTGAGTGCCTAGTGTTTGGTGCAACCCTTATTATATTTCTCTGGGTGAAATTCCCAGGGTGGTGTAGTTGGTTTATTTCCTTCCAATACAAGTCGCGGTTTACTCATCTCCCCTTACGGTGTACTGCTGTGTTTGTGTAGTACAATTGTAAGTATAGATATCTATGTATTAGGGTGGTGCGTGCTCTTTCTGTGGTATATGGTACAATTGTGAGATTTAATTATCAGAAGAACTGACTATTGGTGTTTGATGATAACCCCAAGCTGTCAATGCTCATTGAGGAGTTCCTTGAAGGGTTAAAAGACAACAGGGAACTGTCGGCTGTGATAACGGAACTCTTCTTGGGATGTCGAGTTGCTACCCGGCTCCAATCTGCACACACAAGCAATGAATGATTTAAAACACCACATACAATACAGTTAAAAATATCCTTTTAGTTCATTAGAAAGTAGTATAGCTGGAGACTAAGACAGATGGTGCGACCTACAAATGATTATCGATTTGCATGTGACTGAATGATACTGTACCTGAGTTTTCTGCTAGTCTGAACCTGCCACAGCAAAGGTAGATTCGCCACTGTCTCCGAACGGTATCTTTCATCGCACAGTGAAACATGAAGATTAAAAAACCTTTGGAAAAATAAGAACAAACAGTAAGTCAAGCTTTTAAAACGCATACTCATACCAGATGTTAGAGTTTGAATGTTCCTCACCTTGGAAGGAGTTGAAGATAGCGAAGAGGTAAATGAATGCTAAGTAGACAGGACCCCAGGCAAAAAAAGCAAATCCCCAGGTGAGGCCGAGTAAGACGCTAAGACCGAAAATGCTGCGTAGATCCTGAGTCCCTTTGCGGTACTGGTTATTTTGGGGGTTTTGCTTTTTGATGCGTCTCAGCTGTACCATGACCACCACAAACATGATCAGGTTGATGAGGAAGATCACGCAATAGTAGGCCACCACTGACACATAGAAGGCTATATCATTCTTCAGCCAGCAGCTGGAAGGAAAAAAAAATACACACACATTATGATTTTAAAACAATGTCAGCATCCTCCATTAAGTTACATTTATTTTCTATAATGCTCCAACTTACAAATCAGCTGAGGGCGAATCTGTTTGCTTTCCATATGCAGTAAGACCATAGTTATCTTTGTCAATTGCGATCACGATGATAACAATGATTAATGGCACACCTGAAAGGCATAAACACATCACTAGTTAAGCAAATCTCCATCCCAACACATCAAATCCAACTTTAACTGCCAGTTCTTTCTAGGAACTTACCCCAGCCTGCCAGAGAGAACTTCAGCATATAATGTGATACAAAGTTTTTGAAGACCTTGACAATACTTAGATAGAGGTGCAAGGCCTCCAGACCCATCCACGTGAAGGAGACAAGCAAGAAGTAGTGCAGGAAGAAGGCGGTGGAGATGCAGAGTCCAACAGCCTTCGGGTAGAGCGCCAGCCATGAGTCTACTAGGAAGACCATGTTGAGTAGGAAAAGCGCAAAACACAGATGGATGAGGATCTTGGATGGAATGTCTTTGCGGATTTTTCTGAGGAAATAATCATGATAGGATGAGAAACAGAAAAATGAAGCATGATGCTATTCATCATATTTCGCTTGAAGAGAATATGAATGGTTTGCTGGACTCACTCAAAGGACAGGTAGGTGAGGAGGGTGATGGCAAGGAAGATGGCGGAAACCCCACATCCAATGTAAGTGATGAAGGTAAGGATGATGCCATCCACCTTGTCAATCCTGTTTCCTCGGGAGAGGTCCTTTATAAATGAGAAAACAAAACAACTGCATGAAGATACCAAACAGTTCGCAGTGAGTCATTGTTTAAAAGAAATAAGATGTTCGGATTCAGATACAAATCTGTCTGCACTCTGATTCTGATTCTTTATAACCTCCACCAAGGAGTTCATGCCTTACCTCCTGTTTATGTGTTAGTTTGCGTGTTTCTTAGCAGGATTTCACAAAAAGTTATTTGTGGATTTGCATGAAATTTCTAAAAGAGGGCTTTGAACAAGTAATACTCTATTAGATTTTCAAAGTAATTCATATCACCTGTTTATCATCATGAGATAGAAGGATTTTTTTTGGAAGTGTCATATTACTATCGGCCCAGTAGAGGGTGATGTATACTTTGTTATTTGTAAGGGGGTTGTAGAGAAAATTTTTTTGATTCCTCCCTAATTTAATTTTACTATGTAAAGCTGCTTTGTGACAATGTCAATTGTAAAAAGCGCTATACAAATAAAACTGACTTGACTTGACTTATTTGCAAAAGTTATATGCGGATTTTATTGAATTTTGTGGATCATGGAGAATATGGGGATTTGGACAAGCAAGAATCCATTAGATTTTGGAGATATTCTAAATCAAATTCTGGATTAATTCATTCTTTCGCTGAACTGCTTTATCTTACTAGGGTCGTGGGGAAGCTGAAGCCTATTTTAGCAGACTCTGGGCGAAGGCTGAGTACACCCCGAACAGTTTGTAAATACATCACAGGGCTAACACACAAACATTCACACTCAACCTCCCACTTAGAGCAGACAGAGCAGGGATCAGCTTGGCGAAGGTTTGAGCTCTCTTGTCTTGAGTGCACTTGTTTTCACTTAGAAATAGAAGAGACATTTGATTGGATACATATTCATGCTCACCAATAGCACTGCAAAGCTGGTCAAGTGGTTGCAGCTACACTTTATTTCATTGTCTGTGTCATTTAGTAGAAAACAGCCACTTTCGTTCCAACCTCCTGCTCCATCTATAATACAGTACACAGTATATTAATTATTAGACATAATTATATCATAACTTTGTTAAATTTTCAGCTCTGATTGGTCACAAAGTCTCTATAGTAAGTGCTTTTTCAGAGGGACAGTAAAAATGTGCTGATATAGTGATGCTTATTTAACACTTTTTGGAAGGAGTGCCCATTGTCAGCACTTTGTAACAAAGCTCTGACAAGCAATGATAGCATTTAGTACCTTTTCCCTGACAGATCAATAGCATAAATGGAACAATACCTAAATGATGATAATGTAGCTTACCATTTTGGTTAAAGTCCCAGAAAACACAAGTCAGATTTTCCTGCAGGAAAAGAAAAAGAAATCAGAAATCTTGCAGTAAATGGTGCTGTACTGCCTAAGAGCAACTAGGTATGTACCTCTATAGGGGTCGTATTTTTCAGAGAGAACACCACATTTTCTCTCAGACCTCTGATGGACAGGTTAGCAACACTCGTTCCCAGAATAGGGCTGATCAGCTTCTTCTTAATGTATATATCCTGTAATGATTTAAACATTGCATATGTTGAAGATGATGTGGGTCTAGTTTATATACGTAGCTACTATAGAACAGACTTTCCTAGTACTCCTAACCTGAAACAGCGTGTCCTTGTCGAAGAATATGAACTGAAGTCGGGATGCCTGTTGCTTTTCCTCTGGGGAGAGACCTTCTGTCAAAGAGGCAGGGAGTGTGATGGAACCCTCTGGAGAAGATCTACTTACAGACCTTCTTCTCCTGCCTCTCACCTGGAAAGAAATACACAAACACTCAGAAAAATTTCATAGAAAGTTTTCAGACAGGAAAATCTTCATTATAGTGGAGTTTTGCAGTATGCAGTTTCTTGGTAGAATGAAAAATTGTGCCTTTGTTTATGTACACGTGTGTTTTGTCTGCTTAGAAAGCTGGTAAGAAAACAGAAAGAATAGGAACTAAATTCTTTTATGGACATTCTATAATATAAAAAGTGGGGTGTAGTTGAAACAAATCTCAGATGACTTTGTGCAAGAAGCGGGCTTACACCTTGAACAGGTCTCTAGTCTGTGGCAGGACAAGATTGGCATATTCTTTTTGATTAAATGAAGCTATGCTAGTATTGTGTTGTGTAATGGTGCAGTAGTCTAGTAGTTAGCACTGTCACAGCAACAAGGATCTGGGTTCGAATATCACAATTGTCCATGCCCTTCTGTGTGGAGCCTGCATGTTCTTCCTGTGCCTGAAGGGGTTTCCTCTGAGTACTCCCTTTTCCTCCCACAGTCCAAAGACTTGCAGATTAGGTAAACTGGCTACTCTAAAGCTGTGAGTGTGGATAGTTGTTAATTTCTGTGTTGGCCCTGTGATAGATCCCAACCGATCTACCGATCCCCACCGATCTACCGATCCCAACCGATCTACCGAGGACGCAATCGCACACCTCCATCACTCAGCCCTGAATCATCTGGACAGCGGAAAGGAGAATTATGTGAAAATGTTGTTTGTTGACTACAGTTCAGCGTTTAACACCATAATCCCCTCCACACTCACCACTAAGA
>JAQMYF010000025.1:7809062-7838328 GCA_030014195.1 Neosilurus mollespiculum | reverse complement strand
AATAATGTTGGTGTTGTGTCTGTAGTGTTTAAAGTGGTGTTTAGATCTATCCTATTATTTAATGATGCTGCTGATGTGTCTGTAGTGTTTGGATCTGTACTTGTGCTGAATAATGTTGGTGTTGTGTCTGTAGTGTTTAAAGTGGTGTTTAGATCTATCCTGTTATTTGATGATGCTGCTGATGTTTCTGTAGTGTTTGGATCTGTACTGTTACTGAATAATGTTGGTGTTGTGTCTGTAATGTTTGCATCTGTACTAGTACTGAATAATGTTGGTGTTGTGACTGAAGTTTGTTGATCTGCACTGGTACTGAATAATGTTGGGGTCATGTCTGTAGTGTTTGGATCTGTACTGGTACTGAACAATGTTGGTGTTTTGTCTGTAAAATTTAAAGTGGAAATAGGATTCATCTTATTATTCAATGATGCTGGTGTTATGTCTGTAGTGTTTGGATCTGTGCTGGTACTAAATAATGTTGGTGTTGTGTCTGTAGTTTGTGGATCTGTACTGGTACTGAACATTGTTTTTGTTGTGTTTGTAGTGTTCGAATATGTACTGGTAGTGAGTAATGTTGGTGTTGTGTCTGTAGTGTTTGGATCTGTACTGGTACCCAGCATTGTTGTTGTGTCTGTATTGTTGGAAGTGGTGTTTAGATTTATATTAGTATTTAATGATGCTGTTGATGTGTCTGTAGTGTTTGGATCTGTGATGGTACTGGATAATGTTGGTGTTGTGTCTGTAGTGTTTGGATATGCACTGTTACTGAATAATGTTGTTGTCTCTGTATTGTTTGGATCTGTACCAGTACTGAATAATTTTGGTGTTGTGTCTGTAGTGTTTGGATCTGTAATGGTATTAAACAATGTTGGTGTTGTGTTTGTTGTGTTTGGATATGTACTGGTATTGAATAATGTTGGTGTTGTGTCTGTAGTGTTTAGATCTGTACTGTTACTGAATAATGTTGTTGTCTCTGTATTGTTTGGATCTGTACCAGTACTGAATAATGTTGGTGTTGTGTCTGTAGTGTTTAGATCTGTACTGTTACTGAATAATGTTGTTGTCTCTGTATTGTTTGGATCTGTACCAGTACTGAATAATTTTGGTGTTGTGTCTGTAGTGTTTGGATATGTAATGGTATTAAACAATGTTGGTGTTGTGTTTGTTGTGTTTGGATATGTACTGCTATTGAATAATGTTGGTGTTGTGTCTGTATTGTTTGGATATGTACTGGTATTGAACAATGTTGGTGTTGTGTCTGTTGTGTTTGGATTTGTACTGGTATTGAATAATGTTGGTGTTGTGTCTGTAGTGTTTGTATCTGTAATGGTAATAAATAATGTTATTTCTGTAGAGTTTAAGGTGGTCTTTGGATTTATCCTATTATATAATGTTGTTTTTCGTGTGTCTGTAGTGTTTGGATCTGTACTGGAACTGAATAATGTTGTTGTGTCTGTAGTGTTTGGATCTGTACTGGAACTGAATAATGTTGTTGTGTCTGTAGTGTTTGGATCTGTACTGGTACTGAATAATGTTGTTGTTGTCTCTGTATTGTTTGGATCTGTACCAGTACTGAATAATGTTGGTGTTGTGTCTGTAGTGTTTGGATCTGTAATGGTATTGAACAATGTTGGTGTTGTGTCAGTTGTGTTTGGATAAGTACTGGTATTGAATAATGTTGGTGTTGTGTCTGTATTGTTTGGATCTGTACCAGTACTGACTAATATTGGAATTGTGTCTGTAGTGTTTGGATCTGTTCCAGTACTGAATAATGTTGGTGTTGTGTCTGTAGTGTTTGGATCTGCAGTGGTACTGAATAACATTGGTGTTGTGTCTGTATTGTTTGGATCTGTACTGGTACTAAATAATGTTGGTGTTGTGTCTGTAGTGTTTGAATCTGTAATGGTACTGAATAATGCTGTTGTTGTGTCTGTAGTGTTTGGATCTGTAATGGTAATAAATAATGTTGTGTCTGTAGAGTTTAAGGTGGTCTTTGGATTTATCCTATTATATAATGATGTTGTTGTTGTGTATGTAGTGTTTGGATCTGTACTGGTAATGAACAATGGTGATGTTGTATTTTTTGTAGTGTCTGATATAGTGCTTGAATTCAGAATAGTATTTGGTATATCTGTAGTAGTTGATTGTGCAACCAGAGTATTGGCCATGGTGTTTGCAACATTGGGTTCAATAACAGAACTGAGTGATGTAGCTGTTGTTGCAGAGCTGTTGGATGCTGTGTCTTGTGATTCCTGCGTTGGTTTAGTTGATTGTGATGGATTACATGTCTCATTCACCTGCATATACAGTACTTGAACTTGATCACTGTGGAAAAACACCTATTTTTAACTTTTACTTTTGTACAGTAAAAATAATGTAAGAAACAGCAAATGTCTGTAGATTTTTATGTATATCATGCAGTATTCACATCATGTAGGGCAAATCAACAGGGCAGCACATATCTTTACCACTGTGAAGTTTTTTTATACTCTGATGAAGTTTTTAACCTTCTGACAGAATTGTATCTATTTCCTACATATAACCTACATTTCTTAATTCTCAGAAATCTTTCATTCAAACCTATAAAGGGATGGAATTAACTTTTAATGGTTTTTGATCTGAATCATCACCAAAATGTAATGGAGTTTCCCTTGACCAAAGCTCTGGCCCTGATAGAAATGTCACGGAAATCTGTTATTTTTTTTTTTGCAGATAACAGATAGTACACTGCAATCCCTGCTAGGCCTGCTTTCATACAACACTTTGTACACAATTTGTTCTAGCTCACAATGTTGGATCCAGAATTTGATCAGGATCATCTCCAAAATGTAATGGAGTCTTCCTTGTTCAAATTCCCACCTTTGATAAAAATTTAATAAAACTCCATGCATAGTTTTTTGCATAGTCCTGCTAATTATCGAGTCAAAAATCACCTAATGTATAGATTTAGGCACTGCCTGTTACGTCGCTTTCGAACTCTCTCCCCGACTTCACATGCACACTCTCCCGAATATTAATGATCATCACCTGCACCTCATCACCAGCGCTGATTAGCGTCCCCATATAAACCCCCGCTAGACACACTTCGGTGTCTAGCCTCGTTGGAGATGTGCGTTGAATCTCAGCTACTCCTTTTAGTGTCTTGGACTCATCTATACTTCCGCTTTCATTCTCCGTTAAAACTTCACCTAAAGTCTCTCTCACTCCCTGGTTCGATATATTGTTGTTTTGTTGGTTTTTGTTCGCCCCTCGTGGCAGGTTTAATTTCAGATCCCCTTTTTTGTTTATGGTGTTTTCGTGGCTCACGGACCCCGTGTTTCTTTGGGACTATTAAACCCACCTTATTACACCCAAATCTCTTGACTCTGGGATTCAATCATAACACTGCCTAAAGGTGGAGCGCCCATATGATTTCCCTTACTTTACAAGGTGTTTGTGGGAACTCTCAAACACCATATACACATGTCCTACTAATATTAGGATTAATTCATTTTAATAACTTGTATATAGAAGGGAGTAAAAATGAGGCAACCGAACATGCAACCTTAGTCTGTAAAGTACACCATTTAGAAACCCGAATACGTGACCTGAATATTGTATGCCTCTTGTTCTATATATTAGACTCTTGCAGAAAAATGTTCCTACTTACTTCCTTTTTTCAGATATTAAATTTTCAAAGAATAACACAGAGTTTCCATATGTACGTACGGCAGAAAGACAGAGGACGGAGAGACAGACGGACGTACGCTATAGGTTTTTCTTGATGCTCCAAAAGCAACTTGATGGTTAGTATGCTTTTTTTAAATCAATGGTACTCGGCTCCGCTATGAAATACATTTCAAGTTTTTATGTCTGGCTTCAATTTTCTTTTTTCTTAATTTTTATTAATTTATTTATTTTATTATTTTTGTGGCAAATTAACTGTTTTGTCAATAAGATATTGTTATTAATCTTTACTGTGAAAGTTTCCAGGAATCTCCACAGCAAAAGAAAAAACAAAAATCTGCTATTTATTTGCAAAATTGGGCTAAAAAATGCACCTCACATAAATCAGACTTCAAATTTCAAGAGGTTTAAGGTGTAAAAAAAAAAATCGTTATTACATCTAAAACTGCAGCTTTAAAAATGACACATATAGTAACTCACCAGCTGGCAGTTAGCTGGCTTGTGTCAAACTGGTCATTACAATAATCACAGATTTGGTTAGAGATCTTAGATCTGGCTGGGAACCACTCGTTTTCCAAGAGCTTAGAAAGGTTGGATGATCCATATAGAACTAAACAAATGAAAAATATAAAAAATTACTCCTGCTGTGGAAGATTTACTTGAGGCCACCAATACATTATTCACAAAATTAGTAATACTAATAATAATAATAATAATAACGTAATGATCAACTTACCAGCAACTCTATTGAGGGGGCGAATATAGTCAACTTTAGAATTATTTGAGAATAATTCAGTCAGATACCCATCAAAAGTACACCAATTCAGTGGCTTACTGAATAGTACTTTTATCATACAGTACAAACTAAGAACAAGAAGAAAAAAACTTTACGGGTTTTAACCCACCCAAAAAAAAAAAAAAAAAAAAAAAAAAAGATTTACTAAAGGATAGACCCAGTGACAGGGAATGATGTAAAGATTACCTGTTTTTAATTTTAGTGCACTGTATGTGCATGCTCTACAGTCAACAAACAGGAAAAAAAATTCAATGAACATGAAACCATGCATTGAATTTGATGACTGTGATTATCGTAAGCTTTATAAAACAATAAAAATGTTTTACCGTAGCCTCATATTCCGTGAAAATACCTTTACACTGAGACCTGTAAGTAAAGGATATTGTTATATTTGCTAGTAGAATTTTAGCAGAATAGTATTTGCATGGAAAAAAAAGTATATTTGTACTGTGTGGGCTGTTTACTTACTGGTTTTGTAAACATCTCAGCTGTGGAATAAAATTAGAAAGAACACATTTTTTAATTCAATCATATGTTTCTCAATCATATGTCAAATTATGATTTCTTTTCATTTTATAAAATTTCTTCTGTCTTTAAAAAGTGTTTCTGTAAAGATACCTAGTGGAAAATAATCCTAAAGCAGTGTCCACACTGGAAACTACAAGTGACATGCCAATCACGTCACTACTTATTGCTCATTAGTGGTTCAGGGAGCATGGAGGATCATTTTCACATATGTCTTGGCACCCCAGAGTCCTGACCTTAACCCTATTGAAAGTTTTCGGGATGTGCTGGAAAAAACTTTATGAATTCCTTCATCAATTTAAGACATTGAACCTGACACTGGATGGAAATAAATGTTATGTTGATTAAGTTTAATTGCATGATGATTATGTGCTGTAATCAAGGCTAAAGGTGGTACAACAACATATTTGTGTGTGCGACTTTTTTGGGCCAGGCAGTGTATAGTACATTATCAAAATTAATATGTACTTATATGTACAAAATAAATATGTCTTATTATTATCATTATTGTTATCATGGACAGGAAAGAGACTCTTGAGAATCATGAACCAGGGAGAGTTAAATGTATATAAATATATACTAACAGGGAATACCAATCCAAATCTTAAAATGTTAACTCACACATCACATTTCTGGTTATTATCCTTCTAAGATTTCTAAGTGCAGTCGTACTGGATATTTAGACATGGCAACAATGAGTTGCTCTACTACTGTGGTGCTTGAGAGTTTGTGAACCCTTAAGAATTTTATACATTTCTGCATAAATACCTAAAACATGATCAGATTTTCACACAAGTCCTAAAAGTAGATAAAGAGAACCCAGTTAAATAAATAAGACAGAAATATTTTACTTGGCCATTTATTTATAATGGTGTGCATGGCAGGGTTGCAAGGAGAAAGCCACTGCTCTCCAAAAAGAACATTGCTGCTCATCTGCAGTTTGCTAATGATCACATGGACAAACCAGAAGGCTATCGGAAAAATGTCTTGTGGATGAAGAAGACCAAAATAGACCTTTTTGGTTTGAATGAGAAGCATTATGTTTGGAGAAAGGAAAACTCTGAATTCCAGCATAAGAACCTTATTCCATCTGTGAAACATGGTGGTGGTAGTATCATAGTTTGATGTAACATTGAATTCTGAATTATCCCAGCAAATACTAAAGGAAAATGTCAGGACATCTGTCCATGAAATGAATCTCAAGAGAAAGTGGGTCATGCAGCCAGACAATGATCCTAAGCACACAAGTTGTTCTATCAAAGAAAGGTTAAAGAAGAATAAAGTTAATGTTTTGGAATGGCCAAGTCAAAGTTCTGACCTTAAACCAACTGAGAGCAGTTCATGCAATGAAACCCACCAACACCCCAGAGTTAAAGCTGTTCTGTTCGGAGGAATGGACTAAAATTCCTCCAAGCTGAAGTGTAGGACTGATCAACAGTTACCAGAAACATTTAGTTGCAGTTATTGCTGCAAAAGGGGGTCACACCAGATACTGAATCAAAGGTTCACATACTTTTGCCAAATACAGGTATGCAATATTTTATCATTTTCCTTAATAAATAAATTACCAAGTGAAATAATTTTGTCTCATTAATTTAACTGGGTTCTCTTTATCTATTTTTAGGACTTGTACAAAATCTGATGTTTTGAGTCATATTTATGCAGAAATGTATAAAATTCCTGATTCCTAAGGGTTCACAAGCTTTCAAGCACCATTGTATGTTTATGTAGGCCAAACAATGAAATGCATGTTCTTTGGGTCCCTATTTGGCAGTTTTGGGGATCTGTCAATCAATTGTATCTTTAAACCCTGATTGGTTATTGCTCAAATCACAACACTGTTCAGCTCAGGTGAACTCCATATCCGCCCACTTTGTGCTGCTTTAGAAAATTTCGCCTCTCATATTAGCATCATTCATAACTTTGCATAGTCACTTGTTGCTCATCGCTTCCTGTGTGGTCGCACCTTTAGATATTAAAATACATAGTACTTTCACATATTTATGGAACGTTTAAAATATACAGAATGTACACATGCAGCTTCTTTTTATATAGTTTCTATTTACTGCACCAGAGTTGTGACAACTGGACATTCAAAAGCATCAAATCAATCATTATAAAAGTGGGATTTGAGAAGAATCCCCACTAATATTTTAACAAATCTCTTTCTGAATATTCATGTTGTCCACCATCCTAATTCTAAACCAACTAATTAGCAGAAACTTTACAAATAAGAGCTGATTTTATCTCAGGAAGAAATGAAGTTGTGACTAAGTTGGTGTGATTGTCCAAATATCGATGACAACACATTTCCAGTGGTGTTTGGGTGAAATATATGACTATTATCACAGAACCATGACCAAACGCCTTCATTAAATGTCCTGCTAATGTTTTTCATTCTCTGTGTTCTTTAATTATACTCACTTCATCCAAGGTGTTGTCCAAAGTAGCTGTGTTATTCGTGATTGTTAGATTAAAGGTATATAGCTCGTCTAAAACAGGTGGATACGAGAGTGTTGTGTCAGTAAATATCAAAGATTACACACAAAAAATTATGCTCCTGAATAATGTGCACTCACTGGAATTTCTGCAGAAACTATAACAGCTGCAGTTTTGCTGTTGACCTGAAACACAAGGACGTTTACTATAATGAAGCCACCGAAAGCATACAATGTAAGATTTTTTTTACACTATACAGTGTATAGGTAGAATGATTAAAATGTGGTTTAAGCCAAACTGTAATACTGACAGCAATCGAAAATCTCTATTTAATAGTAATGCAAAACCATTATGTTATAAGTGTTAATGATTTGATGGCTGAGGATATGGATGGGGCAAGTCACTCCTCTTTAAAAACTTGTAGTTCCCTTCAGCTACAACTATGGATCTACTTACTAGCTAAGAATGACCCGGGGCTATTTAATGCCTCGTTGGGCGTGCAATAAATTTGAACCTCTGTATTTAGTGTTTTTACACTCCACTGCCTCTTTAATTCATTTTATCTTTTAAACTGCTTTATCCATTTTAATGGTTGCTGGGAGGCTGGAGCCCATCCTAGCCAATTCTTGAACCCAAGACCTTATTGCTGTGAGGCAGTGCTAGCCACTACAACAACGTGCTGCCCCTACATTGATCTGTATTATATAATTTTACTCCTGCATCAGGATTTGGATTCAAAAAGACTATTTTGGTTCTCATATTTCAAATGTGACACAATTTTATTTATATTAGTGCAGCTGTGTTTACTTCTCTCCATAAAAATAACAAACTAAAGCAAGTAGAAAAGTTGTTTTCAATCAAACAAACAAATCTACCTTTTAATATAGTGATAGGTACAGCTGGTGAGGAAGTTGTTCTTGGTAAGGTTGGCTTGTCTGGGGCTTCTGATTTGTTAAATGTGTAAAAAATAAACATGGATGTGTACAGGGAGGTAGGACTGATAGATATGGTATTTGTGGTAGTAGGTGTAGGATGTTTGGTATATCTAGTAGTAAAATTAGGAGCTATGCTGGTATCTGTGGAAGTATTAGTCTCTGGGGTATCTACAGCAAGAGTAGCACGAACTCTACTGTCTGTGATAGTAAGAATAGTAGTCAGAGGGGTATCTGTAGTAATAGTAGTAGGTGTAGATGTACCTCTATTAAAAGGTGTTCTTGCCTTAAAAGTAACTGTTTCAGTACTCATACTATCTGCTTTGTGATTTGTGGGAACATAATGTATAACTTTGTCAAAATCTGTTGCAATATAAGTACCAATGGATGAAGTATCTGTGCTAAGGGGAGTAGTTGCTGTGGTGAGTTTTCTGATCATCATAGGGTTATCTGCAGTCATATGAGTAGAATCTGTGTAAGCAGTAGTAGTAACCATTAAAGGATTGGTTGTAGTAGCAATAGTAACCATGTGGTTATCTGTAATCTTAGGAATGCTTATCATGTAGGTAACAGAAATAGTACCCATGTTTCCATCTGGGGCAGCAGGATTAGTAATCATGTAGGTATCTGTGGGAGTGGAAATAAAATAAATTTGGGTTTCTGCAATAGTAGGAAAGGTAGTCATATGGGTGTCTGTGGTGGTAAGAATCATAGGCATATGGGTGTTTGTTCTAGTAGTATAAGTAGTTATGTGGGTATCTGTAGTAATAGGACTAGGAGTCATTTTGGTGTCTGTGGTAGTAGCAATAGTAGGCATGTGGGTATCTATGTTAGCCTGAATAAAAGTTACATGGGTTTGTGTGACAGTAGAAATAAAAGCTGTGTGGGTATCATTGGTAGTAGGAATGATAGTCATGTGGGTGTTTGTGGTAGTAGGAATAGCAGGCGTGTGGTTATCTATGGTAGCAGGAATAGATATAATGTGGGTTTGTGTGGTGTTAGGAAGAACAATTTTGTGGGTATCATTAGTAGCAAAATTAATAGTTATGTGGGTGTTTGTGGTAGCAGGAATAGTGGTCATTTGGACGTATGTGGCAGTAGAAATAGTCATGTGGGTGTCTGTGGCAGTAGGAATAAGAGTCATGTGGGTGTTTGTGTTTGTGGGAATAGTAGTCATATGGGTGTCTGTGGTGGTAAGAATAATAGGAATGTGAGTGATTGTGGTAGTAGGATTAGTAGTCATGTGGATATCTGTGGTAATAGGACTAGGAGTCATTTGAGTGTCTGTAATAGTAGAAATGACAGGCATGTGGGTGTTTGTCTTCATAGGAATAGTAGTTATGTGGGTGTCTGTAATAGTAGAAATAGCAGGCATGTGGGTGTTCGTAGGAATAGTAGTCATATAGGTGTCTGTGGTGGTAAGAGTAACAGGCATGTGAGTGTTTGTGGTAGTAGGATTAGTAGTCATGTGGGTATCTGTGGTAATAGGAATAAGAGTCATTTGAGTGTCTGTAATAGTAGAAATAGCAGGCATGTGGGTATTTGTGGCAGTAGAAATAGTAGTCATGTGGGTGTTTGTGTTTGTGGGAATAGTAGTCATATGGGTGTCTGTGGCAGTAAAAATCGTAGTCGTGTGGGTGTCTGTGGTAGTAGGACTAGGAGTCATGTAGGTTTTTGTGTTTGTGGAAATAGTAGTCATGTGGGTATTTGTTGTAGTGAGAATATTAGTCATGTGGATATCTATGTTAGCCTGAATAGAAGTAATGCGGGTTTGTGTGGTGGAAGGAATAAAGGTTTTGTGGGTATCATTGGTAGCAGGAGTAATAGTCAAACGGGTGTTTTTGGTAGTAGGAGTAGCAGTCATGCGGGTTAGTGTGGGGGAAGGAATAATACGCATGTGGGTGTCATTGGTAGCAGAAATAATAGTCACATGGGTGTTTGTGGTGGTAAGAATAATAGTCATGTTGTTGTTTGTGGTAGAAGGAATTGCAGGCATGTGGGCGTCTATGGTAGCAGTAATAGAAGTCATGCGAGTTTGTGTGGCAGTAGAAATAAAAGCTGTGTGGGTATCATTGGTAGTGGGAATGATAGTCATGTGGGTGTATGTGGTTGTAGGAATAGCAGGCATTTGGTTATCTATGGTAGCAGGAATAGATTTAATGTGGGTTTGTGTGGTGTTAGGAAGAAAGGTTTTGTGGGTATCATTAGTAGCAAAATTAATAGTCATGTGGGTGTTTGTGGTAGCAGGAATAGTGGTCATATGGGTGTCTGTGGCAGTAGAAATAGTAGTCATGTGAGTGTCTGTGGCAGTAGAAATCATAGTCATGTGGGAGTCTGTGGTAGTAGGAGTAGGAGTCATTTGGGTGTTTGTGTTTGTGGGAATAGTAGTCATGTGGGTATTTGTTGTAGTGAGAATATTAGTCATGTGGGTGTCTGTGGTAGTAGGACTAGGAGTCATGTGAGTATTTGTGCTTGTAGGAGTAGTAGTCATATGGGTGTCCGTGGTGGTAAGAATAATAGGAATGTAAGTGATTGTGGTAGTAGGATTAGTAGTCATGTGGATATCTGTGGTAATAGGACTAGGAGTCATTTGGGTGTCTGTAATAGTAGAAATAGCAGGCATGTGGGTGTTCGTAGGAATAGTAGTCATATAGGTGTCTTTGGTGGTAAGAGTAACAGGTATGTGAGTGTTTGTGGTAGTAGGATTAGTAGTCGTGTGGGTATCTGTGGTAATAGAAATAGGAGTCATTTGAGTGTCTGTAATAGCAGAAATAGCAGGCATGTTGGTGTTTGTCTTCATATGAATAGTAGTCATGTGGGTGTCTGTGGCAGTAGAAATAGCAGTCATGTGGTTGTTTGTGGGAATAGTAGTCATATGGGTGTCAGTGGCGGTAAGAATAATAGGAATGTAAGTGATTGTGGTAGTAGAATTAGTAGTCATCTGGGTTTCTGTAATAGTAGAAATAGCAGGCATGTGGGTGTTTGTCTTCATAGGAATAGTAGTCATGTGGGTGTCGGTGGTGGTAAGAATAATAGGCATATGGGTGTTTTTTCTAGGAGTATTAGTATTTATGTGGGTAGCAGGAATAGTATTTCTATTTGTGGCAGTGGTATTTGTTGTAGTGAGAATATTATTCATGTCAGTGTCTGTGGTAGTATGACTAGAAGTCACGTGGGTTTCTGTGTTTGTAGAAATAGTCATATGGGTGTCTGTGGTGGTAAGAGTAACAGGCATGCTGGTGTTTGTGTTCATAGGAATAGTAGTCTTGTGGGTATCTGTGGTAGTAGGAATAGCAGGCTTGTGGCTATCTATGTTAGCAGGAATATAAGTTATGGTGGTTTGTGCGGTGGTAGGAATGAAAGTTTTGTGGGTATCATTGGTAGCAGGAATAAAATTCATATGGGTGTCTGTGGAAGTAGGATGAGTAGTCATGTGGGTGTCTGTAGTAATAGAAATCATAGTCATGTGGGTGTTTGTGGTATTAGGAATAGCAGGCATGTCGGTATCTTTGGTAGCAGGAATAGAAATAATGCTAGTTTGTGTGGTGGTAGGAATAAAAGATTTGTGGGTATCACTGGTAGAAGGAATAATAGTCATGTGGGTGCTTGGAGTAGTAGGAATAGTAGTCATTTGGGTTTCTGTAATAGGAGAAATAGCAGGCATGTGGGTGTTTGTCTTCATAGGAATAGTAGTCATGTGGGTGTCGGTGGTGGTAAGAATAATAGGCATATGGGTGTTTTTTCTAGGAGTATTAGTATTCATGTGGATAGCAGGAATAGTATTTCTATTTGTGGCAGTGGTATTTGTTGCAGTGAGAATATTATTAATGTCTGTGTCTGTAGTAGTATGACTAGAAGTCATGTGGGTTTCTGCGTTCGTTGAAATAGTCATATGGGTGTCTGTGTTGGTAAGAGTAACAGGCATGCTGGTGTTTGTGTACGTAGGAATAGTAGTCATGTGGGTATCTCTGTTAGTAGGAATAGCAGGCTTGTGGCTATCTATGTTAGCAGGAATATAAGTTATGGGGGTTTGTGCGGTGTTAGGAATGAAAGTTTTGTGGGTATCATTAGTAGCAGGAATAAAATTCATATGGGTGTCTGTGGAGGTAGGATGATTATTCATGTGGGTGTCTGTAGTAATAGAAATAGTAGTCATGTGGGAGTTTGTGGTGGTAGGAATAGCAGGCATGTCGGTATCTTTGGTAGCAGGAATAGAAATAACAATAGTTTGTGTGGTGGTAGGAATAAAAGTTTTGTGGGTATCACTGGTAGAAGGAATAATAGTCATGTGGGTGCTTGGGGCAGTAGGAATAGCTGTCATTTGGGTATCTATGTTAATAGAAGTTGAAATAATGTGGGTATCTGTAGAACTATGACTAAATATCATGTGCTTTTCTGTTGAAGTAGGAATAGTATGGGTATCTGTGGGAGTAGAAGTAGAACTCAGATAAGTATCTGTGGTATGTGAAATAGTAGTCATGTAGGTGTCCAAGTTAGGAGGAATAGCAGTCTTCTGGGCAGCTGTGATGGAATGATTAGCGGTCATGTAGGTATCTTTGATAGTAGGAATAGCAGCCATGAGGGTAACTGTGGTAATAGGAAAAACATTTACTTCTTTTTCTGTAGTTGGAATGGTACTCATGGAGGCATCTATGGTAGCAGGAATAGCACTAATTTGTACATTTGAAGTAGTTGTAGCTGCTGGGTAAGTATCTGTAGTAGTAGGAAAACTAATGTGGCTATTTGGAGTGGCAGGAATAAAACTAATTTGGGTATCTGTGGTTGCAGAAATATCAGTCACCTGGGAACCTGTATTAATAGTTATAATAATCATATGAGTGTCTATGGTAGAAGAAATAGTACTTATGTGAGTATCTGGGATAGTGGGAATAATATTCAGGTAGGGCTCTGTGGTAGTAATAATTGCATTCATATGGGGATTTGAAGAGGCCGGAATTGTAATAGTTTGGCCATCTGAGGTAGTAAAAGTAGAAATAATTTGGGTATCTGTAGTAGATGGAATAGATGCGATATGGTTGTCTGTCTCAGCATGAATTGTGGGGGGTTTTGTGGTAGTAGAAACAAGATCTATGTCATTTTCTATGCCAATAGGAATAGTAGTCAAAAGGGTGTCTTTGCTAGAAGAAATAGAAGCAATATAGGTATCTGTGGTAATAGCAATAATAGTCATATGGGTGTCTATGGTAGTAGAAACAGTACTCATGTAGGCATCTTGGGTAGTAGGTGTGGCAATCATAGAGGTATCTGTAGTAGGACTCGTACTCATGTGGGTAAATGGGTTGGCAGTAATTGTACTAATTTGGGTATCTGAGGTAGTATAAACAAGATTCATGTCACGTTCTCTGGTAATAGGAATAGTAGTCATGTGGGTTTCTATCATAGGAGAATCAGAATACTTGCAGGTGTCTGTGGTAGCAGAAGTAGTGTTCACATGGGTATTTTTGGCAGCAGTAGCAGAAGCGATCTTGGTGTCTGTTGGAGTATGAATAGCAACCATGTGGCTATCTGTAGTAACAGAAGCAATTGTTTTTGTGTTTTCTGTGGGAAAAGGCCTAGTAACCATGAAGATATCTGTGGCAGAAATAATTGGCAAATAAATTGTTCTAGGAATGCTTGGCTTCTCTGGAACTACCAAAATAGCCAAAACTGTGGTGACGGAAATGAATTGGCTATATAAGTCTGTTTGGTGTGTGGTTGAAGGTTCAGGAGTTGATGCTAAATAAGTAAATGGTGTAATAAAGGAGGACGGTACAGAATTAGCAGTCATTGTTGAAGGCTCAGCACTAGTGTCTATGCTGGTGGTGATGTATATGACTCTAGTAATATCAGTAATGAATGTTATAGGAGTTTGGTTAATAATAGTACCTGGGGAAGGAGTAGTAGCTGTAATAGTAGTAGTTGTTGGAATGACTTTCTTAGGAGTAGTAATTGTGTTGTTTTCGGCAATTGTAACAGTAGTGGCTGAGGAGTTGTTGGTAGTTAGAAAAACAGAGGTTCTGTCTGGAGTAGATACAGTATCAGAAAGAGTAGGATTAGTATGTATTGTATCTATAGTAGTAGGTTTAGATGATGTGGTATCTCTGTTTGTTGGAGAAGTAAATATCTCTGCATATGTGGTGGTAGAGTTAGTTGGTATAGTATCTATGGTGTTAAATGTAGAACTTAGAATATCTGTACTAATGAGAGTTGCGTCTATGCTGGTATCTGTAGAAATATTATTCTCTGGGTTATCTGAGGTAAACTGTGTCATTATCTCAGGTGTGTTCATAGCCAGCGTAACAAAAGCTGTGGTATCTTTGGTTGAAAAAATAGTAGTCCTTGGGGAATCAGTAGCATTAATCAGATCTGTTTCAATAGCAATAAAAGTCACATATGCATTTGTGGTAGTAGAAATAGTAGTCATGTAGGTGTCTGTGGTAGTTGGATTAGTAGTCATGTAGGTGTCTATGGTAGTTGTATTAGTAGTCATATAGATGTATGTGGTAGTGGGATTAGCATTCATGTTGCTGTCTGTGGTAGTTGGATTAGTAGTCATGTAGGTGTCTGTGGTAGTGGGATTAGTAGTCATATAGATGTCAGTGGAAGCGGGATTAGTATTCATTTTGCTGTCTGTGGGAGTTGGATTAGTAGTCATGTAGGTGTCTGTAATAGTTGGATTAGTAGTCATATAGATGTCAGTGGAAGCGGGATTAGTATTCATGTTGCTGTCTGTGGGAGTTGGATTAGTAGTCATGTAGGTGTCGGTAATAGTTGAATTAGTATTCATGTTGCTGTCTGTGGTAGCTGGATTAGTAGACATGTAGGTGTCTGTAATAGTTGGATTAGTAGTCATATAGATGTCAGTGGTAGCGGGATTAGTATTCATGTTGCTGTCTGTGGGAGTTGGATTAGTAGTCATGTAGGTGTCTGTAATAGTTGGATTAATAGTTATATAGATGTCTGTGGTAGCAGGATTAGTATTCATATTGCTGTCTGTGGTAGTTGGATTAGTAGTCATGTAGGTGTCTGTGGTAGTGGGATTATTATTCATGTTGCTGTCTGTGGTAGCTGGATTAGTAGTCATGTAGGTGTCTGTAATAGTTGGATTAGTAGTCATATATATGTCAGTGGAAGCGGGATTAGTATTCATTTTGCTGTCTGTGGGAGTTGGATTAGTAGTCATGTAGGTGTCTGTAATAGTTGGATTAGTAGTCATGTTGCTGTCTGTGGTAGCTGGATTAGTAGTCATGTAGGTGTCTGTGATAGTTAGATAAGTAGTCATATAGATGTCAGTGGCAGCGGGATTAGTATTCATTTTGCTGTCTGTGGGAGTTGGATTAGTAGTCATGTAAGTGTCTGTAATAGTTGGATAAGTAGTCATATAGATGTCAGTGGTAGCAGGATTAGTATTCATGTTGCTGTCTGTGGTAGTTGGATTAGTAGTCATGTAGGTGTCTGTGGTAGTGGGATTAGTATTCATGTTGCTGTCTGTGGTAGTTGAATTAGTAGTCATATAGATGTCTGTGGTAGTGGGATTAGTATTCATGTTGCTGTCTCTGGTAGCTGGATTAGTAGTCATGTCTGTGATAGCTGGATAAGTAGTCATATAGATGTCAGTGGTAGCAGGATTAGTATTCATTTTGCTGTCTGTGGGAGTTGGATTAGTAGTCATGTAGGTGTCTGTGATAGTTGGATTAGTAGTCATATAGATGTCTGGGGTAGTGGGATTAGTATTCATGTAGCTGTCCGTCATAGTTGGATAAGTAGTCATGTAGGTGTCTGTGGTAGTAGTATTAGTGGTCATGTAGGTGTCTGTGGTAGTAGAGCTGAGGGTATCTGTGGTAGGAGGAATATCAGATAAAGAAACTGATCTGAGTTTTCTTGACTTGCCTGAAACTTTGAACTTAGCCAAAACTGTGCTGTTGGAAAGGCGTTGTGTATTTGAATCTGTTTGGGGTGTGCTTGAGTTTTTGTTTGTTGATGGTAAATAACTAACAGATGCATCTGATGAGAAAGGTACATACTTAGCAGTGATATTTGAAGGTATAACAATAGTATCTGTCCTGGTATGCATGTGGGTATCTGCAATAATAGAAGTATTTACTTTTTTGGTATTTGTAGTTAGAGGAATAGTAGCCAGCGTAGTATGTGTAGTGTTTTCTGTTACAGTAACTAGTGTGGAGGTATATTTAAGAGCAGGGGTACCTGTAATGGATATGTTAGTAGGGATAAGATTTGTGGTTGTTCCTGTGGTTTTTGTTGGCTCAGTGGTATGGGTAATTGTATGTGTAGTTAAAGAACTAGTAGCTGCAATAGTTTTCTTAGTTGATGTAGTATCCCTATAAGTAGCGCTGGGAATAGTATACACAAAAGTATCTTTGATAGTATTAATAATAGTAAGGTTGGAAACCATGTTAGTAGAAGTATTACTTTTATTAGTAGCAGTAACTACTGTAGTAAAAATAGTAGGTTTGGTGGTGTTTGGAGACGTAGCTGGAGTTCCAGTTGTAGTTCCTGTTCAGGGCAAAACAAACAGAAACTGATTAAAAACTAATTAATCAGTTTTTTAGACAGAAACCATTTCCTGTGAATGTAAATATGACTTGCTGTAGTTTACTTGTTATAGAGATGGGTTGTAACCAAATATGCACCTACAACTTAAGGGGTGAGAACAAAACAAAGGCTAAGTCACTCACTCATTTGCCGAACTGCTCATACTCATACTAGGGTCACGGGAAGGCTGGAACCTATCTCAGCTGACACTGGGCATGATACACCCTGAACGGCTCAACAGTTCATCACAGGTCCAACACACACACACACAACAATTCACACTCACTCCTAGGGGTCATTTGGAACAGCCAGTTAACCTAATGTGAATGTCTTTGGACTGTTAGAGGCAAAGGAAGTACCCAGGGAGGAATCCATTCAAGCATGGGGAGCACATGCAAACTCCACACAGAAATGTCCTCGCTGAACCCGCGACTTGAAAAATTGGTAAGTTTTAAGTTAACTTTGAACATGCTGGACATAATCTGAATGTGTGTCTATGCGCCACATGCATGTGTGTCCCACTTTCTACACATCAGTGTTGCACTGTCAAGTTATTGTGCATACACAAAAACATTTATCCTATCAAACAGTCTTGTTATTATTATGGTAAACAAGACAATGCAAAAAGAAAACGAACAGTAAAACAGGTGTATATAAGAGATAACTAAACCTGTGATCTGGGGTGGTTTTGCTGAGAACCATTGCTGAGAAGGTTCTCAGCAGTTTTGCTGAGAACACTTTGTCTTCAGCCAAAATAAACTGATAATACAATATAAAATCACAATTAACAAACAGTAAAACAGGTGTATAGGAGATAACTAAACCGGTGATCTGGGGTGGTTTTGCAAAGAACCCTTTGTCTTCGGCCAAAATAAACTGATAATACAATATTCTATACCGAATAGGTAGCATTGCATGAAATAGCACCGGATAAGGGCATTGTGTATCGCAAAGTTATGTTCAGCAAATTGTTGGTCATTATTGCAAAAAAAAAAAAAAAAATCCTGCTGGTGTAGACCATTCCTGCATCCAGTTTTTTTTTTTTTTTTACCAAAAAAATAATAATATTTGGCACACTAAACAAATACAAACATTAGTTTGTAACGTCTTTAGTGTGGTGTGATTACATGTGGATGTAAAGAGAACTTTTTGATTGTCACTTACCAGTCTTTAAGGAGGTATTGGATTTTCCATTGTTGCCGTCTGTAAGAGAGAGAGAATTGAAATATAAAGTCATTGGCAATTCCAGATTAGAGACATATTTTCTCTTGAAAATGTTGTAATAATAAATTAACAGTGTGTCTTAGTCAGAGATTTATGCTGCTAATAGATTAATGACTTCCAAACAAAACTAGGTTGTATAGGAGGTATTGTAATCATCGGCATTTGTTTGTTTGTGAACAAATCGCCGTTCAAGGATTTTGCCTAAACTTGGTACGGACACTAGCATACCTGACACTCATAGATAGCTTGATTTTAGAATGTCAAAGGTCAAAGTCAGAGCAAGGTCACAGATTTTTAGGGATAGAGTGCTTATAACTTTGAAAAGGATGTCGATATACACACTGTTACAATGAAATACTTGCAGGAAACCATGTATGGACTTTCAATGAGACAGCTACCTTTGACTTTGAGTGACCTTGAAAAGCAAAATTCACAAGATTCTGAGTGCTTATAACTTCAAAATGAGTACTGATAAGCATCTGAATTTATTGGACACATAAGAAGTGTGGACAGGACAGATGTGAACAGATTAGTGTTTCTGACTACAGGCATTCTTACGAAGTGACACTTACCATTTCCATTATTTCCATTATTGGTGTTGCGTTTCACCCGTACAAGCCCTGAAAGATGAGGTATACCTAGAGGAAAGCCATGCAAAAAGATAAGATTCACATCCATTTTAGAAAATGGATGAAGGATTTAGACTGGACAAAATTAAGCAGACAGCAGGACCAGACGAATACAGAGAATCCATTTCACATGTTAACTTCATGCAAAATGTGGCAGCTTGAGTTAGTAAAAGAGTGAAAAAGAAAATAAAAGTATGTATTCAGAGAGACATGAAGCAGTCAAGTCTGTTTATGACACTACAACCATACATTTGCATCACCTGTACTTTAAGCATTTTTATCTGTAATCAGACTGGATAGCAGGTTACAAAAACATGCATAAAATACAACTGCCTTTAGTCCTTGTTTTCATTGGCTAAAAATAGTTATTATATTATTTATTTCCTATAAATTACCAACTTTCATAGCTTTTGACTCATAGGCAAGGTGTGCTATGATGTAGTGTACTTTCTCTTTATATTTAACTGGGAAGCTGAACTTGTATGTCAGGCTAAGCTTCAGCTCAGACTTCTGATGAGATGATGACTGTATTAATTTTTAGTTTTACTGTGTTAAGTTTTAGTTATTGCATTGGACCGCTCCAAATAACATCCACTCCAGTTTATTGTGCTCACCGCAGTAAAGTGTGTCGTCCTTGACCCAAGTCTGGGGTTGGCTGATTCTCCACATGCTTGAGTCCCAGCCCACAATTGTGCCATCCTCACATAGTGCATGGTCCTTCATATCCCCCCATATTCTGAACATGTAGAGCTCCATGGTGGCCATGGTGGTTCCTCGGAAACCCTCCCTTGGCAGACATCCCAGCTGTAGTTTGCCATCGGGTTGCATTGCGTGGGTAATCACTCTCCGTATGTGTGTCTCCTGACTGCTGCTAATGGTTAGGCTGAAGGTGTTACTTAATGAGTCAATGCGCAGACACAATCGGTGCCAACTTTCTAGCTCCAGCTGCACAGGGAAGCGGTGCTGCACACCCAGGAGCCAGGCGTAAACGGAATCGCTGTCCCCCTGCAGTGCCAGGTCATAATACAGTGAGCGAGGCACTTTGTAGCTAAAGGCTATCCACTTTCCTGTGGTCACTAAACGCATGTCAATGCACACAGTCATTTGGGAGAGCTGTGGCACCCTCTGGTTGTCTCGCAGAGTCCACTGTTCTGTGCATCCCTGCAGTACAGCCTTGGAATTGCTCATGAAGTAGCTGTGTCCTGGAAAGAAACAATGAAAAATAACCAATCTATGTATGGCAAGGAGGTAAATATTTTGGATTCGAAATGCAGAGCATGTTATGAAATCTATATGAAATCTCACACAGCAGTCTGTTTGCATCACAAATGTGAAATGTGACACCTGAATATTTGGTTTCTACTTTTCGCTCAGTGTATTACTTAAGAGAATTTATATAGATATAAACATATATACATATACATTTATTTAAAACTTCCATTATTTATAAACAGCTAGTATGCAAGGTGCCTTGGCCATGCACCATATGATGTTGTGAATAGGCCCAATATTGGTATTGGTTTTAATTACCCATGTGCTTATCTTACCATATGTTCAATAGTACATGAATTCTCTTGTTAGAAGCTCTCATTTGATGGCTGGGGTTTGACATTTCAATGATTTCTAATTAGTGATACATAGTAACAGCATGTCTATCGCCACTCGTTTCGAAGTTATAAGTTATAGAAAAAGCTATGACCTTAATTTTGACCTTTAAAGGTCACTGAGGGTCAAAGGGAATTATGCTGTTTGAAAGCATAGTTTCCTATCTGTCCCTCATAGCATCTATAGATCACTTTTCTCTGGACTATTACTGATTTCAAATTTAACATAGGAAATGCCAACTGCCTAAACCTTGTGACCTTGCTCAGACCTGCATCTTGGGCCTCAATATTCCAAAGGTAGAGTAGTGTCCCCACCAAGTTTGGTAAAAACCTTTGCATTGATGTAGTCAGAATTAGATACACAAACAAGGAAATAGAGAGGATTAATCTACCTTCACCCATGCAAATTTTTGTGGCAGAGGTAACTACTACTGCTACTACTACTATTACTACTAATACCAGAAAGATGTTTCTGAGAAACACATTAGAATTTCAGCTTCAGAAGTAATAGAGACATTCTTTTAGAAAAACAGGACGACGTAGCAAGTTGACTTTCCAGTTGCTCCAGGACTGTGTGTACTTATTTTCTTGGTTACACCTTTTTGGAATGTTCACACACACTGCTAAACAAATGGAAAATGTTTTTCTGCTAAATACAAAGTAACTTATACCTCTAGCATTAATATTTGAAACTGTAATATTTATTTATGGTTATTTATTTACAGTAAAAGCAGACAGCATTGATTTCTTTTTCACAATAAGTTGTAACAATTATTAGTAGTAATAAACTAAACTGGTAGTTTGTAGTTTAACTGTGTTTTCAATCTTTTATTACCAAACACGTCTTATAAAAATTGTCGAAGAGTTGGATTAAAAAAAACATGGTTCGGTTTAGCTAAGAGCAAACATAAACTATAAAGTTAATCAAATCTCGCTAAAATTAACAACAGTAATCAGATAACAAGGGAAACAAACAAAGAAATGCATGTTATGCATGTGGGTTGTATATTTAACTTTATTATTTCCTTTGCTTTGTCATGGTGAAATTTTTTATTGTTCACTAACCATCTTAAACTAAAGTTAAAATCTTATTTGGCCTAAAAATAGAAAATAAAACCCTCCTACATCTCTGGACTCGCCCTGCAAGTGACTCTAGACATGAACTACATGTAATCATGCTCAGTTGGGAGGATAATTATACCTGTAATGTAATCTAATGTAACCCTTCTGCGTCAAAGCATGAAGGTATTTCCAGGCTAGAGATCACAGTGCTGGCGTGCAGTGAATATATTTGTCATGTGTTTTCAGCTATTGCTGGAGGCAGTAGCATGACAAAGGGCAGAGCTATTGCAAAAAAGCATCAGGGTTAAAATGAAGCATTACTAAGAGGCTTGGCTGCTAACTTTCTGTGAGACCATCCATCCATCTTCAATTTATTAATTAGGGTCGCATGGAAGCTGGAGCCAATCCCAGCTGATTTTGGGTGAGAGGCAGGGTTACACCAGAACAGGTCACCAGTCTATTACAAGACTAATACAGGCACAAACAACCATTCACACTCACATTCATACCTATGGGGGATTTCATTCACTAGCTTCACTAGTTGCTAGCTATATACCTGGATATCAGAATATATGGATCCAACTATAAAAGTAATGGGACAAAAGCATAGTAATACCAAATCAATTCAAATTTTTCAAATGGTACACTCCTAAGTAATCCAGCTGAAGTAGCAATTGCTTTCAATCACCATCTCATCGATTTGGTAAATAAAATTACTAATTGCTTTTCACCTTGATATACTATTCTCAGCCAAGTCAGATCTCCAGAACCAGCTTTTAATCTAGAAACTATTACTGAGTCAGGTGTTTTGAGAGTGATTGGATTCCTCAGGTCATCTAGAGCCAAAGAACCTATTATCTGTTATCTCTCAAATCATACCCTGTTATGCTCAAAGAACTCTCTACTTCTTTAGTCTGCCCTATTACTAAAATAGTAAACCTTTCAATTGCTCAAGAAAAGTTCCAAGGTGTAGCTGCAGTCACTCCCATTAGAGTGTAAATCGGGCCGCATTTTTCTGTCCGAACCTGGCCCACGTCCAACAGAGCAGTAACCGAACCCGACCCGAGCCCGACAGGCATTAAGATATTTCCGAGCCAGACCCAAGACCGACACAGTTTGTTTGTGTGGAAAGCCAGGTTTTATTAAGCAACTGTAGGAAGGCATTCGGAAATGTCAGCAGATGAGCGCATCAGTGCACACAGGGCAACAAGTTCATATCATATTTCGTGAGAACTCCACAACCCCTACATTGAACATAACCTACAGTTTCATCACTGTCAGCCTTGACAACTATGCAGAAATACTTCCACACTGTAGACTTTCCTTCATTTTCGGAGGTTTCAAAATCTCCCGATGCCAACTTCTTTTTAACATCTTCCATCGTTGCGTTGCCACATATGGCCTAGTATGCACGTGTTTCGTTGTGAGAGCTACATAACAAATTTCCGCACACAGAAAGATGTTAGGGTAATATTTTACATTTATTTTATTCACAAAAACAAACCTTTGCATCAAGTGAAGCAGGCCCATTGGCTACCTAAATAATAAGCTGTTTTAAATTTAAAATGTTCAATATCTTATGGCGGTGATGTGACAGAGCCTGGCTCGAACCCGAGCATCATTTTCTAAATATCTGTCCAAAATTCTGAAACCCGCCCCGCCCCGTTGGGTACTGTCGGGCTCGGGTCGGGTATCCACTTACTAACTCCCATACATAAAGGCAGTGATAAACATTACATCTGCAATTACAGACCTATAAGTTTTCTGCCTACTTCTTTCTGAACAAATTATAACTGATTAAAATACCATTTCTTATTCATTACATCCAAATCAGTTTGGCTTCCGTACTAATCATTCCACTGAAACAGCCAACTGCTATTTCATCGGAAAAGTTAAGCTGATGCTGGACAAAGGAGGAGTAGTTGGTGCTGTACTTCTAGATTTGACGAAAGCTTTTGACACCATTAACCATTCAGTACTCCTTGGTAAACTTTCCACATTTAACTTTTCCCTAGGAGCCATCAATTGTATACATTCATATTTAACACATCAGTCCCAATTTGTCAGGATTAAGAATCATCAATCTAGTACTTGGCTACAGGTGTTCCACAGGAATCTATTTGGGTCCACTTTTATTTTCCTAATATATTTATGATTTGCCATCCGTGTGTTCTAATTTCACACTATAATGTATGCAGATGACACAGTAATTTTTGTGCATGGCAGCAGTGTAGCTCAAGCTGCTGATCAGTTAACCACAATCAATCTGCCTTTTCAGTCATGGCTACTCGTGAGTGGAACTCTATCCCAGCTCATATTAGAAATATTACAACCTATACTTTTTTAAATGCACATTGAAAAAGTGGTTAACCACTCAACACACGGTCGACATTAAATTCTTTGCTTATTCCATCCCCTGTGCTCTGCCTGTCTGTGCCTTTTGGTGCTGTCTGCTAGGTTGTCTGCTAGGTCTTGCCCCTATTGTTTAGTTTTTAATTTCTTTTACTGTTGCTTCTGTATGTTTTTGTTTGTTTGTTTGTTTGTTTTTTCTCTCCCTTCCCCTTCTTATTCTTTTGTGTGTATACATGCTTGTGATGTCTTGCTTGTTAATGCATGTGTGGCCTGTCACCTTATTAATTGTCTATGCAAAAAATTATGTTTTTTTTTGCCATTGTTATTGAAGTCGCTGTTGTTCTGTTTCACCCATTACGCTTGTCTGGTATTGTACTGTTTTTTCTTTTGCAAATGTATGCTACTTGAGTTCTGTTTTGTCCGTCGTAGTTGTCTGCTACACTAGTTTTACTTTTTACTTGATGCAATTTTCTGTCTTCTGAGTTTTGATTCTGTCCGTTGCTCTTGTCCGCTGCCTGAATTGAGTTTATGTGCTTGATTGCCTGTGTCCATTGCCACTCAGTTTTCATATTTCTTTCTTTTTTAACTTTTTTCTTATTTTTTTTAGGGTAACCTTTCACCATCAGTCCACGGACAACAGCTGTAAAATAGGATTTTGGCTAATTCTGGTACATTTACATGTTTATATGTTCTATTAATGTACGCTGTCCTTGACAAATAAACTAAAAAAAAAAAAAAAAAAAATATCAAAAGTAAGCTCTCTGAGATTAGTATGCTTTATAGTTATTGCCATTTCTGATTCATCCTTGACACGAAAAGTGACAAAATACAGAATTAAAAAATTGGATGGTATGAATCTATTTTTATTTTTAAGAACTAAATCTTTTTTTTTTTCAACTTTATCATCTTTTTGTGATGTAAAGTTTTGAAAATTGTCTGCCATTTTCTCATTAGGTTTATCTGGGACAAGGTGAAAACAGGAACGTAGATATCATAAGATAGATTGGATCTGCCTCACAGCAGACAGCTGCACCATGTCCAAAGCACTGATTAATATTTTTGCTGTTGTAGTTCTCTATTTCTATTTCTATCTTACAGCAGCATAAATATTGGGAAAATGAAATTAAGTGTACAGCTCAGGGCCACAGTGCTTCTGCATGTTGTCGTGGAGTGTAGCCGGTGTACCTTTATATGATATCTATGAGGAGAAACATTAAAACATGCCTGTTGTTCAATAATCATTCAACTTATCTGATGCCAATGATGCAATAATTTGGTTATCCCATGGCAATGATAAACTACCAAGAATTATTATATGGCTTTCCACCAAGAAACAAGAAAATCTCTTGAATTTATAGTAAACATTGAATGAGGCAAAGTATGCTAGAGAGTACTATTCAGTCGAGGAGTTGTTAGGTGCTAAGACCAAATAATTCTGTCATACAAAAGCTGAATTCTATAATTCTTTATTATTAATTCTAAATATTTTTAAAGTAGACAGTCACGTTACTCTTTATCATTCAATTTATCTGATGGTAACAGTGCAATAATTCAGGTATCCTATGGCAATGATGCAATACCAAGTATGATTCAATGGCTTTTCACCAAACAGAAAACTCTTAAATGAATAATAACGTTTATTATCCTGAGATAGCCCCTAGTGCAGCTAACTGGGTTATCGAAGGCCAGCCATATATTTCACTGTCTATGGTAAGAGGCATGTAAAAGAACCACTGTTGACTTTTGAAAAGAGTAGGCTGCATTGCCGTCAGCGTGTTTCTGCCCTTCAATGGCCTGGCGAGCTGCCTGAGATAGTGAATCAATCAGATTGCCTATTCCTGTGTAGTATGTAAAAGCTAAGCAATATTATACTGAATTAGGGGAATCTTTGTGAATTTATAAAATGTCACAAAGTGCTTTATAAGGGAAAAAAATTACATTGGATCACATTAAACAAAATATAATTTATCAGTTTAGTAAACAGGCCCTGTGATGGCCTGGCGAGATGTCCAGGGTGTACCCTGCCCTCGCCCAGAGTCGGCTGAGATGGGCGACCCTAATTAGGATTAAGCAGCTTAGAAAATGAATCAATGAATTAATTAATGAGTTCAGTAAAAATTATATTATAATTTATCCATTCTCTCAGTTTCTTTGATAAAATATGCAAATAAAAAAAAAATGCTTATATACAAGCAGTTCAAAATATTTGAAGTGAAATACATCATTTATTAGAAATAAGAAGCAACAACATTCATGTATTTGTTTCAATGTGGAACTCAGAATACTGTGAAATTATGAAGTGGATTCTGAATTATACCCCAATGCTGTGGCTCCACCCATTTTAGATGCTGATAATAAGCCCTGCTTAAAAAAAAGGAAAGAATTTTCTTTCGCAGTTGTAATTAGAAATTAACTTAATGAGTCGCATCATATGACTGATATTTTCTGTGCTGCTGTGTGCAATGAAATTAAGCCTGTAGGCAGTCACAGTAGGACAGACTGCATTCCTCTCAATCTACCAAAATTCTATGGCTTTTTTGTGACTGTGGAAGATAGCAGTGAACCCTCACATGATTCATTAAAATCAGGTGAGTGTGGAAGTCTTTATCCAGCAGTACGAGCAGCACGAAGCACTGCAGTGTAACTGGTGTTTAAATTAACAGGATTGGCCATTATAATGAATTCGGCTGTTAAAGAGCCTTAGACTTTATACAATTATATTAAAACAATATTGCAAATGTAGATTTTTTTTTATGGGTGGTGGAGGAAGCAGTAGCCAGAAATGTGTACGAGGTAATACAATGAAGTGGCTGCAACTGGCACTTCAGGTGTCTCTCTGATAGAATGACATGAAGGATAAAACAGAAGGTTGATAAAATCCACTTGGCAAAAAAATAATAAATAAAAAAAACAAAATAATATTCCATCGACGTGAACGCAAAAAAAAATTTGTGGTATGCTACAAAGGGATTAATTTCTTTAAGTCCACTATAAGGATTTCCAAAAATTAAACACATGCTGTTTGATTACCTTTTGTGTGAACTACGCGGAAGGTACTTTGACACACCAATTTTCATTCTGTAGGAAATTGTATGTTTGTCTGTATGTGGTCCACCAATTGTGCGCTTGATCCTAGTAAGTTATTACCTTTGGCGTGAGCTATATATTGTTCATGTTATTATTACTAGACATTTGAGAGCTTACGGAAATTGTACTAAAGTAAAGAAATATTATGATAGTCGTTACGTTTACATAGACTAAAGTGGGACTGGTGGAGCGAACACATGCTTTCAATGACCTTTCACGTGTTATGGGTACTCTGACACACACGCATGCTCTGTCTTACTTACGAAGTTGAACTTCTAATTATTTAATTAGATCCCGGCATTAGACCTGTTGGAGAGTTCCAGAACTGGAAAGGTGAACAAACATCATTAAGGAAAATTTTAAGACTTACTTTCATATCTGCCTCATCTAACCTGCCGTATTTTAAATTGTACTGAATTCCATGAGACTTACTTTGTGTGTGTTTCATTGAAACAGATTAATATTGCCTTGTTTAGCACAGCAACATGCACTAAAATACATAACTCATCATATCTTCATATCTTTAAATAGCCATATTGTTTATCTGCATCTTATCTCTTATACTGATCTTGCTGAAAAAAATACAACTTTTCTTGAGTGGCCTTAAAGACCAGAAGGCACATTAACTTTCTCTATTTTTAAATCTTATTAATGATATACCTTGAGCAATCAGAGGGATCAGAATCCAAAGCTGAAAAAGAAAAGTGGATGTCCTCCCTTGTCTGGAAAACTGCATTCTGTATTTTTGAGGCATCCTTCTGTGAAAGAAAGAAATATCACGAATAAAGAAATGATCTGTTTATTCTTACTGTCTATTAACTTCATCAATAATAAAACAAAAATAAATCAATGAAGCATTTTTCCTACAATAAAAAGTGTATATAAAACAAGTTCATTTTTGTCTTCCTATTTTATAGCAGCTATAAGTAGTCCTTCCCTCACATCACTGGCTTCTTTATTTGCTCCAAGTGACATCGTGAAGATGTCGGGAAATTTCAAGCTACAACAATTTCACCTCTGACTGTCACAAAGAAGCACTGACACTGGAGACTCCTTCCATAAATAAGAAGTTAAATGAAAGCTTTAATGAGAAATTAATACTGGTGATGTGACTGTAGCTTATCAGTGATGATACAAGTTCCTCTGAATGAACTGCTGTAATAAAAATGATAATATATTAGAATGAGTGCATTAATAATTCATAGTGTATAAAATGTAAATGAATCAACACCTTCTGACCAATCAGGATGCAGAATTGAGTGTAACATGTTAATGCATGGCGGCACTGTGTTTTAAGATCAAGTATAATGAAATGACTGGTTTGATCATTTTTTTGTTTTTATTTATTTATTTATTCATTTATTATTATTTTATTTATTTATTTTGCCTGACTTTATGTAATTTTAAATTGTTTTTAGGACAAATATTTGTGGAAGGTTTTTTTTTCCTCCTGACCTTGTCTGGTAGTCTTGGGAGGAAGACACATCTCTGAAAGTTAGTGGAGAGGAAAAAAAGAACAACCCTAAAACTTCCCCAGGTTATTTTTACTGAGGTGGTGCTATAGTTTTGTAAAGAAGAAAGTATAGAAAGCATTCTGTAATGTGATGAGCAACTTTCCTAAATGTTCAGAAGCAATTTTTCATCATGATTTTGCCTTGTTTGCTTTCCTTCTCATCTTTCCTTTCTCTCTCAGGGCATATCTGTCACAAAAGGCATTGGAACTGGAGCTGATCATTCGATTTTTGTTGTGAGTATAACACGGAGCTGTGCTACTTTTATTACATGTTCCGTAACAGGCTTTTGTTTGAAACTTTAAAAATAAAACATTCAAATTTTAGTCATTGATGTTCAGGAAGTGTGTATGTAAAATACAGGTGTATGCCAACTCTGGCCAGGAGAGGAAATAATTTTTTTTTTCTATGGCTAATAATTAGGGTTTGGTACATGAAACTACCAGCAAACACGAATGTCAGTCATGGGTATATTCCCAGCGCAGCAGCTCAGGAGGAATTATGACTGAGATTAATGATCAAAATTTTTTTTTAGGTACTGCAGAAGTATTTTTTACTCACCAGATCCTGAATGGGGTGGGGCTCGCCATGTATGACACCATCAAACTATACAACATTTTAATAAATAAAAAGTTGCACTTATTTGCAACTTGACGAGGGGTAAAAGGAATAAAATACATTTTATAGGAAAATAATCAATTTTGTAATGACTAATTAATTTAAACCACTCCTCCCCTTGTCCTCCTATTCACACACACACACACACACACACACACTGGGTTTATGCTTTAATACAGGGGTCTCAAACTCAATTTACCCGGGGACCGCTGGAGGCAGAGTCTGGGTGAGGCTGGGCCGCATCAGGTTTTCCACAAGAAAAGCTTTGTTT
>JAQMYF010000025.1:7782785-7799009 GCA_030014195.1 Neosilurus mollespiculum | reverse complement strand
ATGATCGAGAAAGATTAGTGATATGAGAAGAGAAGGACAGGCAATTGTCCATGGTTACTCCAAGGCTTCGTGCAGTGGCTGAAGGAGAGATCACAGAGCTGTCCAAGGAGATTGAAGTTCCTATAGATAACTCAAAGAACAGAGCTAAATGCACACCTTTACACTTCATGTAGTGTAAAGATGTCTTATTTTCCTTCATAAACCATTAAAATCTTACAGTTTAAAGGTTTTTATTTTGGGTCTCAGACTGCACAGGTGCATGCTGGAAGTATGAACATTTGAGAACTGATGGCAGTCTAACTGGTCCTACGTCATTTGTGCTTGTCATCACCCCACCCCAACAAACACACACACACACACACACACACACACATACACACACACACACACACACACACACACACACACACATGTACTCATTAAACAGACAATTAAACTAACAAGTCAGACAGGTTACACAAATAAACAGAATGTAAGTAATCATCACATAAAAAAACTCCTAATAAAACTCATACAAAGAAATATATAATTAATTTAATATTGTAAGTAAAGTATAGTATTTTGATTATGCCATACACATGCTCACTAGAATAAACATTTATAAAAAAAACTCGGATCTGCACTTAAACCGCACGTGTGTGTGTGTGTGTGTGTGTGTGTGTGTGTGTGTGTGTGTGTGTGTGTGTGTTGTGTGTGTCTGTGATTGTCAAACCAACTTTGGTAGTGCACTAGGAGTGGATGCTTTCCACACTGGATTGGATTAATTTTCAGGGCTTAAAAAAGACGTATAAAGGAAAGCTGAAAGACACCCATAACACTGAAGGGTTAACTCCAACTAAAGAAGAAAAGACAATGTATTTTTCTCATTCAAGTCCTGCTGCTAATCAGCTAGCAAAGTGCGGTTGTCGGGGCTCTACAAAATGAGAAGTTGTGACTGATTCATGTTAGAGGAAATTGGTATTAAAACTGTAATAAACCCTTTATGAGAAACCCCACAAGCAGTGTTATAGTAAACCGATAGTCTATTTTGCTCCATCTTGGGAAGCCATCAGTTTAAACAAGTGGAGAAGATTTTCAAATCAATTAGCTCTGTATTATTTTTGTTTTGGGATGTGGATTGAATTTCATATTTCTTGAGGACTTTAAGTTAAATAGCAGAAACATAAGTTCTTTGGAAACTTATAATTTTAGGACTCCTGCACTGGATCACTGTTTTAATGAACAGTTTTACAGCTAACGTTTTGATTTATTTGATCCTGACATATTTTGTTCTCAAATTGCTTGGAGTAAAATATTGGGTTAAAATTTGTGACTTAGTGCCTGTGTGACTGAATCAAGCCCAACTTGTTGGTTATTGGTTTCTTTTCTAAAATTTTACAAAGCAAAAACCAGTTGCATCACTGATTTTGTGTTATGCATTACAAAGGAATTCGGGCATATTTTACATGAAGTCTAAAATAACAAGAAAATACACAATTAATTTATTGAGATGATATTTAGTGCAAAGTAAAAATCAAATATACAGTAACTTAATTTAATAGTCTAAATAAAATATAGTATTTTAATTATGCCATACACATGTTCACTAGAATAAACATTTATAAAAAAAAACTCGGATCTGCACTCAAACCGCACGTGTGTTCGTGTGTGTGTGTGTGTGTGTGTGTGTGTGTTTCAAGGTGATAGCTATTTTGGTTATTTCATTCTGATTACACCCTTTAATCTTGCTTCTGGCTATTAAAATAAAACTGCCCACATGCACAACTATGCTTAACATGTGTTACACCACTTATACGACAACAACCTGTAGGTGTAGAAAACTTTAAATTTAATTAACCTTACAGAAAAAGATAAAGCAGAATTAACATGCTAACCCTGCAGCTGCACCAAGCACACACTGCTTTTTGCAGGCCCAAGACTTTTTCTACTTTTCCTTGTCTTAGAGAAAAACAGCAAAAACAGTAGTGACAACTGGGTGATAGTAGGGCTTGAACCCCTGACCTTGGGATCAGTAAGCCAGCACCCTACCACTGGGCCACCAGTGCCCCCCTTAAGCTTACTTACATGCAGAAATAGACAGAATCCAATCAAAGTCATTCTGTGGTGGAATAAAAAAATGTGTTTTTCTGTAAAACAGACAGCACACTGCAGAGGTTTTCGAAGGGACCAAACACACACACATACACACACACACTACTCAAGATACTCATGGTAAAATTCAGTTGAATTCAGTTGAATTGTTGAATAAAATACTTGCTTTTTTATGTATTCTACGAATTATAAGTGTAAATCCTATATTTATTTGGGGGGGGGGCGGGGTCCCTATAATTCCAAATATGCGTGTACACATGCGTGCCCCTAATTTCACATATGCGTGTACACGTCATTTTGTTGTGCACACTGAGGTTATTCAAACAATGGATTGTGCCGAGTAAGCTTTGTTTGCTATACCACTTCTAAGTCAAAAGAAATAATTTAGAATTATCAATCTAAACGCACATGCAAAATTTTAGGTATATACTCACCATACCGGGGCTGATGGTAGCTTCAGCCATTCATGAGTGTAATCAGTAAAAAAAAACAGCCTGTGCAGGCACCACAAATGTGCGTCTCACAAGTGTAAACAAAGAGACTTACTAAAAAGCAGTCAAGAAGACAAGACATCTCCTAAAAGTATGATTTCCATTGCTGCCTTTATATTGTGACAGATCAATTTTACTAATGGTTCACTTCATGAAAATATCAAAATGTATAGCAAAATCCAATTTTCATATGAACTGCCCCTTTAAATCCTATTGAAATATATTTTGATTCAGATTGTAAAGGTAGAAAATGTGGGAAAGTAAAGGGGTAAATACTTATGCAAGTCAATGTATAGCGATGTGTCCTTTTGACAGTCATGTATTCTTATTATAATGACAGGATTAACACTTAAAGCCTTTCTTTCATGCTACTTTGGATTGTTCGCTTTATGCAGAAATATAGAACATTCTCAATTGTTCACAAACTTTCAAAAACCACTGTACTGAGTTATGATCATGCACATCATTCTATAAGGGACGCAGTGAAAATGTGCACTTCTGATTATAAGAAGAATAAATAGCAGAGATGTGATATACGACGGTCAGGATGTTTGACTGAAAGCTTAAAATTTAACATCAGTGATTATATTTTTAGAGTAATGTATAAATTACATTACTAGTACTACGGATGCCATAATAGCAATGATGTGCAATCATACCACATGATGTTTCTGTTCTTCACATAACAGCACTGTTCAGTAATGTTTGAATTTGTGAGTTTTATGGACAGACAATGAAAAAACTCAAATAAACACTCATGTTTCGCTTTATTTGTCTGAGTTTTATATAAATAGATACAAAATACACAAATCTCAAGCTCAAATTCATGTGCTCTCTTTCTCTCTCTCCCTCTCTCTGAATAATATCAAGTTTATTCCTTTTAGCTAAAACAGAAACAACAAATAAAAATAAACTAATGGTGTCTTCAATGTGATTAAATGTTTCTACAGCAGAGCTGGATTTATTTATTTATTTATTTATTTATTTTTATTTTCTCCCATCTTGGAAACCCTCTGCCCACAAATATGGTTGGATGGTCCTTTAAAACTGTTCATGGAATCAAGATGAATATTTGATATTATGGATATGGACTATATTTTTTAAAACCAGCAGCTAATATCAGACATTATGCTGACAAACAGAAAATACAGCTGAAAATGGATTCATTAATAAAATAAATATTAAAACAAATAACAGGATCACATGTTAAAGGGTGACAAGTTTTCAAGTCCAGTTTCTTCATAATGGGACAGAGCAAAATACATGTAAGTAGTGGCTCTGTGTTTCCATAACAGTCTTCTACTATAACATCAGGATTACTTTAGACATGCTGTTGTTGAAAGAATTACTGTTGATTTAATTTTTCTTTAGCAGTCCATCCTGAAAACTTTTGTTTCTTAAATCTCAGAGCATCAAATTGCCAATGATTAGAATCATTTAATATCTACCAAATGGCATTTTGTACTTTTTACCTCCACCAAGGAGGTTATGTTTTAACTGGGGTTTGTAACTAACTAAGTGTCCAGATTTTCATAAAATTTCTATCAGAGGTGAGGCTTTGGACAAGAAAGACTCATCATTCGATGAAGAAGAATCATTCGATTTTGAAGATGATCCAGATGAAATTTTGGATGCAGGATTTTTTTTTAAGAATTGTTTACTACTGTACACATTTTAGTTCATATGGGGAACTGCCACACTTGGAGGAGGTTTGAACTCTCTGGGTGTTTAAAGACCTGTTTCTATTTTATAGTAGTTACCCTTAATGTTGATAGTTCCTGCTGTGGCTTACTATATAACAGCTATAAACAGTCAGTTCCTTACCATGTCATTTTTTCTTCCAGGAAATTAATAAGAAAAATAAATGTAACCTCCCAAGAAGTGCAAAGAATCAGAAACTCCTCTGCTGTAAAGATCACACTGAAAAACCTCAGCGATTTCTGTCAAAATATGCTTCGGGTGGTGGGGGATGCAATGTTGGGCATTGCATCGCATCAAATGTACATTGTAGCCGATACTATTTTCTTATATCCGAGCAGGTGGATTCAGTACCAGTGGCTGTGATATTGCTCTCAGGATCACTGTTGTTTAAAAATTAATAAATTAGATTAGCATTAAGCTACCTCAGACAGTGTGATTCATTTTTCATCTTGATATTTTGCTTTAATGCCAAACATCTACATTTGTACACAGGAAGAAAAAATATTTGTTATTAAAATGCAATACTTTCTAGTTCGGTTGGAGGCAAAATCGATTAACCCCCGCTGCATTCCTGCAAAAAGTCTATGCTAAAATTGCACCCAATGCACCCGAGGCTATTGTCAAATAGCAGAAACTGACAGAAATAGCCGAGGTAATCGTGGACATTCTGAGGATGTGGGGAGCTAACACTTTTGTTTTTTTTTTTCAAACATTTTACATTTTAACAAAATAATAGTAAAGACAATTTCAGCATATTTCAAAGTGTCGCCGCTTTCTTTTTTGACTTTATTCATAGTAAAATTGCAGATTTTCCAGCATGAAAGTCGAACATATCTGGCCAAGTTCAGTTACAGGCTTCACAAATAAATATTACAAATTCAAACTACTGTTTTTGATTACAAAAAATAATTTTGGAGTGTGAAAAGGATGATTAATGTGTGGTTTTGCAAATTTTTTCGTTTTATTTTGACACAAAAAAAAAAAATCACCGTTTTAATGAGATTGGCCTCTGAACATAACGTCTGTCAAGATCCATACATTTGATATCTTGGTATATATGATGTACATACCGGCAAATATCTGTACTTGGTTTTAGTAAATTGGAAAAAGGATAGCACTGGTTGCACTCATTAAAAGAATTGTCCTAAAAAAAATCCATACAGGTCGTTCTATCAACATGAATAAAACACAGGTGAAATGTTTGTCAAACCAATTACATGTTACGTTCATTTAAAAATTGGTTCACACGTCAGTGGAAAAAACCCTGAAGCCAAAACCGAGTCTCCTGAATATTTATTACTTCTGGGCATGCTCAGTGGACACTTTTCTGACGTCCGTATGGCTGGTTACGTGAGCCACTGCAAGAAGGTAACTTACGTGCATTCATGGTTTTTGTCATGTTGCATGTCAGGTTTTTGTTTGTTATGTAATTGATTCGGTTTGTGCAGATTGTATTTACATTATGTGACTACATATTAAACATCAAAACATTCCAGCAGCAGTGGAATATTTTTTGTTTGGCTGTTTAGTAAAACAAGAAATGCCGATTTTAGTCTCAAAGTGACACACTTCGCTGAAAAATAACGTAATCTTGATGGACAAGCAGAGTCTGTCGTGTTACATGACATTTATTGTGAGGAGAAACTACAAATTGGCAGAATGTTTGGAAACAATATTACCGTGATTTTAAAAACAATATTACCGTGAAACAAATGATTTTAGCCGCCGGTGACAGTGTTGCATGATGTGTCCGTTAATGTTACGTGACATTAATTTAAAGTGGCTTTAGAATTTATTCTGTGGATATTATCTTTTAATGAACATTATTGTTTTCTTTATAGTCCTAAATTTGTAAACTGAGAAGAATTTTGATTGTTTTTATGATTTAAAAAATAAATAATAAATAATAAATGTCCCCCTGAATGTAATTCAAGACCCCAAGACTAAATAATGAGCCATATATAAAAACTGACTAATTTTCTGTCTGTCTCTCTCTCGCTCTCTTTTACTCTCTTTCTTCACCCCCCCCCCCCCCTTCCCTCCACCCCCTCTCTCTGCCCTTGTCTTTTCTGCGCTATGTGACTTTCGAGAGAGCAAGGACACAAAGAAAGTGATTCAGGCTCATACATATTGATGAGGTATGTTGTGTGACAGCCTGATTTTTTTTTTCCTCAGAAAAAAAATACACTTCAGGAACTCTGGGATGAAATCATTTGTAAGTTATTTAAAACCTGCAGTTCTGAATAACTTAATCAGCCATAGATTCCCATTAGGAGCTATTAGGAACTGACTGGATACTCAAGGGGAATGAAATGCTGCATTTACAGTATAATCTAGTATTAAATTGTGACAGCCGTCACGATACGTGGGGTTACCATAGAAGCATCATGACCTGCGAGTAAGCATCAGCATCTCCCTCCACCAGAAATCAATTGTTGTTATTTATGTGTAAAACAGGAAAAAAAAAGAAAGCAAGGGCTGCATTAAAGTCTAGAAATGATATATTAGCTAGGGATTGAATTCATATGGCTGATAAAGAGCTAAAACAAATATGGCTGCCTTTATTCAGCAACGAGGACCCCTGACCACTTGTGGCTGGGTTAATATTTGAAAAATTTCTATTTTAACATCACAGTAATTCTGAAATGGTTTGTAATGCGTGTATGTGCGTCTCAACTGCATTTAAGGCGAAATCTTGTACAGAACGCTCAGCCGCTAGTCTAAGAACTGCTCTGTAATTATCCGCAGCTGGCCAAAGAAATTGGCTCATTCAGTTCAGTGAACAAAGACTTTCTCTCGTCATCCACAAAGGGATGGAAGATGTACAGCATGACCTTCACAGGGCTTTTACCATGACAACCCAGTCTTGTGTTAATGACAAGACCTTTCTAGCTATTTTTACCATGACAGCAAAGTCTTTTAACCACCTCAACAAATTTCTTTCATTCAGTATCTTTGCAATGGCTTACATCTGACTCTGTTACGTGACGGTCCTTTCCAGGTCTTAATGACCCTGTGAGCAGGAGCCCTGCCATTACTCTTGGTCAGACTTCATATTTCATCATTTCGCTTAGACAGTGGTAATCTGATCAACCACTCGGGTACTGTCTGCCATCTCAACGCATTCGATCTCTTCCCGGTGCTCAGCCACATTTTTCCTTTCCCTCTTCTTTTTCTTAGAGGGAGGTAAGAATGTCAGGAGGACTGGAAGGATAGCCAGGCAGTGGAAGGCAGTGATGAGGGCAGTGAGGAAAAAACACCTGAATAGTGTGTGAGTAAGGTTGGACGGAACAGCTGCTAAAGGCAACAATGCCGCACTATAGCACATGTAGCTCTGCAAGGCAGGGACCCCGTGCCGCTCCAGGGACACCTTCACCCATCGAGTACGTGTCGATTCCCGTCCCAGAGTGAAGGCTGACACTAGAGGCACGCTCGAGTCCACAGCATAGTTAACCCCATAAATCAGACACAGCACGGACATGCAGTCTAACTCCACCTGCCACAGTGTCATGAATCCCACCACTCCGAATTCCACAGAGGCCACCGTCACAGTTATCCAGGCATTCACCAAAGGATCGGCAGCCAAAAAGCTAGAAAAAAACAGCAAGAACAGAGCAGCAATGCATGAGTTCTTCAATGGCGCACCCACTGATGATGCATAGCGGTCCATGTACACAAAAGAAGGGTTGAAGATGATAAACTTCACCCTGGAGGTCAGCGAGAGCTTGCGGAGTGTGTCTAACAAAATAGACATCTCCTCTCTCTTGTTCTCTGTCGTCTTGGCCACCAGGAACATCCGAGAAGCAACTACGTCAAACTCACCATCAGCCCGCTTGGCAAATATGATGTCATCTGAAAAATGGAGGTAGTGGGGCTGACGGAGGAAACCAGAACGCAGCTGCTCAGTGAAGTTCCTGCGTGAAAGGTTGGTTGTAATGTTCAAACCATGCAGGTAGTTTAGGTAACTCTCAAACCAGGAGATCCGCTCAAACCCTTTGGTGTACTGAAGGAGGTCCTCCTGCACACTGCTGTTCCAGTACTCAATAGATTCATAGATGTAGAAGCCAATTACAGGGCTGTAACTGCTAAAGTAGCGCTGTTGTGCCCGGGTGTAGGCGATGGTGCTAGTCTCCGTGGCGACAACGTTACTGAGATCTGAGCCTTCACTCACTTGCAAGTAGCCCATCAGTGCAAAGGAGATGTATACTAAATAAAAAAGCACTACGAAGGGTTTCACATAGGTGTTGGTGATCCAGTCGCAATAGTAGCGCTTCATGAAGGCCACCAACAGATGGTTCTCGTAGACATGTAAGTCACCGGGTTCAGCCGCTTCCTCATTGTAATGCGTGTACATCAGGAAGCGATACCAAGCTGGCTTTTGTTGCAGTAAATCAGGCTTGGGTACGCGCCTGCAGAACAGGCTGTGTCGATAGTTGTTTTCAAGGTAACCTGCAAAAACCAGGTTGGAGCCATAGAAGGTGAGGATGTAGAGGTAGTTGAAGAGGATGGAAATGCAGGCAATGCGGCAAAACAGGCGCACAGCCTCAATGTTGGTGAACGGGCTGGCCCCGATGCCAAAAGTGACCAGATGAAGGGCGGTGCTGGCTGTGAAGGGAAGCATGCAGTCTGAGAATACAGCAGCCACCCGCTCTTTTACATGCTGGTCTTCACGGGTCCGTCGCCACGATGACAGCATCTCGAACGTGCCAAACAAGCCATGACCTTAAAAGAGAGAGAGAGAGAGAGAGAGAGAGAGAGAGAGAGGATTTCAGAGATTTAAAATCATGAATTGTCCAGCACAATCACTGTTTCAGCTTGCAGTGCCTTTCACCTAAAGTGACAGAAGTGTGTGCTGGGAAAAGGGGAGGCATCAATAATTGACTAAAAGTCTGACAAGATGGCAATTCTGCACTAAAACCTCAGTGACAAATGGATCTTGGAGGTCTCTCAGTAACTCTTATTTTTTAATCCCTTTTTCCTTGCCTGTAGACATATTCATAATATTCATTAAAGGAAAATGTTGAGTGTTCTGAATGTTGTGCGTTCATTTTTAATAAACTTTGTGCCTTTACACCCGACCCTACAGGCTCATCAGGCCAGAGCATATCCAGCTTCCTATTACATGAAGCAATGAGGCGTTCAATGCTAGTCCATCAAAGGTTACCTTCCTCATGTATTTACTGGAACCTATTTATACTGCTGGGTGGACAGAGGCACACTTGTGGTTAAGACCTGGCCCAGGGGTCTAAGCTCAGTGGGGTCTAACAGGGATTCGAAACCACTACCTCTCGATCATGAGCCCAGCACCCTAACCACTACACCACCGGCCCCTTTTTAATGAACATCTGATATTTATTTTGTAATGAAATTATTTATAATTTTAAGTTTGACTTGTTTCACCAGTCTATGTTCACTTTGGTTAATGGTTTCCTACATTAAGCCCCCTTCATGGACAACCTGCAATTGTTTTTTCATGTGAATTTAGCAACAAAATGGACTGATGTAAGTAAGGTTGAGGTGGACTTGAAAGTTGTGTAGTCAAAAATATCAAAAATATGTGTTGTACACAAAAAATCATTGTACGATCTTCCTGTGGTTGTTGTACAACCGCTATAGGGCTCAACCAAACACTGTCGCAAAAAAAGTGGTGGTGTCATAAAGGTCCTGTGGGTTTACTTCAGAGCAATCATGACTATTTTAAGAAATCCCTAAGACTCTAAGCACATCACATGACCCAAAAAGTGTATAAAATTTATAGGTCTATTGTTACACAGTCACAGGACTTTGTAGGGTATCGTACATTGGGACCTCGGAAATAGATCTAGCGTCAAAAATGAGATGAACCAATGAGATGAACATGTTCAAAACTCCACCACAAGGGTCTACGACAGCAATATTCCATTGCACAAAAGGTGAATTTCATACAACACACTCATAACTGTCCTAGGAATATGTTAAATTTTCTGTTTATACATGTTGTGCGATGTATCTAATAGAGCATATAGTATATATATATATACATACTAAAAACAGTTATTATATAGGCAGTATATATACAGTGCCAGTGTAATTACATTAGAGGTTGTGTCTAAACCAGTCTAAGAGCATGTGGTTCACCAGCTTTACCTGATCTAAACCTGTCTGTTTACTGATCACTACACCTTAGATTTTTTTCACTCAACAGCATTGTCAGAATTCTTGAATGATCCAAAAATACCAGTCCTAAACTTGCCCGAGGGGTTCCTGTCAGATTTGATTCGATTCCACAGGCTCAGAGTGAATATTTTTATGATGCGCTTATTTGAGAAGATGAATGAATGGAGGAACAGAAGGTTAGAAGGTTATTGGCAGCTATGTTCCTGCTCTATTCACCCAGCATGCTAACAAGCTAGTACAGGAAGTGTGGACTGGTATTGGTGTCTTGTACTAGCTTTTGCTTAAATAATACATACTTCCCTCATTACAGTTTTAACTGTGAAACTCGTTTGAGCAAATTTGTTAATATATTATTATCTTTGTATTTTGGTTTACAGTATATAAACTGTTTACAGCAACTAGCTGTAATTTCAAAGGGTATTGTGGGTCAGTCTGACAATGGACTTAGCCAGTGTCAGATTGCACAAAACCTTGGGATTCCTCTTTCCACAGTCAAAAGAGTGATTGTACAATTCACTAGCAAAGGCAAGGAATCAACAGCATCTCATTCAGGTAGACCTGGACCCTCTGACAGGTGACTCCGGACTGTTAAGCGGACTGTTGAAAATAATCCTCATTGTAAGGTAACTGATGTTGCAGAGACCAAGTGAGTCTTGATCATATTAGCTATTATATTAGCAAAGCAGCTAGCTAACATTACAAGCCAATTAAGCTTACCACCTTCCTAAGTTTTTACCCCTCAGCTGGTTATGGCTGGAGGGGTATTGTCGTTGTCTTGGCAGGTGGGCGGGAGGTCGGCTTGACAATAACTTTGTCTGGGCCATTGCTGGGCTCATGCACAGGCCAGCTTTCTGAAATTTTGCATAGGCATTCTCTATGACCTAAACCTGTGTGTGGGGTAGCTAATTTGCATGTGTGACCTTTCACCTTGGCACAGTGACCTTGAACATGTAAAGTTTTTCTGGGTCATTGCTTGGCTCATATGCATGATAGCTTCCTGAAATTTTGTATAGGCACTCCTTATGATCTAAAAGTCTGCTTGTAGTAGCTAATTTGCATATGTGACCTTTCACCTTGCAACAGTGACCTTGAACATATAAAGATTGTCCGGGCCATTGCTCGGCTCATATGCATCTTTATGAACTTTTGCAGAGGCACTCCCTATGACATAAACCTGTGTGTGGGGTAGCTAATTTGCATATTTAACTTTTGACTTTGGCACAGTGACCTTGAACATATAAAGTTTGTCCAGGCCATTGCTCGGTAAATATGCATGATAGCTTTCTGAACTTTTGCAGAGGCACTCCCTATGACCTAAACCTGTGCGTGGGATAGCTAATTTGCATATGTGACCTTTGACCTTGGCACAGTGACCTTGAACATATAAAGTTTGTCTGGGCCATTGCTCGGTTCATATGCATAATAGCTTTGTGAAATTTTGCCTAGGCACTCCCTATGACCTAAACCTGTGTGCGGGGAAGCTAATTTGCATATTTTACTTGTGACCTTGGCACAGTAACCTTGAACATATACAGTTTGTCCTGCGCTTCAGGCGTCCTAACTGAGGGGTTACGACGTTCTATAGAACGGGTATTTTAAATGTTTTTTTTTTGCAATGCTCCTATATATGCTTAATGGGATTTTGTACATGACAAGATGAACAGAAAACACGGTTATAATTAATTCCATGTGGGAAATAAAATTGTGAGTGTAGGGCCACATACAAACTTGGGTTGCACAGAGGAACCAATCGTTGGAATTTGTCATGCAAAGAGTCATACCACATATGTGTACAGTTAAGAAATTCGACACTACAATTTAGTCACTTTATCACCAGTTCTGGAACTTGTGGTTCTGTTTCATATACATACATAGGAACTGAACAATCGCCTGACACTTGCTAGTGTGAACATATAGTCATGCTAAGTGTATATATACTAACAAAACAGTGTATATACACTCACAATGCGTCAGATTCATAATAACACCTTAGTAATGTGAACCATAAATCAGCACCAGAAACTAAAATGTAGTGGAGATATTCTCAGTGCACATAGAGCAGTCACTCATGTATAATTGACGTGATGCTAAGAGAGATCTCATACACGCCGCACTGGGTAAGAGCTTCACGTTGATGCTCGGGGACAAGGGACGTCACTTATATGTTCACTGCACAGTGTCTGAGACACTGGAGGAACTGGGTCAGTCTACTTCACATCTCAAAGATGATGGAGATTTGACCAGATCAGAGTGACTTTTTTAACATTTTGAACATTTCAGATTTTTTTTTTTTAATTCAATGGGCCATTCATGTACACAGAACCCACATTCCTTTCCTACTTTATTTTTTTCTTTCTTTCTTTCAGTATCAGTACACAGTAGGAGCAGATGGCTCTCACTTCCAGGGTTGCCACGGCACCAGTGACTCATCAGCCATGACGGAGATTCCTTCAGCCTCGTCATAACACATTTATGCTGACCTGAGAACTGTTTCTGCAGCATCTGCATTATGGCTGTTTCATATTACCATACTCAGAAGATGGAATATTCTCCAAATCAAAGCTACTAGTTATTCATTTTAAAATGCCCCACAGGATGGAGTTAATTGTTACTGGATGAGAAAGAGTATTCAGGGAAAAGAAAAGGAGCAACAGTAAAAAAAAAAGGATGAGGATGACTCAGCATCCCTGAGAAAGTGATGTTTTCCAGATGGGTTAATATGCAGAGAATAAAACACTGTCTCTCCTTCTGTTTCCGAGATGGAGTGGTGTGATGAGGGAGTACCTTTTATACACACAGTAACTGTTTATGTTTCGATAACAGCACAAGTGTTTGATTCCTTTTATACCACAACAATTTTGCCTGGACTTTCTGCAAATTTAAGGTACGGCAGTTACAAAGTGCTGACACTAATGAATCCTTCCAGAAATTTCAAATAAACATTCTATCTCCAAGTAGAAAATTTAATTCCTAAAACGAGCATTTGGAGGGTGCAAACCACCGCCAAGCCAAAAAAATAACAGAAAATACACAACACCGCCTGCTGGGCCTGCTGTATCACCACAAGATCATCCTATCTTACAATGTTAAAAAATCCTTTAAATAAAAAATTCCAGGAGGGGCAGGGAATGGCTTTGGAAGTTTTGTGCTCTGGGTCCTGCGACACCCTTCCCTGATGATGCCCTACCCAAACTTTGGTTTGTGATAGATCTTACATAGTGGAAGCATTGTAGTGTTTACTAATAAAGTTGAATGCAAAATTTAAATTGCTCCTATCTCACAATGGTAAAGAGTCATTAAAAAAATTCCCAGATCCAGATCATGACCTGAAACACTAAAATATGATGGAGCGTTACTTGGGCCTTACCCCACCCCTCCAAAGAAATTCATTAAAATATGTTCAGAACTTTTTGCATAAAGTTGCAAACAAATATAAAAAAAAAAAACGGTGTAAAAAAACTCTGCTTGGTGAGGCAGAACAAAAGTCTGTAAAAAAAAAAAAAAAAAAGATCCTTCTGAATGAGCGGTTGCTATAGAAACGAGCACATCACTACACTCTGTTACACTAAAGCGAACTTACTTGTTATAGAAAATTCATCAACACTAATATATAGAATTAATCTCCATTCTCCACTGACTTTTGTTCTTCACTGTACTTATTGTCTTTTGCCTCTCTCTCTTTCTCTCTCTCTCTCTCTCTCTCTCTCTCTCTCTCTCTCTCTCTCTGTCTCTCTCTCTCTCTCTCTCTCTCTCTCTCTTTCTCTCTCTCTCTCTCTCTCTCTCTCTCTCTCTCTCTCTCTCTCTCTTTCTCTCTCTCTCTCTCTCTCATGTGACCTGTTTTATATTTTTGGAGAAAAGCTGTTACAGTCCCTGTCATCCTAAATCAACTCAATTTAAAATAAATAAATAAAACACATCCTTAAGACATGCGATTGTGGAATTCTTCTTGTTCTGTCCATCATGAGCATCTCAAAAATCATTACACGCATCTTTATCACCACTGTGATGTTTTCCACCACATAAGACAGCATGTAACCAGTGCCTCCTCTCAATAAATATAATATTAATCCTAGCAATTACAACCCATCAACCTCCTTGTTCGCCCATCCTATTATTGTTGGAGGATTATCCAATGAGCGCATTCAATGGCTGATGCTTCTGTAATAGAATTAGATTTTTTTTTTTTTTTTTGGTGGAGCACATAGATAAGAGCTCATTGTGCTGGAAGAAGTCTTTAATGCTGTAATTACCACGTCCCATGGTTCTATTTTCCCTCCCCGATGAACTCGAACACAGAGGGAAGACATGATTGACCTCAGAGTCTGACTCCTGATCCTTCTATTTTTTTCAGAGGAGTTATAAATGCATTAGTGAAGCCTACTGGGCAAGTAAAAGCTCCAAATCCTGAAATCTAATTCAACTGGATTTTGTTAGCTAATGTAACATAATGTAATAAAATACCGTATGGTGAGCTTGTTAGCTAGTTATGTGCATTAATACAGATTAATTAGACAAACAAATTTATGAAAGCTATTACTTAAGTTTTCTGAGCATCTACATTTCCATACCGCCAAAGGTATGTGCACCCCTGACTAGCACACCCATGTTCTGTATATGTGATTGTTGAACATCCAGATTTATCTCGTCTTTCAATGTTGTAATAAAGTCTATTCTTCTGGGAAGGCTTTCCACTAGATTCTAAAGCATGCAAAGGGACATATTTTTCCTGTGTTTGCATGGGTTTCCTCTAGCTGCATTGAGTAAATTGGCTATTTCAATTTGCCCCTACGTGTAAATGCAAGAGTGAATGGATGTTTGTCTAGAGCAGAGGTAGGTGGTGAGGACATGCAAGGCCTTCACTCCTGGCCTAAACACTGTCACAATCATTGAAATATATTTTTGTATACAGTATGTTCACACAGTCATTCATTTGTTGAACCACTTAATTCTATTAGGGTCACAGAGAGACCGGAGCCTATCTCAGCCACCATGGGCAAAGGTGGGGTTAACCCTGAACAACTTTCCAGACCATTGCAGGGCCTACACACACACACACACACACAAACGTTCACACTTACACTTACAACTCGGGGCAGTTTGGAACAGCCAGTTAGCCTACTGTGGACTGTGGGAGGAAACCGGAGTACCCGGAGAAAACCTACACAAGCATGGGGAGAACATGCAAACTACACAGAAATGCCCCGAGCTCGGGAATTGAACCCAGGCCTTCTTGTTGTGAGGCGGACGTGCTCACCACTGCGCCACCATGCCGCCCTATTAATACATTTTTTTTTATTAATACTATATGTATTAAATTGTTTCTATATTCAAGATTCAAGAGTCTTTATTGCCAATATGTTCATACATAATGAAATTTTGTATGAGACTCAGCTTTAAAAAGGTACAATCAAGGCAATAAACTGCAATTAACACCGTAAAAACAGAATGTAAACACAAGTCAATTATATACACAAACTTTTAAATAGAAATATGAAATAGAAATGTAAACTCTTAAACACCTTTAAATTAAAACTGAGCACTGGGATATACAATATGTACATTGAAGGCACTATGAAATGCAATAGATAGATAGCAGCAGCAGAGTGGGTATAAATTAGAATGTGGATAAAGTAAAGTGTGGCAGTGAAAGACAGTCACAGAGTTTGTGTGTTATCTACATGTATTGTTATGCTGATGACACCCAGTTGTATTTCAGCAAAGCCAGATGAGAGACACCAGCTTAATAAAATTGAAAATTGTGTAAAGGACATTAGAGACTGGATGC
>JAQMYF010000025.1:7764022-7775405 GCA_030014195.1 Neosilurus mollespiculum | reverse complement strand
TAATTTTACTATGTAAAGCTGCTTTGTGACAATGTCAATTGTAAAAAGCGCTATATAAATAAAACTGACTTGACTTGCCTTGACATGTATATAACTTTCCTCTTGGTTGTGCTGTTTTTAATACAGCCTGTTTATGGAAGAGCTTTTATTGTTGATGATTCCTACAGAAGCCCTATGCGGACATGCATTCATACATTTTATTTTCTTTGTTTTCCCGTGATAACGAGTTATTTATATTGTCTGTAATAGAAAGGCATAAAGCCATTTCAGCCTGTGTCAGGCCATGAAAGAGAAATGTGATGCGGCCATCAATAGTCACCTTGCTACACTGAATGAAAAGCCTATTGTTATACGTTACACTATTGTTCTGTTATCTCGAGATCTCATATTAATTATGTCATCATCACAAGAAAACAGAGTTTATTGTGTTGAGATCTGGGGAAATGTTATCTCAGGAAAGCAACATTTATTACGAAAAAACAACATAAATAACTCACGCTCACTGACTGTGGTGTCATAATGAAGGTATTAAGATGGGTTAATTCAGGTAGGAGACCAGAAAAGGCCTAATTGTAAAAATGCACAGACCTACCACTGGTCTAGAGGACATGTTCTGCAAGAGGCTAGCACATAAAAACACTCAGTTATCACACAGCTCGCCAGACTCATGGGGGCAGCATGAGAATTAAGTGAGTGAGTGAGGGAGTGAGTGAAAGGGGCTTAAACACAGAAAGTGGTGGGTATGGAATTGGAAGTGAAAGGGTAGCGTTGATTGACCGATAACTCCAACACTGAGTTAGCCAAAACGTGTACTGTAAGTAGACAACATCCATGACTTTGGTTCCTACTTCAAAATGGAAAAGCAGTCCATCACTGCAGTCTCCAACAACCCTAAAATCTTCCCTGATCTCCCTCCAGAATGTGACTGTTACACCTTCAAGACTTCTGATTTATAATTTTTAGCATGACTAATGCATGCTAGCTCCATATTTATTTATTTATGCCATTTTTTTCATAGTTTTTTCCCTTTGTTTGTTGAAAGTAGAAGTCAGGCAAGTGCCTGTATTTTTTTTTTAAAATAGCCGTTCTATAGAACTTCATAACCCCTCAGCCAGGATGCCTCAAGCGCACAGAGGAAAAAGCCATCCCCCATACGAACAGTTTCAGACAATCAACATTTTATTAGCCACCCTACACACAGGTTTAAGTGATAGGGAGTGCCTATGCAAAATTTCATAAAGCTATCGTGCATATGAACTGAGCAATGGCCCGGAAAAACTTTATATGTTCAAGGTCACTGTGCCAAGGTGAAAAGTCACATATGCAAATTAGTTATCCCACACACAGGTTTATGTCATAGGAAGTGCAAAATCTCAGAAAGCTGGCATGTGCCTGAGCTGAGGAATGGGCAGGACCAAAACGTATTGGTACGCCAGCCATAACTGGCTAAGGGGTAAAAAAAAAAAAAGGATAAAAATACCAGCAGATAAAAACTGATTCAGGAATCAGTTAAAGTTATTGCAGAAATTTTTTTGTCTTCATTATGTTTTGTTTACCTATGGTCATGAGCTTTGGGTAGTGACCAAAAGAACAAGATCGCAAATACAAGCGGCTGAAATGAGCTTCCTTCGCAGGGTGGCAGGGCTCAACCTTAGAGATAGGGTGAGAAGTTCTGTCATCCAGGAGGAGCTCGGAGTAGAACTGCTGCTCCTCTGCATCAAGAGGAGCCAGTTGAGGTGGCTCGGGCATCTGATTACAATGCCTCCCGAATGCCTCCCTGGTCCAACCGGGAAGAGACCTCGGGGTCGACCCAGAACACACTGGAGGGAAGTGGCTAGGGAGAGGGACATGTGGACCTCACTGCTTAGGCTGCTGCCCCCACGACCCAACCCTGAAACAAGCGGAAGAAGATGAATGAATGAATGAATGTTTTGTTTATGTTTCTCCATCACCACTACTGCACTTGTTTCCTGTTGTGTGAATCTCCTGTCCTCCTATTGGTGGATTTTTCTATGTCTCATAGCAGAAATTTCTGGACATCAAAGCTGTTTTTGTCAGGTTTTTTTCCATCAAACACGACAGCCTAAAAAGGCAAACGTGTAGCTTAATAGGAAGTCGATTCGATATCTGGACCTTTTAAGACACACATCTACCCTGTAATTTTATGTCTTCTTGCCTAAGGTGACATTTTGCATGATGTACCTCCTCCTGAGTACGCTTCTAACCTCCCAAGCACTCTTCTCTTTCTGTCATGCTTCCATCGTGTTATTTCCACCGAGTGCTCTAGTTACCAGAAACCCCCTCCTACACATGGAGCTAATTACAGAGTGTGTGAAAGATAGGGAACAATAGCAGGAGCGAGACAACGAGATAAAGACGGAGGCGATCTGTTAACGTACACCGGTTGTGTGTTTGTCGGTTTGTGTTTGTGTGCACAATTATTCAGAGAGAATCTCACAGTTTTTCACATTTTGTTGAGTTTTTTTATCTCTTTTTGAAGAAAAAAGTCGTACAATCCCGTTGAGACTGCATCGTTGCTCTGTGTTGGTTCTTTCATCAGGATTTTAATGTTTAATGAGATTACAAAAGCTGTGCTACAAGTGGTGATGATTGTTTAACAGGGGTGCTCACCCCCCCTTTTTAGATTTTATTTATTCACGCATTTAATCCTACTTGGGCTGTGCAGGACCTTGGGCTGGAACCTATCTTCGCCGAAACTAGGCAAACACGGGGTACACCCTGAATAACTTGTAAGTTCATCACAGGGCTAACACACACAACCATTCACAGTCACACCTAGGTGTAATTTGGAACAGCCAATTAGCCTTATGTGCATATCTTTGAACAGTGAGAGGAAATCGGAGTACCCAGAGGTGAGATGACTGTGCTAACCAGTATGCCACCGTACCACCCCCTTTATTGAATAGAAATAAAAGAACTTCTTTTGTTTTTGTTTGTTTGTTTGTTTGTTTTTTGCAGAGTCTAAAAGTGTGTATTCATGGTACTGTTCCATGTCGCTGGGGTGGTACCATTAAGCACCCTTCAGACATATCTTTTACCTTTAAAAGAAGCTTTAATTTATGTACCTGAAATGTTTTTTCTGGATGTAATTATGGTTAGAAGATGCGAGTAAAAAGATAAGGGTATGAGCACAGCATTAAGAAAAGGTGTACTTTAGTACCCATTCTCCCTGAATGTGCTATTATAATTGTGGTGGCCCAGTATTTAAGGCTCTGGATTACTGATCTAATGGTCAGGAGTTCAAGCCGCAGTACCATCAAGGTGCCACTGTTGGGCGCTTGAGCAAGGCCTTTCATCCTGAATTGTTTTATTGTAAAAATTGATAAATGTAACTCACTCTAGATGAGGGTGTCTGCCAAATGCTATAAGCGTGCCAACGGTCAATGTACTTGTGAAGACAAAATGTGATTTATATTATAGCCAAAGCATCAATCTAGATCGTTTTTGTAAACTCGTGAATTTTAAACATGGCATATCGAGGGTATTATAAGAGTGAAAGAATTATTAGTGACAGTGATGGCGTTTTACCCAACATGATGAAAGGAATCCCAAGGTACGTGGAGTTGTATTTCCCTCCAGTGAGGTTAAAGATCCCAGCAGAGGTGAGAGTCGCGAGGCTGACAGTGACCAGTGCCAGGATTCCAAGCCAGGGTTTGGTGCGCACGCAGTCTCTCATAGAAGAGAGAAGAACAGCAAGTGACAGGCATGCCGCCAGGCTAAAGAGCAGCGGGCGTTCGGATACTCGACTCGTCCTCTGAAAGTCCCTTTGCAATGAAGATGAGGTGAACGGGTAGAGCCCCAGCTCAGGGTGGGCTGCGCTGAAACGCTCCAGCTCCTGGCAGAACTGTAGCTCCCAGCGAGCTGCCACCATCTCATTCAGTGCACTGGCAACTTGCAGGTAGTAGGTGAGCTGGAGAGCACGGGCAGCTCGGACACCCTCTCGACCACTGCCCACTGTCTGGACCCCACCAAGCTGGTGTCCGATGTAAGCCTCTCGTCCATCCTTGAGTTGAGTAATAGGGTAGCGCAATGGCGGCATGGTCTGGTTCGAGTAGTGGGCTGTCCGCATCTCCTCCAGCACTCGCAGGATGTCGTCTATGATGCAGTTCTTGTTATCGTCCAGCAGGCAGAGGTGAGCGAAGGTGTAGTTGAAGCCCAGCATCGGGACCTGGATGTGTGTGATGGCACTGTGAAGCTAATAAGAAGGACACATGGTAACGTACACTATACTAGTTTATTTATTTATATGTTTTTCAAGCAACTTCATGAATAAACAAAGGCTAGTGAGGAAACGTGTTTATCACTGCTATAACGGAAATGAAAACAGGAGCTAACTTCACCAAAATTCTGCAACATTAAATGCACTGTAAATTATAAGTAGATGAAAAGTATGATGTGAATTTTTTTAATACATTTATTCATTCATTTTCTGAACCACTTAACCCTAATTAGGGTCGCGGGGAGGCTGGCGCCCATCTCAGCTTACTTTGAGCGAGGGCAGAGTACACCCTGGACAGAGTACACGCCCGGCCATCACAGGGCAGAAACACGCTGACAGCAACCCAATGGCATAATCTTTTCGAACGATGGGATCGGTTCTTTTACATGCCTCTCACCACAGACAGTGAGAGACATGGCTGGAATTTGACAACACAGTTAGCTGCACTGTGGGGACAGCAGTGGCAACTCGGTAAAAGTGGGGCTTGAACCGCCGACCTTCAGATCTGCAAGCCAGCACCCTACCACTGGGCCACCACTGCCCCTTTTTAATAAATAAATAATTTTACTATAACACACATACACACAGTATTTAAGTTTTTACTTAATGCACGCCTGCCAGCCAATCAGGAGCGAGATTTTCCTTGCCCATTCTATAACGTGGAATTATAGGAGGCTTGTGTGTAACAAATGTGTTTCCGACTGCTGAATACAAAAAAAGCATATGTTGCCCAGCTGTCCACAAAGGCAATTAAAAAGATTACTGTTCTGCCGACAGAGAAATTGCTGGTGTCCAGGCTGCGCGAGTGTGTGATTATATCAAGCTCTAAAAGCGTTCACATACAACTGTCGAGACCTGCAGGGTCGTCGTTGCTAGGCAACACAGAAGCATGGCACAGCTCCAAGGACGTTCACTTTTACTTCCTGTTTAGAATTCATTTGATTAAATACACATAGTCCAGGGACCAAAAACAAACAAATTATCACCAAACATTGGATCATATTCAGATGTTTCGGACCTTTGATAAATTTAGTGCTGGGTCTTTTCTGAAACGATGCATATTTCTATTGTTTTGCTCACTATACAAGAAAAAAAGAATAATATGTAGAGTTGTGTACAATAAAGCTCTTTATGTGGAATATATCAATCTCCTTTCATGTCTTCCTGTTTTCTTTTTCAATTCTGCAACAGCCTTTGTAACAAATCAAAGTTTGAAAATTAAAATATTTCAAAAACAATTTAATTACAGATGAGTCGGTCTATGTTCTAAAACACACATCACACAGTGTTTTGTACCCACTGATAAACACCACATTGTTTAACATTCTTAACACTGATCACAGTTTTACAAAGTAAATTCCTTAATTCACGGCACTGAAAAATAAACGGTGGACTCCAACAAAAAACAAAAGCCCCGGAATTCAGGCAACACCCTTCAGCCCATGCACCTAAAATATAAAAGGTATGCCCACCATGCATATAAAAGGTATGCCCAGTTTCAGGATGGACACTAAAAATAGTGATGATAGGTGACAGTGTTCAAATTCAGGATGGCAGCTGTGGTAGCCATACTGGATACGACACTGTGACAAAAGTCAGTAGACTTGTGTGGTTACAATTACAGATCCAACATCCACAGCAAATATGTTGATAATCGGTGATGGCGTTTTTAAACTAGTGCACATTCAAGATAGCGGCTGGGGCGGCCATATTGGACATTGGAGTGTAACAAAAATCAATAAGATTGTGTACTTAGATAGTCCCAACATCCACACCAGAAATGGAAATGATCAGTAATGGCGTTTCCCAGAGTACAGAGAATGAAAATTTAAGATAGCAGCTGCAGTGACCATATTGGATATCGGATGTTCATGATCAGTTATGCCATTTTTTGAGCAAGTGCGTGAAATGCAAATTCAAGATGGCAGCTGTGACGACCATATTGGAAATTGGCTGCGACAAAAATCAGTTGGCTTGTGTTGTTAGCCAGTCCCAACAACCACATATCCAAAATCATGAGGATTGGTGATGGCATTTTTGAGTGCACTGAATGCAAATCCAAGATAGCAGCAGCAGAGATCATATTGGATATTGGCCGCGATGAAAGTTGATAGCGTTTGGTAATTACACAGTCCCAACATCCACACCAAAAATGGTGATAAATAGTAATGGTGTTTTTGAGTTAGTGGCGGAATGTAAATCCAAGATGGCAGATGTAGCGACCAGTTTGAATATCGGAACGCGTCAAAAATTGATAGGCTTCTGTAGTTACACAGTCCCAACATTCACACCAAAATTGGTGATAATCAGTGATGGCATTTTTGAGCTAGGGTGTAGAATGCAAATCCAAGATGGCAGCTGTGGTGGCCATGTTGGATATCGGAACGTGACGAAAATTGATAGGCTTCTGTAGTTACACAGTCCCAACATCCACACCAAAAATGGCGATGATCAGTGATGGCGTCTTTGAGTTAGTGCATGGAAAGCAACTGTGGACAGACGGATGGACGAATGGACGGACAGACAGACATTGTGCGTGATGACAATACCTCTCATGCCCATTGGGCTGAGGGGAAAACTTAGGATGAAAATATTCTTAGGCAAAACTAAAACTGCCCTTACTAAATTAAATCTGTGGTGTTAGGTCAGGAGAACAGTAAAACATCCAGTGCAGGGGGTTCTCTTGGAATAGGTTGCCATGATATGCTCTGTGACCAATTTTTTTTTCAACTGTGTAATAACTAACTAACAAATTTTATAGACATTTTTTTTTATCAGACATTAGTCAGATTCGTGTTAAAGTAAAACTCAACTTGAAAAGCGCTGATTTGTTATTTCGGGCAGCATGGAGGAGTAGTGGTTAGCACATTTGCTTCACAGAAAGAAGGTCCTGGGTTTGAGTCTTGTACTTGGCGAGCGCCTATCTGTGTGGAATTTGCATGTCCACCGCATGCATGTGTGGGTTTCCTCTGGGTTGTAAGGTTTCGTCCACAGTTAAAAGACATGCACATTAAGCTAACTGGCTGTTCTAAATTGCCCCTAGGTGTGAGAGCGACTGTGAATGGTTGTGTGTGTGCGTGTGTGTGTATGTTGTCCCTGTGATGCACTGGCGAGCAGGTCAGGGCATACCCCGCCTTTGCCCAGAGTCGGCTGAGATTTCTAGCCTTCCTGAAACCCTAGCAGGATTAAGCGGTTCAACAAATGAATGAATTATTGAATGATCTGTTATTTCTGTCCCCACAAAACATGGATCACAAAATACTTCCATCTACCTGCTTACCTTCAGGACAAGGTCAACGTGGTGAGGGTCAAGCACACTGCCCCTGTGCGAAGTCACAATCACGCGTCCGTACCTTCCCGGTGTCTGCAGGTCTGAGTAAAGTGTGTGTTTGGAGCGGTTGACGGGGAACAGGCTGTCCACCAGGTTGCCCTCGATCTTTGCCAGGCTGTGTTTGGGGGCCAGCAGGCGCTCCACTTCCTCCTCCACGCGGTACCTGCTGAAACTGGCGCCGAGCAGCACTGAGAGGAGCACAGGCGCCGAGGCGAAGAACACCGGGTGGTTGGCAACAAAGTGGCCCAGCTTGTGGAAGGACGCCCGAAGCCCCTCGCGTACCACTTGACGCAACATCCTAGAGAACGAGCAGAGAAAGTGTGCGGGTGGCGGGCCACTGCAAGCATGTACACCCCATCAGCATCATGTTCTTCTTGACTATCATTGGGGGTCCCAAGCATCAAGGTGTGCCTTGCCACCAGGGTCTGTACAATGAATGACGTCCGGACGGTTAGTCCGGATGGAGCAGTGATGATGTGGATGTGGATGTCTGCCTTGCTCATGCACTTGAGCATCCACCGGCACTGACCCTAGGAGGCTGAGAAGAACCAGGACAAAGTCTTGGGACTCCAGTTACGCAATATGCAGCTGGAACACACCCCTGTCACACCCACACACACACACACACACACACAGAAAGAGAGAGAGAGGTCGGTGTCTATGCGGCATGCAGAAAGACAGAAATCAAACTTCTGCGTCCTGGAAACTGCGCCCGTCATCCCCGAATCATCCTGCTGCAGAAAAGGAAAAGGAAAAACACGCCTCCGTCATCAGGCCGTCATTCTCTCTCCTTCTTCTCCTCTTCTCCTTCTAAATCAGAGGTGAGCGACAACACTTGTTAAAGTTCATCTCCTAAATGCTGGGCAATCAATTCAAGTGCAAAGTGCGTGAGATCTCCTTTTCCTTTTGTTGTCCGAAATGACGTGCGTATTTCCTCCACGTGTGGAAGCCTGTTCTTCTCCATCACGCACGGCTGATCTTCAGCATTTCGCTCGTGGTGTCGCGCTGAAGGTGAACACACACCGGCACCAGGCAGCAGCACAGGAGGAGGAGGAGGAGGAGGAGGCGGCGGTGGAGATGATGGTGGTGGTCATCTTCTCTCTGTAACCTACATAGCCGCTCATATGGAACCCAGCCGTCGGGGATTCAGTACAGACCCAGTCTCAGTCTGTCCCGAGCGGATGCGGATGTGATATTCACTCCATCGATGGAGAATTGACTGAGAAGTTCCTAATGAAGAGGAGAGGTGAAGCAGCATCTCCGCCTTTATGAGGCTCGGGCACGGATAGGGTGCGCACGCGCGCGCGCGCGCGCGCGCACTCTCTCTCTCTCTCTCTCTCTCTCGCTCTCTCTCTCTCTCTCTGTCTCTGTCTCCCTTTGTTTCATGATGCTGGGTTTCAGCAGAGGAGAAAAGAAATGCTTTATTTCTAACAGGTAGGTATGATATTATACACTCTCATGAAATAAAAACACCAAACTGCATTTTCCTTTTCACTGGGGAAATAATTTAATGACAAGGGAAAAAAATAGGCTTTCCAGGAACCTTTTTCATATATATATATATATGGGCCATTCTCTGAAACTGGGTCAAATTTATGACTCACATTTTGAACCTATAAAGAACTCATTCATTCATTCATTTTCTGATCTGCTTAATCCTAGTTAGGGTCGCGGGGAGGCTGGCGCCCATATCAGCCGACTCTGGGCGAGGGCAGAGTACCATCGCAGGGCAGAAACACGCTGACGGCTATGCAGTCTACTCTTGACGTCAATCAGCAATGGTTCTTTTACATGCCTCTCACCACAGACAGTGAGAGACATGGCCGGCCTTTGATAACCCAGTTAGCTAGGGGGACAGTAGTGACAACCCGGTGATAGTTGGGCTTGAACCCCCGACCTTGGGATCAGCAATCCAGCACCCTACCACCAGGCCACCACTGCCCCCCTATAAAGAACTAAAAAAGCAATCCCTGCCCAAAACATAACACATGGACAAAATAATTCAGACACATCCAGCGAAAAAATAAAAATATATATACTGAAATTTTTCTGCAAAGTTGATTGCAATGTGTGGACGTAAACTGTGATATATTTTTGTTCCTAAAGTTTCATGCCCTGCTATCGCCAAGTATCAACTCAAAGTGCAATAAGTAGGGCTTGCAATAAAGATCTTGTATTAAAATTTATATCCACAGTAAAAAAAACAAACATCAATTTAAGTTTCCGCGCGTAACCAGTGGTGTCCACGCCAGTTACATACGGAACCGACCCATTTTTCCTGAGGGGTGAGGTTCCACGTTACGACATTCACTCTACAATTGAGTTCCTCCTGAAGTCAAGCGGTAATTAATTTATTCACCAAAAACAAACAGTATGAATTTGGTGTCCATATGTGAATGAATTTGAAGATGAATTTCGTGTTACAAATTTATTCCTGTTTGTTACTGGTAGTTTGAAGTAGTTCACTCTCTGTCTTTGTAACAATGGTTCTGGAATTTATGGTCAGTATAGAGGGCAATAAGCTGGACTACCTTGAAATTTGGGGATTGTGAATTTTTCAAAGATTCAAGGTGCATCCTGCCTTAGCCCAGTGTTGGCTGAGATAGGGGCCAACCTCCCTGCACCCCTAATAGGAAGCTATTTGAGTGACAGAGTGAGTGAGAAAATAATTAATTCATTCATTCGTTTTCTGAACCATTTAATCATATTTAGGGTCAAGGGAGGCTGTCGCCCATCTCAGCCAACTTAGGGTGAGGGCGGAGTACACCCTGGACAGCTCACCAGGCCATCGCAGGGCAGAAACATGCTGACGGCAATCCAATGGCCTACTCTTTACCAACAATGGGCCTTTTACATGCCTCTCACCACAGGCAGTGTGAGACATGGCTGTCTTTTGATAACCCAGTTAGCTGCACTAGGCTGCACCCATGTCCTACTGAAGCAAAAGAAAACGTTGCCCCCCTAAGGTGTTTTGGTATATAGTATGGGAAACACAAGAAAAACCAAACGGACCGAGATTTTAATTGTTCATTTTTCTATTTTAAAGTGTGATAATGATTACACGTACCTGCTTGAGTATCCATCGCAAACTGTAAGGGTCTGTCATTTTGATTCATGCATAATCCACTCGAAATAAGATTTATGATTCTGAGATGGTGAATCAATCAGATCACACCATTCCCTAGTTAAAATAATATCACTTGTTTTAAAAAAGTCAGTGTATGTGCCTAGTCTAATTAATTTGTCTAATTTTCTGGATAAAAAAAGTGTTTTTATGGCAGTCTCTTTCCTTTAAAGGGTAACTGTTGTGAATTTTTATCACTAGCTATTTAAAATGATCACTTATGACATCAGCAGTTCCTGAGACATGCTGCTTTGTTCACTGGCTGTTCCTGCCCAGGTGGCGACAAGAACTCATTGTTTTGTCCAATTGGCCGGGCTGTGATGCACTGGTCACTGACCCCATGCAGCAGACACCAGTCTAAGATAACACCTTATAGGCCAGTGCTGAGCTGCACAAACAACAAGCACAGAGATCATGGAAAACATTTCTTTTTGTGTTCCTAAACCAACTGAAGACAGGAAAGCCAAGTTGGCAAAACTTAGCTGTATAAATCATTTTGGATTTACTGTCACACACATCTCTGGCAGCATTCTCATCCTCAGAGTCACTAGAATGTGATGTCTCTTTGTCTCCACAAGACTCCGCCCTATTTGGTTCAAATAGACTTACAGACATACATTTACACTCATTTCCTCCAAGTTGCTGCCATAGTTGTTTCTTGAACATGTTTTTTTTACACACACACACA
>JAQMYF010000025.1:7717667-7727805 GCA_030014195.1 Neosilurus mollespiculum | reverse complement strand
TATAAAAATAAAAATTAGGACCCTGAGCTAAAGAGGACCAGGTGTCTAAACATTACCATGTGCTTCTTATCTTCCTGAAAGTGTTTATCAACAAACAGGCGTCCAGTGGCATACATCAATGTGCTCTCCACGTAATTAACACACTTGTCCCAGCGAGGAGTCAGAGACGTCGTCCCTGTTGTCACCTGAAGACAAAAACACCTCGATGACGATGTATTTTTTAATTTATTCATTTATTCATTTTTTAATCCTCTCAACTCTGGGTGAAAGCAGGGTACACCCTGAACAGCTCACCAGGTCACTGCAGGGCCAACACATATACAACCATTCACGCTCACACCCACACCTAGGGGCCACCATTTAGCCGAATGTGCATGTTTTTGGACTGTGGGAGGAAACTGGAGTACCCAGAGAAAACCCACACAAGCACGGGAAGAATATAAAAACTCCCCAAGTCCGAGAATCGATCCCAGGACCTTCTCGGTGTGAGGAGGTCATGCTAACCACTGCGTCACTGTGTCGCCTGATGTATTTTTTATACATCATTAATCCATTCTTTTATGGCACATTAAACAGCATCAGCAACACTCTAGCTTAGGGCTGGGTGATTTTTCAATAACTTATTATTATCGTGATACAACTATACACATCGTGAGTCAAATGAATATCATGAGTATTGAAATGAATCAGATAGCTTCATTATTTTTTAACATTCTAACATTTTATATTCATACTTTCTTATTAAAGTCATGCATTTATCTCACACCGTTACTTAATAAAATATAACATTTCATTGTTGTTTGTTTATGTGTGAAGTTCATGCAATTAAACCAATAAAGATGTGTTGTTGTTATCTCACTCGAGCGAAGTCGAGATATTTGTAGAGGAAGCGTCGGCTCAGTGTGGTGACTCGGGACAGGATGGACCTCCACACTACATAATTAGCTACTGTCCTGGAACACAAAAAGACCAGGCTAGAGTCAGAGTACACATCAGAACATTCACTCATCATTTCGGCTCCAGAGAACAGCGAAAGTCAGAAAGGGATAATGATACGGCGTTATACTCTCACACAGAGAAACAGAGGAACAGACGACAACTTTCATCTCCTTATCTGTGTGTGATCTGTGTTTCTGCGTCTTGTGTTTGTGTACCTGCTCTCGGTCACGTTCACCAGCCGGAAAAGATCCTTGAAGTACTGAGGAGCTCGAACGATCACCTGCTCCGAGGATGAGATGGAAAGATCTGGATGAAGCTTTGAGTCGATCACTGCTCGTACAAAAGCCAGCCAGTTAAACTACAAAGAGAGACACAGAGAGAGAGAGAGAGAGAGAGAGAGAGAGAGAGAGAGAGAGAGAGAGAGGATTAGGATGGATATGGTGAGAGAGTGCAAAAAAGAGAGAGAGAGAGAGAGAGAGAGAGAAAGAGAGAGAGAGAGAGAGAGAGAATATTTACATTGCATCCCTTTATGTATTTACATCACTTCTAGGGTTGTGGAAAGGCTAGATCTTATCTCAAACAACATTGGGAGAAGGAGGGGAATAACCTAAACAGCTTACCAGACCATTGCACAGCCAACACACACAACCATTCACAAACACACCCACACCTAGGAGCAATCTGGAACAGTCAATTAGCCGAATGTGCATGTCTTTGGACTGTGGGAGGAAACTAGAGTACCAGGAGAAAACCCACCTGGGCATGTTCAGAACATGCAAACTCTACACCACACCAACGCCTGAGCCTGGAACTTGAACCCAGGACCTTCTTGCTGTGAGGCGGACATATTAACCACTACGTCACCGTCCCACTTGCATCCATTTATGTATTAGAAAATGCGTTATGATAATTATTATCAACAAGGATCATTTTATTAATTATACCTTACAAAGAATTTAGACACTAATGATCAGTAGTGACACATAGCATGTGTGTGTGTGTGTGTGTGTGTGTGTGTGTTACCTCAGGGATGGTGCGCTGTAGTTTAGACAGGCTGTATCTGTTGTACATGTTCTCACTGGTGCGGTTCTCATAAGCAATCATGATCTAAATACACACAGAACCGAAACTCCAGAAAGTTAGTGAATCAAAATCTCAATTAGAACCTTTTAGTACTTTTAGTGATTTATTACTTTTGTAGACTGGAATTAAACCACACAAACGTTTATCACCTGAGCAAGTTTCATCTCAAAGTCAAGAGCCGCTTTCATCTCAGTCTCAGCTGCCTGCTCATTGGCTCCCAGCATAACCGCCACACCCACCATAAGTTTCAGGAGAGCGTCTCGGTTCTGATCAGGAAGAACACAGAGAGTGTGTGTGTGAGTGTTGTGAGAGAGAGAGGAGAGAGAGAGAGACTGAGAGAGTGACCGAGACAGAGAGAGAGAGAGAGAGAGAGAGAGAGAGAGAGAGAGAGAGAGAGAGAGAGAGAGACTCACAATTTGTGCCTCAGCACTGTTGGTGATGTAATCATCTCTGGACAAAGCCAAGGATGCCTGGTCCAGCTGACAGAAGAGATATAAATGAATTAAGAATAAATAAATTCATGAATTAATAAGTAAGCAAACAAACATACACACAATACAGTGACTTCACCTCCTTGGCATTCAAATTATTTGTTATTGTGAATCATACAACAAATAGTACAAGAAGATAGAAGACTTTAGGCTGACTCACGCGCCACGCGATATAGTCGCGAAATAGTGCGACGTATTTCCGGTTGGTTTCGGTCGAAAATACCGCCATTATGTTCAAGATTGGTCTCCTCAAAATCCTTCGAAGATCTTTGAATAATTAATAATAATATTTATTACTTCTTTAATTAATAATAATATTTATTTCGCACCAAATTTTTGAGCAGGTACAAAATTTTTCACCAAGACCACAAATGTGGATGATTTACTTTGAATTTCACCGACTACTTACGAAAATATGCAAATTCTAGTTTGAATTTTTTCAGTTCCCTTCAAAATAACATTCGCTTGTACTTTCGAACAAGATCGCTTACGTGTGAGTCAGCCTTTGAACCTGCATGACAAGCCCTAAACTCCCAGGTCAGAAATTTCACCTTTTGCAGGAATTTCATCTGCAAATCTGCAAGTCTCTATGAGCTTGTTTCATTTAGCCACTAGGACTTTTGCCCATTCTTCAAAGCAAAACTGTTCCAGCTCCCAAAAGTATTTCCCTGTATTTAGCACTATCCACTATTCCTTCAATTCTGACCAGTTTTCCAGTCCATGCTGATGAAAAACATCCCCACAGCAAGATACTGCCACCACCATTTTCACTTTGGGGATGGTGTTTTAAGGGTGTGGAAAGATGTTGCGTTTTCACCAGATATGGTATTTTCCTTGATGCCCAAAAAGTTCCAATTTAATCTCATCTGACTAGGACCTTCCATATGTTTAAGGAGTGTCTCACATGCCTTTTGGTGAACTCTAGATGTGATTTTTTTACTGGCCACAATTCCATAAAGCCCAGTTCTGTGGAGTGTGGACAGATACACTAGTCTCTGCTGTGGAGCTTTCCAGTTCCTTCAAGATCTCCTTGCTCAGTTTGTGAGTTTCGGAGGATTGCCCTCTCTAAGCAGGTTTGTTGTGGTACCAAATTTTTTTCTATTGGATGCATTTTAGAGTTCTTCATGGGATTTTCAAGATTTCAGATATTTTTTCAAAACCCAACCCTGATTTGTTCTTCTCCGCAACCTTGTCCCTGACCTGTCTGGAGAGCTTCTTGGTCTTCATTGCGCTGCTTGCTTGTTGGTGCCTCTTAATGAGTGGTGACTAGATTTACTAGTGATTAGTGTTGGTGCAGACTTTACATACACATTACGCTTAGCTCGAGGACTAAGGGCAGGATTATTGTGATCAACAAGAACAGTTAGAACTTATTGATCACCATTAAAAAACACAAAACAAACAAACAAAAAAAAAAAACAGCTATGTGGGCATCTAATCTCCTTATCCAGTAGTCCACCACTGTTGTTGTTGTGCTTGCAGTGCTAGTGTTATTGTGAAAGCAAAAACAAATGCAGATGTATACAGTAACATAAAAACCTGGTTCTATTGTGTGTCTCTCACCCATGGAAAAGCAAACTGGTTCATGTTGTACCAGCTCCAAACTGACACTAGCATCAACCAATGTGGGGTCAAAGACATTTCCTCAGCCTCACCTTGATGATAAACACCTGAGAGTTCTTGTCATCAGGTGAGATGTAGAGCCGCAGCAGGACAGATTTGCTGTATTGAGAGCGGATCTGAGCCAACGTCTGGAGCAGGTCAAACTTTTTGGGGTCCCACTGCACATCAGGACCCAGAACGGTGGCAAGAACAGGCCAGCGGAACTCACGTTTCCTCAGCTCCTTCAGCAGTGGCTTGGAGTCCAAAATCTCGATTGCAGCTTAAACAAGCACAGATGTTGTGCAGTTTAAATCAAATGCAAGGTGTGCAAAATTAATAGTCTATGATGTTTTTTGATGAAGTTTTATTTGTTAATTTACTTATTTGCTTAGATACTCAAGCAGATATTTTTAAAAGGATAATTTGCTAGCTAATTTTAACAAAACAGTGTAACTACCTAGCTAATTTTAAATGTTAACGTACAAAACCTAAATATATTTCTTATTTTAAACTAATGTACAGTACAAAACTAATTTAACAGGTTGTTTAACTATACTTTTAGTATACTACTAAAAATTAACTAACTAGCCACATTCAGCAAGCTAATGTACAATATTTAACTTGCTAGCTAATATTCGCAAACTAATTTACAGAATTTACATAACTAGATAATTCATCGTTCATTTACTAAACGGTTTAATCCTAATTAGGGTCGCGGGGAGGCAGCTTGCCAGGCCATCGCAGGGCATAAACACGCCGGCAATGTAGCCTATTCTTTACAAACGTCAGTAATGGTTCTTTTACACACCTCTCACCACAGACAGTGAGAGACATGGCTGGCCTTTGATAACCCACTTAGCTGCACTGGGGGGACAGCAGTGACAACCCGGTGATAGTGGGGCTTGAACCCCCGACCTTCGGATCAGTAATCCAGCACCCTACAACTGGGCCACCACTGCCCCTATAGCTAGATAATTGTATTGCCAATGTACAACATTTAAATAGCTAGCTAATTTAAAACATTAATTTACAAAACCTTACTAGCCAGAATATTTTTAGCAAACTAATGTAAAAACCTACCTAATTAACTAATTTAAGAGGTTAATGTACAATTCTTAACTAGCTAGCTAATTTGTCAAAATAACATACAAAATTAGGATTTATGTTTTGGAAGAAAGGTTTTATCTGATAGCTAACTTTTTTCACATAAGTATCAATTTTGTGCTAATTGCACTCCACCCATAATTCTAAGATCTCTTGACACTTTAAGAAAAAAGGTTAAAATTTTGAAAAAAAAAATTTTTTAGTATTAGTACCAAGCCTATTTGTTACAAAACTCACTCTCGTTCATGCAGGAGCGGTACAACATCTTGGCCTTCTTCACTGCCTCTATGTCCCCTTCCAGAGTGGGCTGTTCCAGCAGCGCTATGAAAAAAAACAACAGAAATCATCGGCATCCTGGAAGAAACTATTCAAAATGAAACGCAAAGTTTACACCTTTATCCTTTTTAAGTTTTACCTTTAAGTTTGAGGTCCACGTTCTGCCGGAGCCAGGGGTAGATTCCGTAGCTGGAGGAATCTTCCGGAATGGGATGTTCTTTGAGCCAGCCTCCACAAGCGTACTGGTAAAAATCGTCGCAGGGGTTGACGCTGGGGTCCAGCTTGTTGAGAATAGAACCAGCTAGACGACACCAAAACACAAACTTGCTTCATAAAGTTACTCTAACACTCTATTGTTAAAAATTTTACTAACCAAAACAACTTATAACACTTTGAATGGTTTGTTGCTAATCAGTGAATTTCCTGGAGTGTGAATTGTTTTATTTTTACCCCCTCGGCCATCAGGGTACTGTCATGGTCAGTATCTGTGTCCAAATTTCCCAGTAATTTATCAAGGACTGCTGAGTGGATCATTTGGAAATATTGCATGTGGTATGTAGATATGTGTGTGTGCACATCAGTTTCTCTGTTTAACCTTTGACCTTTTCTCAATTTCCTTGACATTGTGAATTTTGTCCAAGAACTGCTGGGCAGATCATTCTGAAATTTTGCATGCAGGTTTCCTATGGTGTGTAGTTGTGCATAGGCTTGTCTGTTTTTCTGTTTGACCTGTCACAATGACCTTGAACTTTGTGTAGGGGATTTTGCAAGAGCAGCTGGGTAGCCGAGAGGTTTCACCATGTCTTATTTTACTCATTTGCAAAACCACTTACTGGTAGGGTTGCCGGGAGGCTGAAGCCTATCTCAGCTGACACTGGCAAAGGCAGGTTTCCCCCATAAAAACAACAATTTTATTATGAATAATTTCATTTAGTGAATTACTAACATTTAATGCTGACAATGCTGACTTGCTTCCTGTTTTTATTTGAATTGCGGCAGCTATAAACACTTATTATATTATAAACACATATTAAAAGTGTTTAATAAGTTAAACTGCAAAAAAGAAGAAAAAATTATACCATCCTAAAAATATTTTGCTTAATCCTGTTAGGGTCGTGGGAAGGCTAGAGCCGATCCCAGCTGACACTGGGCGAAGGCGGGGTACAACCTTAACAGCTCGTCAGACAATTTAGAACAGCCAGTTAGCCTACTGGACATGTCTTTGGACTGTGGGAGGAAATTGTAGTACATGGAGGAAACCCATGCAAGCACAGGAAAAAACATGCCACACATGGGACTCAAACACAGGACCAGGACGGTGGAAGTGCTAACCACTAGGCCCCGTGCCACCCTAGCATCATTTTTGACAGTTGCAAATACCTGTTATCTGTGCATGTTAAATCAATTACAGAAAATACAAATAACTTTTTTTAAATCCACTCTTCATGTAACTGTTACTATGGAAAAGATAACATATTGGAATGTGCATCATATTTATACTGTAGTGTACACAGACCTACAGTATGCCCTGGAATATGCCGTGGAAGTTTTTGATTTTATTCAAGTTTGTGTTTATATTTGTGTGATGTCGTGGGGATCAGAGAGCGCTTGAGTAAGGAGTTCACCTGCTTCGATGCATTCTGGCGTCAGACAGAAGTCTTCCTTAGCTGTTTTCTGTGAGACTTAAAGAGAGAAAAAGAGTGCGAGTGTCAGAGCAACCAACATCCTGTTACTAACATCACGCAGCAACAGCTGTCCCTGGTGTGGATATCAACAGGAATGCTGACCTAACACTGCATTACACACACACCCAAAAAGCACAGAGATACACACAAATAAAAAAAAGTATTGTAAATAAATCATTGCAGACACATGTGTGTGTGTGTGTGTGTGTGTGTGTGTGTGTGTAACTCTTGTTGTTTGGTTTTGACACTGTTTACAGTCCACTACACAACCAGACAGCAGATGAGCACAGCGTGAACTAGAATACCATACACACTAGAGAGCTTCAGCCGAGCATGTGTGTGTGTGTGTGTGTGTGTGTGTGTGTGTGAGAGAGAGAGAGAGAGAGAGAAGTAGAAACTTTAACCTATTGGCATGAGTGCATTAATATAAGCCTGCACTTCTGTCATATCTGCTGTTACAGAACTTTAATAATCTCCTGACCAATCACAATCCAGAAATCAGAAAACCTGTTAAACATCATACATGTGTACCTGTGTTGGTTCACTTAACTAGACCAAAGTTTCATGTGTCACTTTATACTGTCTTAAAATAGTCACTCACACTCGTGCAGCCACTACAACTCATATATATATATATATATATACACACACAGGTGTGTTCACTAACCACATGTACTCTAGTTTCTCTGTGTAAAAGCAATATCTATCTATCTATCTATCTATCTATCTATCTAGAACATCAGAATAATAAATAATAAATTAATTCGCTTGAGCTTGTCACACTCTGGACCTGATTTGTGGGGAAGAAAATAATAATAATAATAATAATAATTATTATTATTTTCTTTTTTTTTTTCCAACACAGCTATGACTGTATAAAAGTGGTTCCTTGTTGGTTCTTGGTGTCTTTAAGGGTTCTTAACTTCTTAAAAGGTTTCTAACTATATAATACTCCGTCCTGGGATTCTCCATAGTGTTGTAGGGTTCCAACAATTATAGAACAGAATATCTCAATTTATGGAAAATTTTAGGTAAGAATCTTCTACTTGTCAAGTTTCACAGAAGCTTCATAAATGCTAGAACATAATGAAATATTGTCAAGCAGCAGATGTTTTACAGATGTTATTTCTTAAATATGACAGAATACATGCTTTTGAAGCTGTTATATCATTTTTAAATGTTCCGTTAACTTTCCCTGTTATCTGTATTTAAGGAATTCTCAAGAGGGACAAACAAAGGAACCATTTCGGGCTCCATAGTTTTGATTTTTGAGTTCAGAAACTGTTCAGAGGACATAAAGCATGTTGTTGTAATCCTAGAGCGTTCATTATACAGGAAGTAGAGTGCACAAACTTCTGCACTGACATCTTTTTCTTTTTGGAGGATAATAAGGATTTTTTTAGTCAAAGAGGAAGTAAAAGACTTGTATTTTGTTTTACTAAAAAAACCCATTCAGAAGGAAGAAAGAAAGAAACAAGTAAAAGAAAGAAAGAAATTAAAAATTTAATATAAAATAATGAGACAAAGTAGAGACAAGAGAAAAAAGAAGAATTATACACATGTGCATCAAATTAGAAACAATCTGGCAGCAAAACAGCAATGAATACATGACGGAGACACAAGCGGCCGTGCGCGCACACACACACACACACACACACACACACACACACACACACACACACACACACACAATATTTTTGAGGTCAAGTGTTATGCTAACAGGAAATAATTTTCTATTCATACAAATTAATCACTTTAAAAATTATATGGAAAATTTTTTTAAAACTCCTGAAACACATGTCGCTATGAGAAAAGAAAAAAATGGTAATGGTGTTTAAACTTTTGCATACGTATTTGTGAGTGAGAGAGGGCTTTACACTTACCAGCAATGAGAGCAATCAGCAGGGCAAGACAGAAACACACCAGCGTGACCAGAGCCACTTTGGTGAGCCTACCAGGAGGCACGCTGGGTTTGGAGCTTCTTCCGCTCAACATCTCCACCTCCATTGTGCTCTGAACACAAACCCCACCTGAGTTACTCCTTCACTCCTCTCTGGGATGCCGGTCAGGCCTGGACGTCTCTGAGGGTGAGGAGAACCTTGTGTGTGTGCGAACCACGAGTGCTCGGCAGCGTCTGACCAAGAGAGTGAGGGAGAAGAGGGGGGGGAGAGTAATAGATCTGGGAGTGGGAGTGGGAGGGAAAAAGAGGGATAAAAGTAGGAGGAACTCCTTTCCATACAGTGCAGACGAGAACCCTAAACTGACACAGATAATTATACACACTTTAGTGTATGGGAGGGATGATTGTATGCTGTGTGTGTGTGTGTGTGTGTGTGTGTGTGTGTGTGTGTGTGTGTGTGTTTATGCCTTGTCTGTTCTGTAGCTACCTACATAATCATAAGTAAACCTTCAGGCTAAATCAAGAACCTTCCCTTTACTCCTTCCTTTTATATCTGTGATTCTCCAAACAAAAAAAAAAACAACACATAAGGGATTTCAGAGAGCAATGCAGCTAGAGCTATATTTTATTTCTAAAATTGAATCATTAGCATACTTTAAACATGGGATGGTTAGTTCTGTATTTATTTCGGAATCATTCCTTATTCACAAGTCCTTAATTATAAAAAAATATATTTATGCATTCATTCATTTTCTTAGCTGCATAATTAGGGTCACGAGGAGGCTGGCGCCCATCTCAGCCGACTCTGGGTGAAGGCGAGGTACTGAACAACTCGCCAGACCATCATAGGGCCAACACACACAACCATTCTCACTCACACCTAGAGGCAATTTGGAGCCGCCAATTAGCCTACTGTGCATGTTTTTGGAATGTGGGAGGAAACTAGAGTACACAGAGGAAACCCACGCAAGCACGGGGAGAACATGCAAACTTCACACAGAAATACCCCGAGCCCAGGACCTTCTTGCTGTCAGGTGGACATGCTAACCACTGTGCCA
>JAQMYF010000025.1:7699947-7710652 GCA_030014195.1 Neosilurus mollespiculum | reverse complement strand
TCTAGGGTGGTTTGTATTGGTGGTAAACCATTTAATTTGAGTAAAATTTAATTAAATTGGTTACATTCGATGTAAAAACACTTGTAGTAAAATATCTTTAATTTTGAATGATATTTAAGGTATGCTGAATGCCGATTAAATTATGCATTACTGCTATGCATTAACTACCATCATGTTACAGCTTAATTACTATAATGTTACAGATTAATAAAGAAAAATTAAGTTACTTTCAGGAAGCATTCTGCACTTCTCCACACATGGTCCACAGTCTACACTACTTGCATTTTGTCATTGCTGAGTGCGCCATACAATTCCATACATATTTAAATTACAGAACTCATGTTTAATTTACCTCTGTAGGATCAGAACTACAACATTATTCAGCTGCATTCTTACCAATGAGGCATAGTAGTGCCTGAAATAAATGAAGTTTGGGAACTTATCACGTTTGCAGGAAGTCTTCTATACCATGCCAGGCTTTTATAGGACAGAAACTTCAGAGCAAACTTTTGCAACCTTTTTGGGGGGTGGCCGCTTCCATTTATTTATTTATTTTTAATTAACACACCCTTATGAAACATTTGGGATGTTAACTCGCTTATTCATGTGCTGAACTGCTTGATCCTACTACCAGGGTCATGGGGAGGCTAGAGCCTATCTCAGCCAACACTGGGGGTAGGCAGGGTATGTCCTGAACAGCTCGCCAGACCATCATAGGACCAACGCGCACACACAGCCATTCACACTTACACCTAGGGGCGATTTGGAACAGCCAATCAGCCTAATGTGCATGTCTTTGGACTGTGGGAGGAAACCGGAGTACCCAGAGGAAACCCACACAATCATGGGGAGAAATCCATACAGAGATGCCCAAGCCAGGAAATCAAACACAGGACCTTTTTGCTGTGAGGCGGACGTGTTAACCACTACACCATCGAGCCGCCCACAAGTTCAACAGGCAAAACAAATTTCTAAATATGTTTTCACTTTGATTTCAGTTTTTCTTTAGTTTCAGTTTTCTTTATTTTCTCCAGAGATCTGATTCTAATAGTCATTTTGTGTACAAGTGTAAACCTGTATATTAAAAATGAGATGAGATTTTATTTAATTTATTTGTCTTATTGTCATTATAGCCACATATATTTATAGAGCAGAATAAAACAGCAACTTTACAGAAGTCACAGACAGCAGTGCACACGCTCAAGCCCCCGGAGTGCAAAATACAATCCGCGGAAGACAAAGTGGAAGTGCATGCTGGGAAAGATAATACATGCAAAAATGAGGACAATACTGAAAAATAAATTCGAACACAACATGAGTGATCCTTGAGATACGATGTGCTCAGTGGTGTGGTGTTTGGTGTTTAGTGAGCAGTATTATTACCACGAGCAGCTCTGGATTCTGTCTCGTCCTTGTTGCTGATGAGTCGCACTAACAGAATGATGCAGCATACGTTGTGGGTCATGTTACAGTCATGCGTCATCTGTGGGAACAACAAGGAGCTGAGCATACAACCCTGAGTGCTCTGGTGCTTAGCGTGATGGTGATTGAGGGGTTGCAAAAGGATCCAATTGCAGGAAGAGATTCTGTGGCTGACTTTTTATTGCATTACTTTATTTCTATTAAATTGCATTTTTAAAAAAACTGAGCCACATTCTGTGCTTGCTAATTTTAACCCTGTTACCTATTTCCTAAAAATGCAGCAGAGAAAGCTATTAAAAACTAATTATAGAATAAAATAAATGAGGTTAATAATACAAAGTGTGATCAAATAGATCCAGAACTGTTATTGCAGTGAACCAAAGGATCGCAGCACAGCCACATGGGCACAGCAGGGGTGACCAGTAATTCTCATCAGTACACAGGATGATATCTCTCTGCCAGCATCGGGACCTGTTCTATATGTGTTTTTTTGTAACATCATGAACATTTGCCATGTACAAATATTAGTGATCGGAAGTGGAGACTTTTGAAATGCTTCAGCCAGCATGTGGCAATAAAGTAATGAGCCAAGTGAGTTTTGAGTGGCATTTTGAGGGGCAGCATGGTGACATGATGGAAGATGATGCACAAATGCTGACTTACTGGTTTATTGCTGTAGGCCTGCTGAAGCGTTCCAAGGGTCTCCACTGATGATTTGCTAAATCAGATGTTTATTTAATTAATTTAAATGAGAAACATTTCATATTTGCAGGTTGTCACAAAAACATGTGTAACACAAGTCCAGATGTTGACAGCCAGATGACAAGAGAGACCCGGAACTTTTTTGTTATACATTGTAATAATAATAATAATAATAATAATAATAATAATAATATGAAAATCACTACATTGTCCTTAATTTCTTTGTGCCATTAGCTTGTTTGCTAGCATTAACTGACTTTTTGCATTTTTACTGATCCTGTCAATGACTAAGAAGGAAATCCAAGCTGTCGCTGAGGCCCGAGAGGCATGGAAGTCTGGAGTCAAAAGCTGCTTCCCGTTTCTCCTCCGGATGAGATGGAGCCGACCAAGAGAGACTAATTCAAATGCGTGAACTTTTACTTTGGAATAAAACATATGGGTGGTGCAGTGGTTAGCATGTCCACCTCACAGCATGAAGGCCTGGGTTCGATTTCTGGTCTCGGGCATTTCTGTGTGGAGTTTGCATGTTCTCCCCATGCTTGTGTGGGTCTCCCCGTGCTTCCAGGTTTGTGGTTTCCTCCCACAGTCCATAAACATGCACAGTAGGCTGATTGACTGTTCCAAATCATCCCCAGGTGTGAGTATGAATGGTTGTGTGTGTTGGCCCTGTGGTGGCCTGGCAAGTTGTTCAGGCGGTTCCCCACCAGAGTCGGCTGAGATGGGTACCAGCCTCCCCGCAACCCTAATTAGGATTAAGCTGCTTAGAAAATGAATGAATGAATGAATGAATGACTAAGACGTATGGAAAAAGGTGTGTGTTTGTGTGTGTGTGTTTACACTGTGTCTTTTCTGGCCCTCCCACTTTCTTCTCACTAGATTAATACCTTATGAATTAACCTTCAGGCTAAATCGGGAATCTTTCCATGTATATATAGCTGCAAATAGGAAATAGGAAAATACAAGCAGGACAACCAGAATTTCTACAAAGCATACTGTTCCTGATAAGGATGTGGTATTGCAGAAATGCATGCGGTTAGCAAATGATCTTCCCCAAACAGCTCTTATCTCAAAAGAAGAAAGAAGCAGGAAATGCCAGGAAAATTCCGGGAGTCGTTAGCAACAAAAGGGACGTCGAGTCCCTCTTCAGCTTCCAGGATTAATCAGACAATTTAACATACTGATTACACTCTCCAACTTTTCTTCTGTCAGGTTATCCTCTCGGTGTACATGGGCCGAGTTTTCATAAGAAATGCAGAGTTTCCGAAAATCTAGATAGTTCAAAACAAACGTTTCGTTCCTGCGTTTGTGTTAATTTACACACGTTTGAAGAGATGCTCTAATGTGAACCTCCTCTGATCAGCTTCTGATCGTAGAATTATTAGAGAGTTACAGAGATTTTATTCACAGACTATTCTGTAGCAGTAAATTTGTTTGAATCACACTAAGCATGATGTTCCATATTAAAGACTTCAAGCGATTTCAAAATGAATCCAGAAGTGAGAATTACATGCCTCTAAAAGTAGGCGGAGCGATTGAGTGCCTGTGGTAGCTGCGATGGCTGAGCTGCGTTATTGGAAGATTTACAGAAGGAGTGATGCTGCAAATTGGTAATAACTTTCTGGAGAATTCTGTCCATCTTCTAACCAAACCAATAACTCCAATAACAACCTTCTCCTGAGATGCCGTTCAGGGGACTTGTAAGTACTCCACCCGGAGGAGGTGGAGATGGATTGGCCACGTCCTTTGAAAGGATGCCAACTTCATAACAAGAGTATGAGTACTTTGCTGGATGCCAAAGGAGAAGAGGAAACGTGGGAGGCCCAGACAAACCCAGAGGAGAACGGTGGTGAGAGAAATAGCTGAGAGGAACCATTTCTGAGCGACGCTTGAGAAGCTGGCCAGCAAGAGAGAACACCGGAGAGACTTTGTTGCTGCCCTTCACACCAACGGGTGTAACAGGCATGGGGCCAAAGAGGAGAAAGTGGAGGCACTTAAGAGGTTTCTTCCTCTTGGGAGTTTTAATCTAAATCAGCGTGCGCTTCATGTTCTTTACAGGTTTACAGCTTTACAGGTTTCAGAAAGTTCCAGCTTTGATGAATTTCTCAAAACCGATCCTTAATCACCCAAAACTCAAGCAAAGCTCAGCACACTCAGTGGCTCACGCATTAATTATAATCTTTTTCTTCAAATTGCATGTTGGAGTAAATTGAGGTGAGCCACAGTGTGCAATCATTTTCAGAGGAAGTAGAAAGAACAATGTGTGATATGGAAAGGTTCCAGATCAGAAACCACCACTTCAGTGCTCTGATTAAAAACTGGGATAATTTTTTTAAACACAGATCTCAGATTAAATATCCCACAAAATGATTACATTTACGGCATTTGACAGACGCGCTTATCCAGAGCGACTTTTTTTATACAACTGCCCTGCGATGGCCTGGCGAGCTGTCCAGGGTGTACTATGCCCCCGCCCAGAATCGGCTGAGATGGGCGCCAGCCTTCCCGCGACCCTAATTAGGTTTAAGCGGTTCAGAAAATGAATGAATGATTTTTTATACAACTGAGCAATTGAGGGTTAAGGGCCTTGCTCAAGGGCCCAACAGTAAATTGATGTAAAACGAATAGAAGCTTTAATAGTTCTTTAGTTGCTTCTTGAAGGGAAGGTTCCAGGTTTCACTGTCCCATAGACACACCAGTTTGGAAGCTAAGATCCATTACTAATGCAACAAACCATTAAAGCCTTTTTATCCAGGAGGGTGTGTAATAACTGAGTCAGCATGGGGTACAAACTCCACATCACTTCCCCTCCTCCTCATCCTCCCCTTCAACATCATCATCATCATCTTCATAATTTGTTCTAATATCTACAACCTGTAAAGGCTTCTTTTTACTCTGTACGCTTTTAGGTAAAAACAAACATTCAGGTGGGTGGTTTCAAACCCCAGACTCGGCTAGGGCGCTTCTGTGTGGAGTTTGCAGGCTCTCCCCGTGGTTACCTGGGTTTCCTCCAGGGACTCCGGTTTCCTCCAACAGTCCAAAAAGATGCACGTTAGGCTAATTGTCTGTTCCAAATTGCCCCTTGGTGTATGTGTGATGTTTGTGTTGGCCCTGCAATGGACTTGCAAGCAGTTCAGGGTGTAGCCCGCCTTCGCCCAGAGTCAGCTGAGATAGGCTTCAGTGTCCTGATAGTAGGATTAAACTGTTCGGGAAATGAATGAATGAATGTATATGGGAGTATATCAGTAGTTGCTATTTGTGCGATCATAATTAATGGCACCTGGGAGAAGTGATGCAAAATTGGAGGTAATGTTGTTATATGAAATAGGCTGACACATATGGTAACTTGAGAAATGACCCCTAAATGTGAGTGGGAATGGTTGTGTGTGCGTGTGTGTGTTCGCCCTGTGATGGTCTGGCGAGTAGTTCAGGGTGTACCCCGCCCTCACCCAGAGTCGGCTGAGATGGGCGCCAGCCTCCAAACGACCCTAGTTAGGATTAAGCGGCTTAAAAAATGAATGAATGAATGAATGGATGAAGTGTTGGTAAATGTGCTGTGGAATAAATAAGAGGAATAAAAGACTTGGTGATGTGCTGTTTGGGGAAAAATATTCAGTTCCAGTACATCATCCTGATACTCAGTATTTTACTACAACATCATTAACCTCTTTCTTCTACTGAGTCTCTGTTCATGTGTGTGTTTCACATCAGAGCAGATGTCTAATCTAAGCAGTTATCTCATGTCTTTCTGCTCTAATCTAATGTAACGGTGCTACCAGAACAGCAGAACACCGGTCTGAGCAAGAGAACCCTGAGGCACAGGTTTAATAAAGCTCATTACGGGTGTACATCCAGAACACTGTTATTTATAAACTCACCTCATCGGTCCGTGTGACGCATAAGAACACACGATGTGATGATATATAGTGCACAATACTGACTACTGAACTACGCGTCCAACTTTTCTATTGATTTTTGTTCTCACATGTATTTAAGGCCACTCTTTTTGTTAGTACGACACTCCAAAGTGTTTTCAAGATAAACACTGATTTAATTTACTGAGCTACCCATAATTTTAAAAGTTTTAAACTGTAGATTTAAACACTGAAATTAAATGTAAGGCTTAAAGTTGACATGTTTGTTATTTCAGCGTGAATAAACTAAGAGAAGCAGCCCGAGGCCTCACTGCTTGCTCTTGCTTCTCTTCATGTTTATGTTCTCTCTTTGTCACTTTCCCTCGTTTCTCTATTGTGGGGTTTTTTTTTTTTTTTTTTTTTTAGTATTTATACCCAAAGCAATTTTGGCTTGTATGTGATTAAGGGATGCTTTTCATAGAAGTCTCTTTTTCAACCACTTTGTAAGGAAGTGTTTCTGTAGTGGGAGGTTAAAATGCAGAGCCGCATTTATACACACAGAAGAAAAATAAATAAAACATGAACGAAAAGACATGCCACTTGGTGTGCTTGTGTTGGCCGTGCGATTGTTTGGGGGGGTTGTTCAGGATGTACCCCACCTTCCTCAAGTGTCAGCTGAGATACACACCAGCCCCCTCTTGGTTTATCCCTTTTATGAAACGGAGTGCGATGCTGAAAGAAAACTGGCTGGGTTCTCTGGGTGGGCAGGGCATATTCTTTGTCCTCTGTCAATTTAAGTGACACTAATCAATCATGGCTATCTGTAAGCAAATGTATGGGGAAGACGGCTACACAGCGAGACGTTAATTCCTGCTTCAGCCAGCAGGTTTTAGTCAGTAAATTGTGCTTACCCATATTGTAATAGCTGCCACTGAAGTCTACAGGACTCTGTGTGTGGTAAGACATCGCAGTCAGAGTGATGAAATTGGTGCTGGATGTAAAGCCATGACCGCTCCAGAAAGAGAACTCTCATTAAGTACACATTCTGAGACCCACGCCGTGGTCGCTGTGTTTACAGGACGGAGAGTAACGCTCTGACGGCGTGTTATTACTCTGACAGTAACTCAGGCCTGGACCTGATTAGACCCAAACACACACTAAGTGAACAAGAAGAAGATTGTTATTACAAATGATATCTCAGACTTCCACATCGCCTCCAGCTCCTGATTTATGGGATTCGAACTGAAAATATGACCAAAAGGATTCCTCAACCTGCAATACAGCTTATTGTCCATCGTAATAAAAATGTACATACCAGTAAAAACGCCTTCTTTGGGCCCTGTGTGGGTTGTTTAAGCTACAGTTTGGCTCGGATACAAGTCGCTGATTGACTCGACGTAAATATCCACTATAGCCAGACTGCCACACCAAAACAAGTGGGAGTAAATGAATGCTTAGGGTCACATTTAGCTCGAGAAGGAAATAATTTATGTGTAGTCAGTTTAAAGAATGAGAGGTTAGTGAAGTAAACAAACATGCCAAAAAAAAATAAAAAATCTTCATAGGGAGAAAAATAAAATAATTAAAAAAATATAAATAAATTTAAGCAAATATAAATTAGAATAAAAAAGTAATAAGAGAAAAAAAAAGAAAAAAAATCAATAGTAGACTGACACATAGACATAATGAACTGAGCAACTGAAAATTAAATAAAATAAAATAAATTAAAATTAATAACTAAATAATAAAAAAATACTGAAAATGTTCTGATGTTTTATACAGAATTTCAGCTCTTTTTTTTTTTTTTTTAGGTAAAATTAATTTATTTCTCCCATAAAATATAATCACATTCATGCAGTATGGAAAAATATCTAAGCTTGTTTAGACTGTACAGAAAAATAATAATGACAATAATAATAAATACATTAATTCAATTATATTTTAATTATGGTTTGATAATTTTTTAATTATAAAATAAATAAAACTTTTAAAGTTGTAATTTTTAATTTTTTTAATTCATTTTTTACCACTTTTGTTTTAAAACAAAATTATAAGTCCATAAGATTTTGCTAAAATACTGATAAGAAGGAGGAAGTGGAGGAGGAAGGGGGATGGGGGACGGGGAGGAGTATCAGTGTTTTCTCTTTTATTTGTGCTACATATATTATATTAAAGTACAAAGAGATTAAATAAAGAGTGCACAAACTTTTGCACTCCACTGTAAGAGGATCTGAGTTACAATTTATCTCCAAGCACACAATTACACCGTCTATGAATATAAACCTGTAATTGGCAGATGCCCTTGTACAGACTCGTGCGGACACACACACACACACACACACACACACACACACACACACATATACAGGTTGACAGTAACTCAGTCACATGCACACATCTGGATATGTGTATAATTATATCCTGCTAAAATAATACGCCCCCACACGGGTGGTGTTTTCGGCAAGGGCTGGGGGTGTGTCCCAGCCATGCATGGCTTACACTCACATACACACATTCACGTGTACTAACACACACTCTCCTTCTCACACACAACCCGCCTGGGAGGAATTGAACTTAAAAGACATTCCAGCACCACCAAAATGTTTCAAGTTTAAAGTTTTCGAGTCATTCATAAGGAACAACCACAATCTTGGAACACGAAGAGGATTAAACCACACAAAACAAGTGCAGAACCTCTGAGTTGCACTCATACACGACGACTGAGTACACACAGTTCACCATACTGCAGGGGGGGACAAACAACATCTGATTGCTCGGTTACTGTTTCTCTAGTAACAGCTCATTTATGCGAACTCGTACGGGACGCATGCCACATAAAGGGATTAAAAAGACGTGTGTGAAGTTTTGTCATGAGACATTTATGTAACATTAATGGAAGGAGTCTCCAGTGTCCGAGATAAAACCGGAATCTTCAGAAGCCTCCCGGTTACTCACAGCGATCACCAGCCCATCATGGGTGGATAGCACTCTCCCTCGAAGTGCGTTATGCCGCCCCTGAATATGCATGCACAGCAATTCGTAAAGATGCGGGTGGCAGCATCGTGTGTCACGCAGGGGACAGGTGCATGCTTACACTTGTGGTGGTCATATGTGATAGAGAGGTTACACTTGATGGGGAAATCAAGTGAAAAACAAAAAAAAAAGTGCTTCTCGGTTAAATTTAATAAAAAATGTACATGAGCAAATTTCTGTGGTAGAAGAGGAATAAAACACGTGTTATGATAGTGCTCTGACACACACACACACACATCTTTCCATCATCTAATGTAAAAACCTTTCCAAGTGCTGGACACTCGGTTTTAAATAACTTTAATTCCACTCCATGGAATTTAAGTTATTTTTAACTATAAAGGAAAACGGCGAGACCTGAAACACTGCAGTCAGGCTTTTTGCTTTTTTTAAAAGAATAAAATAAAGGGTATTGCATGTCAGACAGAAACTTCTATATTCCTATCATCCATGCCTTGCAGCAGCAAAGGAAGATTTACAAATAATAATAACAATAATTATTATTATTAGTGATTTTGATATACTGTATTAACCCTACAAGGGAAAATTGTCTTCTGCAATTAACCAAACTGAGCGCGCGCACACACACACACACACACACACACACACACACACAGAGCAGGGGGCTGTCACACTGCAGTGCCAGGAGAGCTGTTGGGAGTCAGGTGACTTGCTCAAGGTCACTTGAAGGTGGAGGAAGCCCTGAAGGTGGAGGAAGGGAAGAGAAGGGAAATGTGGACCCAAGAATCACATTCCTGGTTATTATCCTTATGTAAAATTTCTGTGTGCAGTTGTGAAGCACAGGATATTTAAACATGGCAATAATAAGCTGCTCCTTTATATTGATGTAAGTGGAACAATTAAACTCTGCGTTGTTGTTTCCCTACAGAAAATGTCTTAGGGAACTCAGTGTTTGGCAGCATCTGTCACTCAACAGCATCTTTAAGCCTTGATTGGTTACCACTCAAATCGTGTTTGTGAAAGTTCAGCTCAGGTGAACGCTGTACCCACCCACTTTGCGTCACTTTGAGAAAAGTTTGCCTCTTATCGCTCATTTTGCTGGCTTTCCTCGACTTTACATGATCACTTGTCACTCATCTCTTCCTGAGTGGATGCTCCTTAACATTTTTTTAGCCAAAGTTGGGTAAAAATAAGGAATAACAATTTACATATTAAAAAAGTCTCAGCTCGGGAATCAGTTGAAAGCTTAAAGAGTTGGCTGTCATTAGTGATCTGAATCGAATCATCTGATTAATCAAAAATAAATAAATAAATAATAGTAATAATTAGTTGATTTTTATTATTGATCTGAATCAAATCATCTGATTCACCAAAAAAGAAATAGAGTTGACTCTTATTAGTCATCTAAATCAAAAAAATCTTATTCACAACAAAAAGAACCAGATGAGTCGAATCTTATCAGTGATCTGAATCAAATTATCTGATTCACTAAAAAAGAACCAGATGAGTAAAATCGTATTAGTGATCTGATTAAATCATCTCATTCACCAAAAAAGAACCAGATGAGTCGAATCTTATTAGTGATCTGGACTAAGTCATCAGATTCACCAAAAAGAACCAGATGAGTCGAATCTTATTAGTGATCTGGATTAGATCATCTCATTCACCAAAAAAAGAACCAGATGAGTCGAATCTTATTAGTGATCTGATTAAATCATCTCATTCACCAAAAAAGAACC
>JAQMYF010000025.1:7684431-7694941 GCA_030014195.1 Neosilurus mollespiculum | reverse complement strand
AGAGAGAGAGAGAGAGAGAGAGAGAGAGAGAGAGAGAGAGAGAGAGAGAGAGAGAGAGACAGGGCATACACACCTGCGCAGAATATACGCAGCTGCTGGACGGGTGAGATGAGGTTCAGATGAGTAGTGAAGAGATCCACGAAAGCTCCGGGATAAATTATGAACAGAAACATGCCGAAGCCGTTCAGTCTCACCTGCTCCCTGGGAACATCACAGAACAGCGGAAGGGATGAGACGTGTTCCAATGAAGCCTTAACGAGGATTTTATTCATAATATTACTACACTCCATCACTAGAAACATGACCACAACAAACATGCCTACAATCATCATAAAGTTCAAAATATTGTAATTAAAAATACTATATTATAAAAATACATTATTATTATTATTATTATTACTATTATTATTGTTGTTAGCAATCATAAATGAAAACTAAAAATTATATATATTTTTATTATACTATTTACATAATACAATTCATGAATTATCATAATTTTAAAATGATCAAAACATGTTATTACTATTACTGTATTCTTATTATTATTGCTAATATACTCAGATTTGTCACCGCAGTTATCTCCTCATTTACCCCCCCAACTAATCTGACATCAACAGCATCTGCTGTGCAAAACAAATAAAATTAATTATGAAATAATAATAATAATAATAATAATAATAATATACCACTAAATAAATAAATTCATAATTTCTCACTGGGATATTTTTTTTTACCTCAGTGCTGCCACCCCGTGGCCAAACTCGTGTATAACCCCACTGACCAGAATTGCAATGAAGAAGTAGGCCAACTGGCTGACCGGCAAATTTACACCCGGAACCTGACACACACACACACACACACACAGAGAGATAACAAACAGTGTGACTGATGATCTTGAGATATTCAGTGACATAAAATTGTGCTCGATGTCACTTATAAAAGAAAATGTTACCCTAAATATCAAATGACAGCACATCTTACAACGTGTTAGTTGACACATCGACGCAAATTACTAATTTTTAGTACATAAATCAAATAAATGTAAATAAATTCAATTTCACGTGTTGTGTACACTGAACTGATCAGATGACTTCAGAGGAACATGAGTGAGTTGAGTGATTTTTATGTTAAGCAACAGTAAGAGATTATTTTCTATTGGCTCATAAGGCCGATGATAATGGTGTCAGAGGTCAAATTTCACCTAGATAAAGTGGGTAAAAATCCGTACATGCTATGGCAACAATGTTTCCATTTTACGTACCACCACCTGCAGAACCTGCTCATGAGAACCCTCCGGCGTCTCGGCCATCATGTGAGCCAGAGTCTGCAGCAAAGTGCGACCAAGCAGCAGCACAGAGCCGAACATGGCCACAATGCCAAACACCATCCCAGCACTAAACCTGCAAAACACACACACACACAGATTCTTCCACTGTTCAAAAACCAGTACTTCATTAAACATAACAATCACGGCTGAAGAACACAAAGGCAGCGCCGCAATCACAACAAAATGCATTTTCATTGTGTCTGTAATTCACAGACAGCAAAGCTACAAGATTTAATCCACGGACAGGTTGGGACGGCTCGTACCATATGTAAAGAAAGTGGGGGTTGAGGCGTGCACATCTGGCAAACAGAGAATTGAAGATGCCGGTATGCCAGCGGACGTGGAAGGGGGACAGAGACACACCGCTGGATGAGAGCCACGATTCATAACGGACCTTAAGTGAGCTGGAGGACTGCAACGCAAAACACACACACACACACACACACACACACACACACACAGGTCAATAAAGGCATGGGGGTGCAAAATTAAAACCGTGTTACACGGTTGCACCATGTAATATCTGAATATGTCACCAAAAAAAAAAAAAAAAAGTCACATTTGGTCCATGTTCCTAAAAAAAAAAAATTCAATTAAATTAAATAAAATAATCAAATCTTTTTATTTAGAAAGGCCACCATTTTTTCTTAAAATCCACTCACAGGTATACAGGCAATAATTTCACATCTAATCATGTCCAAAAAAGGATTAACATGTTCATATTATGATAAAATAAATGTATACCAAAGGGTGATCAACTACGTCACACTCCTTACACCACTCACTCATTCACTCTCACTCACTTGCAAACACTTGCCGAAGACTTGGTACACCCTGAACAGCTCATTAGACCATCACACACTTAACCATTCACAATCGCAATAAGGGGTCATTTGGAACAGTCAGTTAGCGTAATGAACATGTCTTTGGACTGTGGGAGGAAACCCACACAAGCACAAGAAAAACATGCAAACTCCATACATACTGACACAACCCAAACAAACTTGCAGACCATATACAAACTGACACCTGCAATCAACTGGATGCCTAACTAAAAATATTATGCATATTTCTTCATAGTAACACCATAAACGGTATGTTTTTTTAAAAAAATTCAATTAATTATAATATTCATGTTTGATGTCACTCAGTTTTCCTTCCACAGTCCAAAGTACCAGACCAGATACACTTTTTAGGCTAAACAGCTGTTCCAAATTCCACCTAGGTGTGAGTGTGTGTGTGTGTGTGTGTGTTGGCCCTGCGATGGTCTGGCTAGATGCTCAGTGTCGGCTGAGACAGGCTCGGACTCCCTGTGACCCTAATAGTAGGATTGAGAGGTTCAGCAAATGAGTGAGAATGTTTTTTTTTATTTTTTTGATGTCAGTCATTTTTGAGCTACATTTCTTATTATATTTTTTAAAATGTACACATATATTTTAATAAAACTTCACAAGATGTTAGATTTGTGCCTACCCAAATACGTATGACTAGGTTTTTAACTACTGTTTATCTGTAGAAGGGTTATACAAACTAAAAAAGAGCCTTTTTTTGTGGTCAGCCCATAATAAGTGACCTGGCCCTGACCCCTACCATGAATTTAAGAGAGAGAGAGAAATGAAAATACAAAAATAATATGAAACTTATACATCAAGCTGGAACACACACACACATACATATACATATGTATATACATATACATATATATATATATATATATATATATATATATATATATATATACACGCAGTGTTTGTAGTAACAAAAAAATCAATAACGAACAAGGTAAATATAATTAATTATGATTATCTAAAATCATATCACCCATATTTTAATATGTTATGCACGAAAACGTCATAACTAGCCATAACATCGCTAATGTAAACAACTTGGGTGGCTTCAATCCCACACGGCGCCATGTTCACTATCACAGAGGCTTCGGTCACGTGATAAAACGCCGCTTCCTGCGCACTACGAAGTGCACTACATTTCCAACTGGAAGCTGTTTGGGATTGATGTTTTTTTTTTACCCTCAGCAGAGTGTCCATCAGATAAACCGAGCACCATCCTCCCATCACACACACAACCACTGACACCGGGATCATCGCTACCACTGCAGCCGCGTACGCCTCACCGAACACCGTACAGCAAGAGTTAAGGGCACGTGATGTCCGGAAGCACACATCCGTAGATTTAAACACACTCACAAAACCGTAAACACGACTGGACTAACTACAAAGTACCACTTCCGGGTGTGCGTAATGACGTCACCTTTTGTGCAAACGCAGGATGCAGAGTCAAACTGGAACTCAGTCCGGCTAGTGGCTAACAGAGAAGTCGATTCTGATAGCTTTATATTAAAAAATATATATATTAATATGTTTATTCTGAAACATGACCCCTAACTATCACGACTGGCAATAATTATACCACACAGTTGTTTACAAAAAAATATACATATACTTACTATATTTTCTGTGTGGAATTTGCATATTCTCCCCGTGCTCGTGTAGGTTTCCTCTGGGTACTCCGGTTTCTTTCCCCATTCAAAAAACATGCACATTAAGCTAAATGGCTGTTCCAAATTACGCATAGGGGTGTGTGTGTGTGTGTGTGTGTGTGTGAGAATGGCTGTGTATGCACTGCCTCCCCGTGACCCTTTGGCAAATGAGTGAGTGAGTGGTTTGTTTAGCTGAATTTCAAAGATATTTATTGATGATACCACCAGGAATAAACATCTCCACCACATCATAAAAAAATCTAAATAAAAACTATGTAGCTCCATTTACAATCACAGGGACAATAAAATTATCTATGTAATAAAATTGTCCTTGTTTTTGATGAAAGCGAGTACAGATGCTCTTTAAATCTTTAAATGTCTGAGAAACATTACATTTATATATGAAATTTCACTGAATTTGAGTCACTCCGCCACCTCCTAACACTTCCTGTTTAACTTCCTGCTGCCCCCAAAATTCTGGTGTCTCACTGTCCAACCAACAGCTTCCCCAACACCCTGCTGCCAGAATGTAGTCATGTAACCTAATCTCTGAATAATTGCACTTAATGTCCTAAATATGATCTTTAATCATGGTACTGGAGAAATTGTGATTATTTTTTATACATATTGCATATAAGTATGCATAATGATGGCTGGTTCCATTCCTAAAATAAAAATAAAAATGACTTGTTTATAGATTATTAACAACAGTGATCATACTATATAATAATAGTGGAACACTTTCATTCTCTTATGTTTAAAGGTAAAGATTCTTTAAACCTAGACCTAGCTTCTGTACTTTGTTGTGTGGTTGTGATTACCTCATTCTTTGCATATGTGAAAATTCTGTGGAATGGTAATGTTTAAGTAAATAAAGGCAAGGAGAGCTAGAAGACAATGAGCACTGCTGTTCAAGAGGATGAACAACAGAATTATACCATGTGGATATTGATGGAGAAAGAAACATAAAGTGTTTTCCTTTCTGTGGTAAGAATGATAACGTCATCAGTAAGCCAGCACCCTACCACTGGGCCACCATGTGGCAGTGGTGGCCCAGTGGTAGGGTGCTGGCTTACTGATCCGAAGGTCGGGGGTTTAAGCCCCACTATCACCGAGCTGTCACTGCTATCCCCTGGTGCAGCTAACTGGGTTATTAAAGGCCAGCCATGTCTCTCACTGTCTGTGGTATTAAAGAACCATTGTTGTCATTCGTAAAGAGTAGGCCACTGGATTGCTGTCAGCATGTTTCTGCCCTGCGATGGCCTGGCGATCTGTCCAGGGTGTACTCTACTTTGCCCTCGCCCAGCCTCCCCGCAACACTAATTAGGATTCAGAAAATGAATGAATGAATATAAATATACATATATAAATAAGGACATGAAAGGCCAGCTGGGATAAATATTCAAGAAGGACGCAGAGACATGTTCCTGACCCCAAACAGGATAAAAAGAAATGCAGATCACAAATTAAAGCCACAATTCCAGTCCAACAGTAAGAACAGGCTAGTCTTTAAAACTACTTTTTTTTTTAACTTGTTTTGCATGAAGCAATGCAAAGATTTTCCTAATAATGATGCTCGTAAGTCTTGGAGACGATATTCCTACAAGACTTCTGATAGGTTGCAAGGTGGGCAAAGGTGGAACCGCATGCTATGTTCAGGTGAGGAGGAAGTTTGCTGGTCTGTGTCAGGTTAAAGCCCAGGTGAGGATTTGCATAGCACTCCTGCCTCCATGGGTGGCTTGTTCTGAAAGTTCACTTGCCGCGCAGCTCTCCGCAAGTGAGGAACGCAGCCGAGTAGCAGTCCTTCATAGCACATAAGGTAAGAAAGATCAAGAAGGAATGAAATAAAAGCTCACTGGGTGAAATGTTAATTAGGGAGAAGTGAGATCAGTTGTGTGTGCTGTTAAACGATGTGGAATGAAAAGAATCCTCCAGGACTGGAGTGTTACACCCCTGAGATTACGCTAATGGAGGTTTTCATGCAGCTGCAACTCGCAGATTTATATGAATATGATTGTTCTTATATGTTTTAGGCTTCTTTGTGGCTTATTAACTTTATTCGGGAGAATAAAGAAATGGTGTTGCGGGAACGACTGTTTATAGTTGCTATAATACAAATGAAAACAGGATTTAAAAAATAAATGAGATTTAGCATTTCAAGTATACTGTGCTGATTTTTATATTAATGTGTGCAAATTTTTCTTTAATGATTAAAAATGAAAGAGACGATTGAGATGTCCAAGATGACTCATGACTGCGGGGTGTGTGGAACTTATGGAATTTAAAAACAAACAAACAAAAAAGTTTTCAAGTATTGTATTGTTTTTAAAAAATTTATTTAAATGCCGCTGAATGCTTCATGACACTTCCATATAACATTAATTTTAACTCCATCCCCCTTTTACAAAATTAAACCTTATTGCAAAAGAAATGCATGACTTGACAGAATATTAAGTTCAAGACACTTTATACAAGAATTATTTACAGAAAACGGTTAGTTTTGAAATCATTCCAGACACCAGCCATATTGGTACCACTGGGAATGGCATGTCACTGTCAAACCCTGCACCAATCAGACGTTTCCCCTTGGCTCTGCTTTACCGGAGCTTTAAAATGGGTCATGATCTTAATGAGGAGTGAGTCTTAATACTGATACAGGAAAGAGTACGCGACAGAGGATCTCATAGAGACTGACACAGACAGAGATCATCACAGGTAAACCTTATGAGACAGGGTTGATGCCTTGCTCTGTCTGTGTTATGCATGTATTGTTTGTATTTCTTATCCCATTTACAGAGATGATGTTACATAGTGCTCTATTTTGCCTTTTTGATGTAGGTTATAGGCTGCTTGGATAAATTTAGCCAGATTATTTGAACTTGATCCACTCAAGTTTGAGTCAAATTCTCAAATTGTGGTGGTTTTACAGTATTTATGTGTTTTGGTGCCCTAAAAGTGCCCAAAAAATGAAAAACACCTAAAAAGCAGACATGCTTGTATTCTGTCTGGATTTAACATGGTATTTATGTTTAATATAGTTAACAGGCCTGTTGTATATATCATATTGTAAATCCATATATAAATATATACATTGCTTAGTGAGCTGTATATAGGGCGAGTGTGTGATGAGTTTGACCACTGTGGATAGAAAGCAGGTCCCCTCTGTGCATCACGCTGCTATTTATAGTGAGGACAAATCCCAGATATGATAGGAATCCCTTTACCACTCTGTAGCCTAAAGAGAGACGGAAGACGGAGGCCAAGGGGCAGAGAGAGGACGAGTTCCACCGAACTGCACTGCAGAACCACACGGAACTGACCTGTGAAGGGAACAAACACAGGACAAAAAAAAAAAAATAGTGCAGATCTGATCCGGCTATCGCATAAAGGAAAACTTTACACGTCCCAGCTGGAATAAGTAAGAGACATGTCGCTTGTGTGCATGTTTTCTTATAGGATTATTGATTGTGTGTGTGTATGTGTGTGTGTGTGTGTGTGTGTGTGTGTTAAAATTCTGACAGGTCAGATTTCTTTTCCTGTAGTAGTATCACTTTCTTAGAATAATATTTACATGACTGCAAATTTGGCTCTTGCTAATCTTAGCTAACGCTAGGAAAAGTATTGATAATATATTTAATATTCATTGGCAAAATGAAAATACAAAACTCTAAATAAAGTACTTAATGCAACAGTAGATTATTTTACTCTTTGCTATCGTAAATTGAAAAAAAATGTTTAAACAAGCTTTATTATAATTCAATATTTTAATACACAACTTTAAGGAAAAATAGTTTTACTAACCAGTTATGGATATAAATAAAACAATTTAAATAAAAAGTGCAATATGTATAACATTATACAATAATACCCAGCAAAGTTGTTTAGTTCCAGATTTTTATGTGTATGACCAGACTTGTAGTTCCTGAATCTTCAGGAAAAGCAAGCTCATTTGAGTTCCGGAAGGAAATAAAAACACAACATGCAGTACCTCATGCTGGTAGTCGGAGCTCGGTGCTGCTTTGCATAACAAACTCTATGTGTTTGTCGGCAAAGTTCCCTGTGACAACTGCACTTTTGTTAGAAATGGAAAAATTCTGAGACAGAGTCTGGGTATGACAATATTTGTTTTGACGATATTTGACAGACAAACGAGGTTACCGAGATCAAATTACAGGAACCATCTGGAAGAGTCTTATATTATACCTATATCAGAAGGTTTTTGAGGTGTTTTTTGAGCTCTAATCTAAAGGATTCGACTGTACTGTAATGAAACAAATCAGTGATGGTGTTAATTTAAAAAAAAAAATAAAATACCCCATATATACCCCATTAACTGGCTAAAATCCTTCCATTTTTATATACTGTATCAATCCAGCAAGGGAAATTAGGCTCTGCATTTAACCCATCCAGAGTGAGCACACACACCCAAAAAAGTGAACACACTCTGGCTTGGAGCAAAGAACACACATTTGGAGCAGTGTTCAGCCAGCCAGCCACACTGTGATGTCCGGGGACCAGTCAGGGGTTAGGTGCCTTGTTCAAGGGCACTTCAGCTGTGAAGGTGAAGCAAGGGAAATGGGCTGCTCACTCCCCATGCATCCATGCATTTTCTTCCTTCTGCTTGTGAAGCCCATACTGATGTAGAGACAGCCATTTGGTAGTTCCCTATGTTACGAAATATTAATTAAAAAAAACAATAACAGAACGGTAATTCACGCTGATAAATGGGTGGCACTTGTAATAGCAGTATTAGTAGTAGTGTTTAGAAGACATGTCATCCTTGAGAACGTCACACATTCGTTCATTTGCCAAACTACAAACTTGGGGGGAGACTGGAGTCTATCTCAGCCATCTCTGGTCGAAGGCGGGGTACACCCTGAACAGCTCGTCAAGCCATCGCAGGGCCAACACACACACAACCATTCACACTCACACCTAGGCACAATTTGGAACAGTCAGTTAGCCTAATGTCCATGTCTTTGGATTGTGTGATAAAACTGGGGTACCTAAATGAAACCCACGCAAGCACACGAGTGCCAAGACACGGATTTGAGCCCAGGAAATTCTTGCTCTGAGACAGACATTGACAGACTATGGCATTGAGACCACTGTGCTGCCCATCCTTGAGAACCTGAGAGGAGGAATTTTTTATATGATATTTTAATTAGGAGTAAGTAAGTCTGTAAGTAAGACTGTAAGTCCTCTAATCAGCTTTTTTAACCTCTTTCTATTTTTAAAACTATTTTATCAATTCATTTGCATCAATGTTTCTTCACTGATGAGTTTTAAGGAGCAACAAATGTTTTTTTTTTAATCAGAAATCCAAAAATGGTATGGGGGGTTACAAACATTTGCACACAGCTGATGAATTATTTACTCTGTCTATTTTTTTATTTTGGGAGTGTGAGTATAAACGCTATGTGTTAGACAGCTGCATAGCACTTGCTGTCAGTCCCCCCCCCCCCCCCCCTCTTCATCTTTAAAAGATAAATATAGCTGTGCTCGAGGCCTGATACTTTACTGTGTTCAGTCCCAAAGCCCCAGTGTTGATATAAACAAGGCACGGGTGGCGGTTGCTAAGGACGTTAGTGCTCATCTCTCCTGTCAACTCCTTCAGAATCTCTCGGAGTAAAAACAGGACACAAAAGGAGTTAAGGCCTGAAAATAGGATGTGCTTCTCCAGTGGTAACCTGCAGGTGACCAACCTGAGAGATGGAGTGCACCTTCTAAACTTTGAGTAAACTCACTCGTATGTTCTTAGCATCACATTTACATGCGTGGAGGGAAAAAAAGTTGCAGTAAAATGAGCTCATTTCCGCATAAACTTCACATAGATTATGGAAATGACATGATTGTAATCTTGCCCTTCTATGAACGCGTATTTTAATACGATGGACAGATCATATGATAGTTCCTATAAGATCCCTAATAAAAATAATTCATGTCCCAGTCTTTATCACAGCAGTTCGTGTTCCTATGAGGAGAATATCAATAAATCTATCTTTAAAGAGTTGCTGTATACGTAAATGTTGTTTTTTTTCTTCTGCCACAAAACGTAGTTTTAGCAGAAGTACTGTACTATATGTTTTTCTGTGAAAAACATTCTGCCCACACCCATGCACGGATTTTCATCAAAGTTGGTGGGGACACTACCCTACCTGAGTCCCAGAGATAATTAGATTATGGAATGTCAAGGTTAAAGGTCAAGGTCACACCAAGGTCAGCAAGTTTTAGAGACACAGTGCTTATAACTTTGAAACAAATGCTCATAGACAATGCCGTTACTACCACACGGACTTTCAAATGAGACCATTATCTTTGACCTTGAGTCAATTTCAGAGGTCAAACACTAGCCATCTTGTGAAACCTTTAAACAAAAGAGGTTTTTGCTAATTTGGTCACATCCACGTTCTATAGAACATATTGTAAGATGAGCACATGGGTAATTAAAACCAGCACCCATTGAGGAAATATTTACTACATTATCCGCGGAGGTACCTTACACTCTGAGAGTGCACCACTAGTTTAATTTAATTTTGTTATTTATTCCACATGAAGAATAACAAGAAGACACTGCTTTGAATTACTCATATTTAAATGTGAAAAAAAAAATCTATTATTTAAATAAATAAATAAAAGTGTCACCAAACAGCACACATGCTGATCAAACAGAAAAGTCAACCATT
>JAQMYF010000025.1:7664933-7680160 GCA_030014195.1 Neosilurus mollespiculum | reverse complement strand
ACACACACACACAAATATACACAAACACACACACACACACACACACACACACACACACACACATATATATATATATATATATATATATATATTACAGCATATGAGATCTAACTACACTTCAAACACAGATTGATCTGTAAGATCTGATGACCGTTGTTCTACGCAGGTACCACCACAAACTTCAGAAGAAAGGAAACCCCTTCCTGGTGCTGTAAAACTTCCAGGGCCAGCGGTTAACCTTTCCGAGATCCAGAATGTCAAAAGCGAGCTCAAATATGTCACTAAAGAATAGACACATTCAGGTAAAGCTGTCTTAATGTCTGTCATCTTAAAAACTTCACACAATAGACTCACTTACTAGTGCCCAAACCTTTATTCCTTTCACAAGAGTGGGAATATGACATACAGGCACGACAGAAAATCTTCCTGGAACTCTTTTTATGAGCAAAAACAAATATGTCTGGTTTCTTAACACTGTACTGGTTTCGTGATACAGTGTTTGTACACCATCAGAGCTGCACTGGCCATTAGGAACAGAATCTTCACCTCTCATCCTTCAAACATCGAAGTGATGACTGACATATTCTTCCTTTGTCCCCTTCTTAAAAGCCAGCTCTTGAGTGGCGCATGAGAGGCGCATGAGTGGCTGAGCTCTCATGTGAGGGAGGGATGGCATCCTGTTACTTAAGGCGATCAGCAGCCAATCATGGGCATCTGTAAATTCTTGCATACAAGGCGGCGGATAACGACTTTCCTCCATGTTTTTAAGCTTCCCATAAATACACATGTGTAGCAGCTCGAAAAAATATGAGTGGCAGCATCATATGACATGAAGGGGTCACATGCTTGCTTGCACCCCACCGTGACTGGTGGTGGTCACATGATAAGGAGGCAATACTTGACTTGGGGTTTTGGCTATTATGAGATTAGAGGAAAAATTCACAGAAAAAATTCCAAAAAAGGGCACATGATCCAATTGGCATGAATCTGGTATGATTGACAGTTGACTGACAGCACAGGAAGCCCTGCCCTATTGTTCTTTTCACAATAACATTTATGCTGTTTTCTAGCCTAAACTTTTGACGGAACAAATTAAATCATGTGTCAGCGCTGAAACTTACAAAACAGTAACGAAGATTTGAGTAAAAAGTCATTTTAAACACCCTTAAACAACAATGAAACAATCATTTCATTCTGTTCATTCGTTGATTTCTTAGCCGCTTAATCCTAATTAGGGTCACGGGGAGGCTAGCGCCCATCACCCTGGACAGCTCGCCAGGCCATCACAGGGCCAACACACACACACAACCATTCACACTCACACTTAGGGGCAATTTGGAACAGCCAATTTGCCTACTGTGCAGGTTTTTGAACTGTGGGAGGAAACGCCTGGAGGAAACCCACACAAGCACAGGGAAAACATGCAAACTCCACACAGAAATGCCCCGGGAATCGAACCCAGGCCTTCTTGCTGTGAGGCAGACATGCTAACCGCCTATACCAATGTGCCACCACAGAAATATTTTCTGTTTTTATATATATATATATATATATACACACACTTTTGGCATGTTTTGCCAGACTCCTGTTTTAGTATCACTTTAAATTAGGTCGTCTGCTGATCTATTTTAGTCTGACCTTTTGATCTCGGGTGTAATTTTCAAGTGTCACTGGAGAAAAAATGTGATTTTGTTTTCCACACACACACACACACACACACACACACACACACACACACACACACACACACAAAAGCAAAGTCATAAAAAAGAACAGGTCGTTTTATTACTCTGTCATGCTACCAAACCTGACAACTACCGTGTTTACCTCTTGTTCCATCTCTGCCCACAAGGTGTCAGTAGTTTTAAAACTACTGGCTACTTTTTTTTAGGTCATGTGAGTTTTGTTTACAGCCGAGGATGCCTATGTGTGTGTGTTAAAGGGTGTAAGAGTGAATCACGGTCTATTAATATCAGTAACAGAGCTGAACTTGGCGGGACGGTGAGAGTACTTCTGTGGTGTGATTGTCCCAGCATGATTCCCTAGTGCTCTCTAACACATACCCTCTCACACACACACACACACACAAACACACACACACACACACACACACACACACACACACACAGAGTAAAGCATTAGATCATGATCTTATATTTAATTAAACATCACCCTTTTTTTGAAACAGGTAACTCCACCTCTCCTGTATTAAAGAAGACAGACAGCTCTACCAGCTCTTCCTATTCCATTACTGACTCTCTACGACAATCTTCATCAGCTTGCACATCTCCTGCTACTGAAAACAACATGCCCATCCTTCAACGAACTACAATAACATGTCGCAGCCTCCCCTCTCTTCGAAATCCACAAAGCAAAGTCTCTTCAGTTCTTTTTGAACAACCTGAGTGTTTTTGCAAATTCATAGTCCACGACTAATTTCAGATCTTTTACTGACTCTCAGCCATCTCTACATCTAGATACTGCAAGAAAAACGATGGTCCAAGAATGGCTCAGACTATTTTAGCAGTTTAGAAGCACATAGCAGTCATGCAGGGGTGGAATTTAGCAAAACTAAGCTACTGGCCAACAGGACTAATGAAATTATTTACTTGTCAGGAACACTATATCTTCTTTGCATATTGGATTTGTCAGGTTGCCAGCAGGATGACTTGCTAGATAATTTCACTCGCCCTACAGATTTTTGCCACGGGCCAGCGGACTAGCGTTAATTTCCACCCCTAGTCATGACAGTTCCAAATTCGTGCCTACAGTCTTCTCTGATAACATGTAGCATCAAATCTCAGCCACCTCTCACTCAAGACACTGTGGAGAATAAGATGCAAGAATGTCTGAGACTGGATCTCCAGGTTATAGCCTTTAGTCATTCCTAATATTCGCTCTTAATCCGTTTCTAAATTCTAATCAGATTTTAGCCAGATATCAGCCCTGACACTGGGAAGACTACAGCACAAGAACTTTTCCAGATTAGACTGTTCTAATATTTAGATTGTGGGGCATGGTGGTGTAGTGGCGTCATGGGATCATTCTCATGAAAGTGTACAATTTCTAATTGCACCTTCCCAATAATTTTCACAGAAATACTTGCAAAATATCTACAAATAAACACTATGGTACAGAGTGCATTTCTGTAAAGTTTTGAAGCTCCAGCTTTACTGAATCATAAATTAACGTAACAGAGTTGACAAAGTTCTCTGGGACATAACTTCATATGCATGAAACGGCAAAATGTATAAATTTTCTGTCTTTGTATCTGATTCTAAAGTAGTGACAATGGTATTGGGGGCACAGCACATTATTAATTCAGCATTTGTGCACTACAGTTAAGATAGGTGTTGCTTTATTTATTTATTTATTTTTTTTACATACATTTGGGTGTGATTATACCATGTGATTTATACAAAATAAAAAAACTGCCACACAGGCACGGGTAGAACAGGCAAATTCCACATAGAAACGCCCTCGCCGGGCACAAGGCTGGAACCCGGCGAAGGCGTTCCTATGTGGAGTTTGCACGTTCTCCCCATGCCTCTGTGGGTTTCCTCCTGGTGCTCCAGTTTCCTCCTGCAGTCCAAAGACATGCACATTAGCTGGCTGTTCTAAATTGCCCCAGGTGTGAATGTAAGTGTGAATGGTCCAACTGTGGCAACACAGGTGCATACCCCCAAGCTTGATTAATTAAGGAGAGTTGGGGAAAACCTGGCAACCTAGTAGAGACACCAAGAGTCGGATTTGGTAGTGAGAAAGTGAGTGAATGTTTATATTAGGACTTAAACTCAGTCTGCAATTACTGCTGCTGTTGGTGCCTGAATCAGGATCAATTACCAAATCAACACTGAATCTCATCCATCTGTAAACCCACATATCACAAATAATGTTGGTCCAGACTGTTGCTCCATCTGAGAGCTGCATAGCCATTATAGCAGAAGTGTCAAACTCAAGGCCTGTCAGACAAATCTGGCCCACCAACTCGTTTTGTGTGACGCAGAGCTTTCAAAGAATACAATTATCATACATTCTTTGCATCAACCATTACCATGAAACATAATTCATCGTCCATCCACTAGGTGGCGGCAATCTATTTCAAGTCATTCAAGCTAGCTTGTCGATGTCAAGCAGTGTCAGAAATGGAAAGTGAATAAAAGAAAAGACGACAAATGCCTAAACTAATCATTTTTCGATTTCGACTTGAAATTTAGTGATGTGGCCCTCAGTAAAAATGAGTTTGACACCCCTGCATTATAAGAACAAGTTTCAGGGAAGATTCATCCCTATTACTGGACATTACATAAAGCTAACCCTATATACAGTATTGTATAATACCTAACTCACAAATAATGATAATTCTTACAAATAAGTTGCACATCTATCTCTCAGCCCTAGTAGGTAAGAGTAGGTCTCCCTTGACTCACATATCATAAAGAATGATGACCCCTGAAAGCCCAGAATAGCTGAGAAGGTCATGACAAGGTCAACCAAATTTTGTATTGTATACCCTGAAGATTACACCCAAACTTATAATTTTAGATCTGCTAGCAAATCCTAGAAATCTTAAAAGCCTTAAAGATTGTTAAACAATTAGATTAGTGCAGCCTAAAAGGCATAAAAGTACCACATCCCAGCATTACTATTACTCATTTATGGTACTGAATCACAGCCATGTCTTGACACAGATAGCACAAAGAATGGTGGCTGACAATCTCCGAACTGAGGACCAGATGAAGCAAAAGCGTCAACCAGGCCATGCCAGTGCCAAACAAATCCCAAGCATTTTGGATGCAGTTAAATCTAACCAGCCCGCATGCTGTTTACCATCAGAGACACAGCATCATCAGTGCCAGCCATGGCACCATGCCGACACCAGACACCATGCCCCCTGACTCAATAACGCTTCTTGACCAGATTGTTTTTTTTTACCGTATGTCGGTATTAAAGCGCACAATTAAAGCATGATGAAATAAATAAACTGTATACAGTAGCACGTACGTGGTTAGATTTCTGTTCTCTTTCCCATAGATCTCCTGTTTTACATCTAAAGTCTGTGCTTCAGCACTGGCCTGATTTCATAACAGATCTGCATATCACATATTTAAATTTCTTTTATAGAGCCTTAATCATGATGTAGCATGATGATTATTCTGCGTTGTTCGTGTTAATAGTGGCAAACGTCATCTCACTTGATTTATTCAGAACAAATGTGAGACATTGAAAAAACATGTTTTCATACTTCATGGCCTTATCTTTTCAACTACTGTATTTTTTTCTGCTTTTCCTTGCCATTGTTCTCCAGCTTCGTTTTGAGCGCATGTAGGCTGATCTGCAATAAAAACACGATTTCTCAGTGTCATGGTGTAGGAGGGTGAAGCAATCACATGTTGTGTTTGAGCAAACAGAACTGAATTCCCAACACTTTGTCACTGTCTTATTAGCTGTTAAATGTGATATTTGTGAAGAAGTTTTTCATTCTTTATTTCTCCTGCTGAACAACAGCACATCAGTGAAAGTGTCCTTATTGAAGATTCTGAATTATGACCAGAGTTAGAAGGGCTAGAAGAAAAAGAATGATACAGTGTGTGAAGTATAATAAAGAAATGCCACATATTTGATTTCCTGCCTAAATGACTCCAAATGGAACTTTTTGTGGATAATATTTCTTAAGGATGTGATGAACTGACTTTGGTAAATAGCACATGGGAACCATGGAATCTGGCTGGTCACCCATCTCGGCATAATTAAAAATTAAGTCAAGGTGGAGGGGCAGTGGTGGCCAGGTGGTAGGCTGCTGGATTACTGATCCCAAGATCGGGGGTTCAAGCCCCACTATCATCGGGTTGTCACTGCTGTCCCCCCAGTGCAACTAACTGGGTTATCAAATGCAGGCCATGTCTCTCACTGTCTGTGCTGAGAGGCATGTTAAAGAACCATTGCTGTCGTTTGTAAAGAGTAGGCTGCATTTCCGTCAGCTTGTTTCTACCCTGCGATTGCCTGACGAGCTGTCTAGGGTGTATTCTGCCCTCGCCCAGAGTCGGCTGAGATGGGTGCCAGCCTCCCTGCGACCCTAATTAGGCTTAAGTGGTTCAGAAAATGAATGAATGAATGAATGGTTCAGAAAATGAATGAATGAAGGCAAGGTGGATTTCAATGAACTAGGACTATCCAATCCAACGATATCCACTGAATCTGAGGTGCATAATTGTTTAAATATATACAACATGGGAACATAAGCAAAAAGCTCAATAAAATTAGTTAGTATGATTGATTTTTTTATCACGATGGATGCAGGTGAGCTTCAAGCACAGGCAGGTGCAGGAGCCAAGAGGTGTGTAATGGTGCCTCTTCAAACCCTTTTCAAAGTTATGTGGAAACATAAAGAAAAGTAAACTAAAACAATATTTTTATATTTTATATACATATTTGCATGTTCTATCCATGACAGAGACTGTTCAGGTGAGCTGTGTGCTTTGAGTAGAGTTAATAAGCAAACTCTATGGAATGTTTTCAGCATACTCATCCAGTATTTAGTACGGCAGTACACGAGACAACCGCCTCCATCAAGGTGTGTTTGCACACCAAAGTGTGGTAATGATTAGGAGGGGCTGCTTGACCGCTCATGACAAAGGGTAAGTGTCTGTTTATTTGATTCAAACATTATCTACTCTGAAAAATGTTTTTTTAATCCCTTAGATAGCAGATTGATCAGATTGCGCCATTCCAGAGTAGTATATACTGATTGCTAATTATATCACAATATTGTAATTCTGGAGTGTGATCAGTCAGAAGGTGATTACTGTTCTGTAACAACAGCTCTGACAGTAGTGCAGGTTTATATTTAATGGCCCGTTCCAATAAATTATCATTTTGTATTAACAGATCATTCACAGAGACCTCTGTGTAGCAAAAACTGTGTGTAATCACTGATACGTTTTTGCAAAATAAGGACATGATTATGTAACATATATGGAAGGAGTCTCCAGTGTCAGCTCTTTATAACAGTCAGGGGTGAAAGTGAAAACTTCCGACATCTTCAGGACAGAGGAGTTTACACTTGTTAAACGTTAAGTTTTTCAGTAAAACATAAAATGCCAAGAGTTTTTGTCTTATTAAATTGAGGAAAGAGAAAAATAAAGAGGTTGGTTAGGTTGCAGGATGGCGTTAGGTTTTCCGAATGTTCCACAATACTGACTTAAAATACATGTGGATTAAAGTACGCTAAGTAGACCTTTAATTTAAAAAGATAGTTTCAGTTCTAACAACTCTGACTGCTTCATCACAATACCACATCATTGATGATTTTACTATAAGAGAATAACAGAATGATTAGTACCTTACTTATCAGTGGCATAACTACTGTGTTAAGACATCATATGTATTTTAAATTAGCATTTCTTTCATTCATTTGCCGAACTGCTTAATCTTGCTAGGCTCACGGGGATCATGGAGCCTATCTCCATTGACTCTGAGCAGAGGTGAGGTACACCCTGAACAGCTCGCCAGTCCATCACAGTAGCAACACACACAACCATTCACACTCACACCCAGGGGCAATTGAGAATATTCAATTAGCCTAATGCATGTCTTAGGCCTGTGGGAGGAAACCGAAGTACACAGAGGAAGCACGGGGAGAGCACGCAAACTCCGTACAGAAACAGCCTTGCCAAACCCAGGACTCAACCCGAGGACCATCATACTGTGAGGCAGACATGGTAATCACTATGCCATCGTGCCACCCTTATATTAGCATTTTCTTCCTTAATGCAAAGTAATGAAATCCTGTAGAAGAAATTTTGTTTATAGACAGTGCATACTTTCGTAAGTGACTACAGAATGGCTTGGCTCTCTTTTGGTGCAAACAGGGATAACTTTAAAAAGCATGCTGCATCCCTGAACAATCATATGTTTTTAAAACTAGCATTCCTTCTTCAAGGCAAACACAAATGTGACATGAATGCTTCCTTTAGCACCTATTTATTCTATAAAATTCGCAGTGCTTGAGTTACACATTAACAGACAGATGTGTTATGTTATTAATGCTTGGAGGATTCCGGAGGATTACTGTTTGCACTGCTGCATGTGCTAAGAACAGTGTGAGAATGTCACCGGTAGCCGTCTTATTGGATTTTCTGGCGCCTCCGTCATGCTGCATCGCAGGCCTGTCTGTGCCAGGGACTATTTAAGGATGATGACACAATAAAATCATAAGGTCAGGGTAAGGGCTCTAAAATAAATCCACACACATAATATCAGAATGGCATACCAGCTCAACAACAAACATGGCCACCAATTCACCACATACCTCTTTAATTTTAGGAAGGTAAGTCAATGTTGTCTTTACCTATTCTCATTCCCTGTTCTCAATCTTTTCATCTCTATCACTCCACTCTCACTGTGTCTATCTCGGCCTTTCTTACTGTCATGCCTAGCTCTCTGGCCAAGTCCGCGTCTGTCTCTGATCTGCCACGTGTTTCTATTCTTGTCACTGAGATGATGCGGAGTGGGGATTGGGCACTAAGGGCAACAAAAATAAATATGGTGCTGATTTATATTTACTTAGAGAAAAATTCACACGGAAAAATCAAAGCAAACAACAACCCTAATCTGTGATCCTCCCAGAATGCCTTCAGGAAAAGGACGCTGCAATAGGCGAATAAAGTTGGATGCTACTGTTCTTTTTTCATGTGACCCAAAATGCCTTGCTGTTACCCCCCTTCTCTTTGCACTAGCACTAGCAGCATTCCTCTCCCAGGAAAACAGGGGGGGGGAGGATCACAGGATGGCTGTCTTTCCCTGCCAGACTCATAATCCTGAAGTGTTTGGGGGCCGTACACTGGCTGAAAAAGAGATCCGTCCTATTGGCATGTTTATCTGCATCAGCAATGGGCTACACCATCCCAGTAGCTGCCCTTATGCAGAGCAACACTCGCTTCTCCTAATTTGTGCCAGTCAAGAGGACAACTTCCTCGCTCTTCCTCCATTTCCATTCCTGTCTTTTGCTTTAGTTTTCTTATAATCTTCTCCATTAGCAATGAGTTATTTTTTTATGCTTAGCAAGTCTCACGGTGATGGGCTGCTCTCTCGATACCAGAGCTTGAGGAAAGATGGGCGAATGTGCGACATCATTCTGGAGGCTGAAGGCAAGCAGTTTTCAGCTCACCGCACCTTGTTAGCTTGCTCAAGCGACTACTTTTGGTCACTATTCCAGGAGCACACTTTGGAGTTCAGGGCTCGGATTGTCAGTCTACCAGCCTTATCCTCAACTGGCCTGGAAATGGTCCTGGACTTCATCTATACCTCTTGGATCTCACTGTCTCCCTCCACATTGGAGGACACACTGCAAGCTGCCTGCTACCTGCAGGTTACCGATGCTTTGGATCTCTGCACAGAGTACATCTCAAGCAGCCTCTCTTTGGATAACTGTTGTTTTTTTGCCAATGTGGCCTCTCGTTACAATCTCACTGATGCAACTGCTGTTACCAGCAGTTTTATAGCAAGACACATGGCAGGGCTCTTAGGTACCAGGGGGGACAGATCTGGTCTACTAGAACTAAACCTCGACTCATTTCGAGAGGTGTTAGGATCAGATGAGTTACCAGGGGTAAAAGAGACAGCACTGCTACAGCTAGCTCTGGACTGGTTGTCTTACAACCCTTTGTCTGCCTTGGAAAGTAATTCTTTACTCAGTCGGATTCGATTTGGCCTGGTGCCTCCAGAAGATCTGACCCATCTGAGTTCACTCAACCCACCCCTACGCACTCCTTTTGTTCATAGCTTGGTACAGAAAGCTCTACATTACCACATGCAGGTTCCTCTCCAGCCACTAATTCAGAGTGTCCATACAAGTTTGAGAGCCACAGCTAACACGGTACTCCTGGTAGGAGGTGGAACCGAAGCCGACCGCCCACAGACCAAAATCCAGAGCTACAATCAAGAGAGCAGGAAGTTCCACGTGCAGCCCATTAACATGGTGAAGAAGCTCCAGTGTCAAGGTGTCTGTGTGGTGGGAAACTTCCTGTTTGTGCTTGGAGGAGAGGTTGTAGAGGTGGATGGGGAAAGTGAAAAGACAGCAGTGATGACAGTGTCTGACCAAGTGTGGCGCTATGACCCTCGGTTTGAACGCTGGGAGGAGATGGAGCCGCTTTTACAAAAAAGGGCACAATTCGCCTGCTGTGTGGTGGAGGGCGTAATCTATGCCATAGGAGGACGAGGCCAGAGAGGAGAGCTCACCCTGTCGTCAGTGGAGAGATACAACATGAGCGCAGGGTGCTGGCGAAGTGGTGCGTCCTTGCCTCATGCTGTCCATGGACAAGCTTGTGCTACAATTGGCAGAGGTATCTATATCTCTGGTGGCATTCATGGAAACGAGCCTGAGAGCAGCAAGGAAATGTTGTTTCTTGACACCTTTGATGATAATGTTTGGGTAAGACGCTCTGCTATGTCTATTGCCAGATTTGGGCATCAGATGGCAGCCCTAAAGGAGAAACTCTATACCTTCTTAGGGATGTATGAACCATTTTGTGACATTGAGTGCTACGACCCGAAACAAAACCAGTGGACCAGACTGAAACCTCTTTTGCAGGACCGCTTCTGCTATGGGTTAACAGTCACACCAGGTGGTTGTGTGTTGATGTTCGGAGGTAGAAAGTGGCAAGATGGACAGGAGGTGTGCATTCGCGATGTTCTGGAGTACAATCCAGATTATGACAGCTGGAGGAAAGTGTGCAGGCTGCCACATCCATTATGTGGGGCTCAATGCGCTCAGATGAGTCTTCAAGAATTTACAGAGACATAGGTAGTCCCCAAATCCCCCAACTTCCATATACACCCAGAGAACTAGGAGTGTTTCTAGAGTCTGAGTAGAAATGGAGACTAGTGCTCAGTTGGTGCATACTTGGTAGAGCTGCGGAGGGTAAATCTCGCTGATCTCTGCAGGCTGAAAGGATTTTGACCTTCATGACAGTGAAGCAGAAGAATCTTGGCACTGGAGGCACTGTACTGTAAAAGATAACCGAAGCATGACAGCAATGTGAGGTCATACTGACAGCATGAAAAAGACAAGAGTCCTGGGAGTTCTGAGGCTGTCGTATTTCTAGAAAACTACACTGAATGAAAAGAAATGGACACAGATCATAAATGTGTAAAATAAGGACCTACTAAAGCAGGTGTGGCCTTTAAGACAGACTGGATATTCGACAATGGATGCAGATAAGGCAGAAAAAAATTGAAGATTTTTGAAGCTGAACAAAAGAAAGAGAATAGATCCATGGACAAAGGGTTGGAGCATAAAATAGTCCTGAGAGCAATGTATTTTAAGTTAATTAAAGGTCTCTGAGTGTGTGGGATGTAAAATGAGAGGGGGGGAAATAAATGTGAGAGAAATAAGTTCTCTCAAATACAAAACACAGGTCAGAACTCAACAGCTGCCTAGGCATAATTAATTAAATTTTGCTCGAAAATGTTAAGTAGGATATGTTGCATATCATGCATGTGTCATTTATTTGAGACATGGAATAAAAATTTTCTTAAAGCAAAACGATTCTCATCCGCATGCAGAACTTTATGAAAGCCATTTGGAGGTGCACTAGGAAAGGGCCCGCGTAAACATGTGGAGCACGAAATCATCCCCGGAGCTTGTGAGTCATTTAGCGCAATTCATTTCTCTTTTGTCATAATGAGCTTAAAAGAAATGAAATGATTAATGAGGGTTTGGAAAGTGAAAGGCATGAACCCGAGAGAATGAGCGCAAGAATGTAGTAATTAACACCAAGGAGAAACACCAGGGATGTGTGTATGCTACTATAGAGAACATTAGCACCAGGTGGCCTGAGAGAGAAAGAGAGACAGGATGCATATTAAAATATCTTCATGCTAGCGTGAAGAGAGGCAAGCAGGCAAGAAGGGTAAAATCAACTCCCTTCTAGGGCTGAACGAACTAGGGCTGGATGGATTGCCATTTTTTAAATATCCAAATGTTTTAGCTGAGTCTGGGAAACCTGGAACTCAGCGAGTGAGGCTCAGCAAAAGCCTCGTATTGTTTTCTACAAGTTACTTTCCAAAGACACTAAGTCAAGAGTAAAGCGCTGTGTGTCATGCTGTTTAGGGAAAACAGTGTGTGTGATAAAACAGAGTTACTGTTAACACTTTAACTTGCAGCATGTCTCCAAGTGTTTAATTTCTTCCTATATTATGAAATTAATCATTTATATACTACATATAAAGGGGAAATAGTATGAAAAATCCTCATCTCAATACACATCTGGGTGTCTGGCACACCAAACAATCCCCTCACTAACTCATTTGCTTAATCCTCTTAGGGTTGCAGGGAGGCTGGTGCCTATCTCAGCCGACTCTGGGCAAAGGTGGGGTACAATCTAAACAGCTTGCCAGACCATCACAGGACACACAATGATTCAGTCTCATACTAAAGTGAAATTTGGAACAGCCAGTTAGCTTAATATCCATGTCTTTGGTCTGTGGGGGGAAACCGAAGTACCCGGAGGAAACCCATGCAAGCATGGGGAGAACATGCAAACTCCACACAGAAATGCTCGAGCCCGGAACTCAAACCAAGGACCTTCTTGCTGTGAGGCCACCTTCCAACCCACAAACTTTAAATAAGACAACCATTAAGGGATTTTTGAGCTGCCTAGGTCAGAAGAATTTTGTCTCGACTTCTTACATTGAGAAAGGCAGTGATAAGAGCTATTCCATCCCCATTTGAGTATTTCCTCCCATCGATGGAGAGAACTACCTTTTGCAAATGCCTACAAATGTTTTTAGCCTGGTAGCTTTATATCAAAGAAAGCTAAGATTGGGAGCTGCTCTGTTGCCTACTCTGTGATTGGTAACTGTAATTTGTTTTGGAGTGGAGTACCAGTTCACAAATCCCTCGGTAGAAATTCAAGATGTTCACTGGGTAGAAATTGAACTCGGTAAAACGTTCAAAAGGAATTTCAGGTAGCCAGGTGCTGCCAGTTTGTGTTAGCTTGCCAAGTTAACTTGTTACAAGCTAAGTAAATATTTTGAGAGCTTTGAGAATATTAGTTTTTTTTCTGTGTACACGAGTCTGGATGTCATCGTAAACTCATCAATGTGAAAATTGCCATAAAATTTCGATTCACTTTTTGAGAAATTGAACTGTCCTGGACTTGCTGTGTATCGTGTAGTGACACCAACGTTTGACTGCATGCAGTTGACTGGGAGAACTTACTAAAAAAACCTGCACACCACTATTTCTGTAGGTGTGGCTGACAAAGTTTTCATTTAAAGATGCTAGCCAACCAGACTAAAGCTATTTACATATTTAATAAATAAAGGTGCAGTAGAAAAATTTGCCTGTCTCATCCAACAGGGTTTTCATACCATGATAAAACAGCATAAGAAAAAAATTATATATTTTTTTTTTAATAATTAAAAAAAAAAGAAAATTACTCAAAAAACTTTATTAAAGCACCTGAGAATAATTTATTAAAGCATCTCAGAGAAAAACTGAAAAGTGTAGGACACATCCTCTTTAATGATGGGTTACTTTCAGCTATAAAGAGTCGTCCTCCCAAAATATAAGTGATATCAGGTACTTATCAATAAGCAATTGAAGATATGGAGAATTATTCAGATTGAGAGGGTTTAATTTGCCAAGCCTGTAGGCCAAGGATAGCACCCTCAGAGACTGAATAATTTTCCATACCATATAAAGGACGAATTCAATAATTATATTATTATTTATTAAAATTTTTGAGGCCCGGTGGTAGGGTGCTGGATTACTGATCCCAAGATCGGGGGTTCAAGCCCCGCTATCAACGGGTTGTCACTGCTGTCCCCCCCAGTGCAACTAACTGGGTTATCAAAGGCTGGCCATGTCTCTCACTGTCTATGGTGAGAGGCATGTAAAAGAACCATTGCTGATTTTCGTCAAGAGTAGGCTGAATAGCCGTCAGCGAGTTTCTGCCCTGCGATGGCCTGGCGAGCTGTCCAGTGTGTACTCTGCCCTCGCCCAGAGTCAGCTGAGATGGGCACCAGCCTCCTCGCGACCCTAATTAGGATTAAACGGTTTAGAAAATGAATGAATGAATGAAAAATATTTTGAACTTACTCAACTTATCTGCTGTCACAGATGAATATGTCGACTCATAGTAGAATACCAAGAATTATTTGATGACTCTCTACCAATCAGAAACAAGAAAATATTTTGAACTAATAATAATGATATCATTTCATGCGACTATAAATAAATTTAAAAGTATGAAGTGTTATTTCTTAATTAATAAAACAAAACATTGTTGCTGCAGTATAAGAGGTAGAAAACAGTCATACTTTTGCAGAAAAAAGAATCAGCTTTGTTATAATAACAGTAAGTCTGCTTCAGCACCTCTCTCTTCTGTTGATTATTTTTCTTTAACTGAAAGACACACACACGGTTTCATTCCTTATAATAATAAAGATCTCTAAATAAAAAGATAAAGCATGAAAGTAGGAGGAATACGGTTTCATGAGCAAAATTTTATTGACTTGAACCACATGGACCTCAAAATGAAAGAAATGGATAGAATTGCTAAATAAATTATGAAATAAATAAAACGGGTAGGTATTAATCCAAACACAGCATATAATAACGGCATTTCCTGAATGGCATGCCTGATCAGAATGAATGATTATTTGCAGAAACAAAATTGTAGATTTACTAGATTGCTCTGTATTATTATTATTATTATTATTATTATTATTATTATTATTATTATTAACCTCAAAACATCATAATTGAAAAATCTGAGCAAGTAAAAAAAAAGCTTGAGGGCAAAAACAGGCAGTTGCAAGAAAACCAGTCTAGTAATTCCAATCAGAGCAAACATTGTGCCGAGTCTAACATAATCTACATAGTGATAATAGTGATATATATACCTCATATAATGTAGTATTATATAGTCACATGATTAAATCAAGTACATGAGTTTTAATAATTATAGAAGGAAATATTCTGTTCTACTTCAGCGTGGTTTCATGAGGATTATTTATCTCTCACACATCTGCAATGTACATTATAATATACACACATCATCTTATCTTACAGGAAACGATATTCAGAACATTCAGAAATATTCTTTTGTCTAAAAAACACACAAATAATAAATCCTCTGAGTGCTTCATTTGCTTCAAGTGTGCAGTCCGTTAGATTTCATTCCACACCCATTCAAAAAAATAAAACCAAAGAATGGATC
>JAQMYF010000025.1:7647729-7664702 GCA_030014195.1 Neosilurus mollespiculum | reverse complement strand
AATGTATGATGAATGGTGAGTGGAGTAAAATGGAAATTTTATAAATTATTATCGATTAACTTGATTTTATTATAAATTAACCAATGAATGTTATGATTTAATATGTTTTCACAATTTTATTCATTAATTAGGAGATTGAAGTATGAATTGAATTAATGAATGATAAAAATAATTATTTCATTATTATAAACAAAATGGTGGCTTTTGGTGACTTACACCTTGAAACGGCCCTGATAAAAAGTCCTCCTGAATTTTTGTTTACTGTAAGAAATTCGCTTAATACATAATTTCTTGCCCTGTGATTGGCTGAAGCCCAGACACTTTATACATGATTCATGAAGCTTATTATCATACACAGTCACAGTAAGTGGATAGGAAGTGGTATTGGCAAACTTCATGTTGTTGTTTATTTATTTATTTATTTATTTATTTATTTATTTGGCCATGAGTGAGCTAAAGTAATCAGTATCACTCGAGTCCCTGTGCGGAAACCGTGCCTCGTGTTTATGAACTACTTTACATTTTTATAGAGTTGTCTCTCATTTCAGCTGGAGGCGTAGAAAAGCGAGCTCTCCTCCTGAAACCCAGACGATCAGCTCTGCAGAATAAATACGTCTATCAAAAAAACCCACACGCGTCTAAATCACAGCCTTCATCCAGCAAAGCGTACACGCAGGAGTGAATTCCTCACTGTGGACTTGCTCATAGACCTATACTCTATTGTATATATTCTTCCTCTACAAAGAATAGCTACACCAAAACCTATCTGAGTGATTTTAAAAGGGAATTCTCACATCAAATGAGATGTTACTATTCAAATCATTTTTACGTCCAGTATACTGCTGAGCGTCCAGTATACTGCTGAGGGTCAAGGACCCACTGTATCTGATTTATTACCATAAAGTGATCTTGAAAGAAAGATTTTGTTGGTATGATCAGTAGTGGCGTGCTTACAAGAGCAGGTCATGTAATTTATCAGCATTTTACTTGAACCGTTTTCCTTTTTTTTTTTTTTTTTAATCAGACCCAATGTGTTCATAATTTGGGACAAAATACATTATGCGAAATTTATCATGAAAGCATTTCAAATATTGACAGCAAACAAATGGTCGTTCGCCATACTGTGATTGTGGGCAAGAAATGCAGGAGGCGGGATTTACCAAGATATTGGTGAGAAAACAGATTTCTGTCCCAAAGCCTTCAAAATAGTCCACAAACTAAAAATGTTGTTAGTACAAACTGGAAACAGTCTTGCACTAGGAAGCATGTTTATGACGCTTACATCACTGGATCCATATTTTATATCAGCTGTCATTTTAAAACTAGCTGATTGTTTATAAATATGGTAATGCACAGTGGTAGCTTAGTGGTTAAGGCAATGGGTTACTGATCCGAAGGTCAGTGGTGCAACCCCCACTATCACCACTGTTGGGCCCTTGAGCAAGGCCCTGGATAAGAGCGTCTGCCAAATGCTATAAGTGTAAAATGTAATATACTCGATGTATATCATTCGCATTCACCCAGACTTGGCTGAGATAGGCGCCAGCTTCCCCGCAACCTTGTACATGAGCTCTACACACAACATCCTCCGTAGCCTACACAAATGGTTGATGCCTTTAAGAACATTGATATTTGTGCTGATGGGTGGTGACAGGATTTTAATGCCACCGTGTTGGGTATCTTCATGTACTTTAAACAATGATGTCTGAAACAGCAAGTGGACCAATCACAGTTAGTGATTGTGACCTTCGATGCCATGATGTGTCATTGCATTTCTGATAAGTTGTGCATCAGAGCAGCGTAGGCCATGGTGTAAGGTACACCGTTATGTCATCTGAGACATGGTTCTACATGCAAGTATAAACCGGCCGTTAATGCGTCCCTCTGTTAGCCAAAGAGCCGCAATGACTGAGCTGCAGTAGTAGTAGATTTTTACTTTACTTTTCCTACATTTTCTTCTTTGCCAGCTTTACCTTTTATGAATATTGTGGGTGTGGCTAAATGTAAATGCTTATGTGAATAAATGTGAAACGCTTAATCCTGCTAGGGCTATGGAGAGGCTGGATTCTATCTCAGCCGACTCTGGTTGAAGTCAGGGTATATTTTCCAATCCATTGCAGGCCAACACTCACTCACACAACCATTCACACTCGCATTCACACCTTGTGGCAATTTGGAACAGCCAACTAGCCTAATGTGCATGTCTTTGGATGGTGGAAGAAAACTGGGGTACCCATGCAAGCACAGGGAGAACATGCAGACTCCATGCATAAGTCCAAGCCCGGAACTCAAGCCAACGACTTTCTTGCTGTAAGGTAGACGTGCTAACCTACGCCACCGTGCCGCCGACGGTAAATTAAGAAAATCACACATTTAGTTATCATATGAGTTACTAAATGAGTGATAAATGAAAAGCAGTGTTCAGGGAGTAAAGCAAGACTTTCCAGTTTACATTAACAAATACTGCTCAAAATACTGCTAAATTTAAAAATATGCAATGTGAGTTTACACAGTAAGCTTTGTTCTTTCCATTTAGCTAGCTAGATAATATTAGCTAGCTATTTATATCTAAAACTAGGTACCTGCAGGTTAGGACAGATCTGGACACTTGGACACTTTGAGATCCAATCAGGAAGCTTGGTGATGCAAACGCTAAGCAACCAGCTTATGTACTGTATGCTAACGTATCGCTTATAAACTTAACACTGGCTAAAAAAATAAGAATAAAAAAATCCAATATTAATATCATGATATGATTGATATGATATTATATGAAATGATATGATAATGATGTCCCCTTTTCCTTTGCCTCCTTGCTTTGATTTCCGTGTCTGTGCAGTCCACTCATTGGTTCATACGTCTATTATGCCATGGGTGTGGTTCTGTCCTAGTGCAGAGCAGTTGACAATCGTCGTTCGCGTTAGCGTCTCAGGAAACATTGTGGTCTTGTTCAAACCAGTCATTTCCAAAATCCAGTGTTTTGAGTCAAGGCTGCTGGTTTTGTTCGTGTTTTTAACACAAACCATGTGCATCTATTAGAATACACAATTAAAGGAATACTTTGTGGTTGTTGTTGTTGTTGTTGTTGCTGTTTTAAAGTAACCTGTAGTGTGTTTATCTGAGTATCACAGTCCAAACGTTTTCACAAGTTTCCCTACAAAATCTACATAAATAGATTTACACCAAACACTCATATAACAGATGTCTAAGGGCAGATGATGAATTCTGTCAATAAATTTGTCAATAAAATTACGAGTATCAAAGACAAATGGAAATATTAAAGTTGTAAGGGTGAAACAAACAGGATAGAACTTTTTCTATAAACTGTTATTCTAAAATCCAACTTTTATCTACAACCCTGGAGCTGTATAATAAAAAAAGTTCAGTTACACGTTAAAGGGGCCCATTCACCTTCCAGGCATATCAAATAAACATGAAATTCAGTGTTATCACTTGGAAATAAAATGGAATCAGTATGCAGGTGTCAGTGACTCCTTCACTGGGCACGATGATCTGGAGAATGTAAACTGGTTGTGGGAACACAGAACTATCATCAAAACAAACTGGTGACAACCCACACAGACATGGATGACGCGAACGGTGAAAAGTTGATACGTTTTAAGCAACTTTAAGCATGTCGGATGTAATCTGTGTGTGTGTGTGTATGAGAGAGAGAGAGAGACAGAGAGAGAGAGAGAGAAATAGAGAAAGACACAGAGATTTATAGCACTTTCTAACCGACGCAACTATACCCACGGTACCTCGAGGTGGTGTAGATGCAGAAAACAGGTTTTTTTTCCCTCGTCCTCATCCGCTTCCTTTCAGAGGTAAAGATTCACAGCCTTTTACATCGCGTAAAAAAAGGTATGATCACCGTGAGCATCATATTATACCACCGGTACTTGTCGATCTTCTCACGGTGTTCATGGTGGTCATACGATGCCGACGGTGGTGTCATGCTGTCACGTGGAAACGACACATTTTCGGTCTTTCCACAGAAATGCGGCGGCAAAAACATACATGTTAGAATTTACCGCGAGTAGCTGCAGAAGGCTGTGGTGCTGACGGTTCTCTGCAGCAATCACACTTTGCTAAGCGGTGTTCTGTGGAAGCACTTCTGCGAGCTTCCGTGGGTTAACGTCGTGTCAGTGAGAAAGGGGCATAACATGCACTAGTGTTATCTTTTTTGAAATCGTATGCTTTTTAACATTTGATCTTAAGACCTTCCTGCTTTCCACAAATCGGTGCTGTACTGCCAAGTTATTACACATGCACAAGATCATTCCTCCAGTTCTCCACGTCTTGTTATTTTAAACAGACACACGTGAGTTGTACTGAGAAACACAACCAAAACAAGATGTAAAATAGGTGAATAAGAGATACTAAGCTCATGAGCTGGGGTGGTTTTGACGGAAAACCTTTTGATTTAGCCAAAATGAAGTGATAACTGAAGATAAAAGACAGGCTAATGGTTCGTGAATGGGTACCTTTAAACTTTTGCAAGAAGGCAGCTTTACACCAGCAAGGACATCTGATAACAGATTTTTTCCCTCTTAAAGGGAGAAGGGGAAAGATTTACAGCTTCATTTATCATCAAACATTTTAAGTGATGTTAAACAAATGCCCTTGTGACTTGTGTTATATAAATGCGTTTGGAGCTTCAGCACAGGAAGCTGGAGTTCTCTCCTAAATAAACCTACAGTTCTGGTTGGGTAACACTAATAGGTCCTGAGACGAGCCAGTTAGAGCCTGAAAATATGTGTGCGTGACTCAGACATGGGTCTCGATGTAGGAGTGTGTGTGCGAGAGGGATGGCGTGCGCGGCGTGGGCTCGGGAGTGGACGCCGGACTCGGCTCCGACAGTGGACTAGGCTGGCGGTCCTTCTTGTCTTCAGCTGAGAACAGCTCCATGTACGTTCTCTTCCACTCCTGGAAGTCGGAGGACGTAAGCTTGGGTTTGTCCAGGAGCTTGTCAATCACCGCTATCTCGCCTTCCCTGTCCTATCAGATCGCACAAACAGAGTAGCGAAGGATGGACATTACAGACATTACAATCCATCTCGCTCTCCAGGACTAAAATACAGGTTAGGATGTCATGAGGCACGAGTCACTGGCTGTTAGCTCACGTGTTAAAGTGATTTAGGCACTTCAACAGGTGAGACTAGCACGGGCAAAGACACACACACACACACACACACACACACACACCATGCTAGCTTTGACCAGAATCCTCTGACACTGTGGGCCTCACCGCCCCTCCATTCTGCACTTTATCCTTCCTTACTGCACCACAATGCAACAGGAGTCGGCCAGAGAACAAGCACACAGCAGGACCAGAGTCACAAATTAGCATTAGCCTTAACAGCTAGTTCTGCTTCACAGCCAAGCGCAGCCATGTTACTAGACAATTAAACAAAAAACAAGGCTCCAAGACAGCAGCAACAAGGAGGAACTTGTCCAAATAATCGCTTCACAAACGAGCGCCACTGTCTTCCGAGCCCCAGAGACGCTCAGACAGAAGGACAACATCGCAGACAGACGAGGACGCATTGATGCGCAGACAGACAAAAACCCATGCGGTAGCAGCTTGTCCAGTACCTTGAGCGTGCTCTGCAGGATGCGCAGGCGATGCACTTTGTCGTTGAGCAGTGGGTCGTTGCAGCGGTGTACAAATGAGTGCTTGTAGTCAAGACGGGTGAAGAGACGCGGCTCACCCAAAGGAGACACACTGGCGTGTTCTAACGCCCGGTACAGGTCTCCCAGAGAGTCGGCGCGGCACTGTCGCCCATGCTCCCGCTCATGTTCCCCGCCTGAAGTGGACGCCACACGCACACACACACACACACACACACACACACACACACACACACACACACACACACACACACACACACACACACACATACACATACACATACACACACACATACACACAGACACACAAAATCAAAATGAGGCCTGCATTGGAATACGCTAACCAATCGATGTTATGCATGAATTATAAAACCTTTACTGAAAGCAAGTACAACCTGAAGTTCCTTTTGATGACTCAGAGAACTGAGCTGAATGCACATATTCACACTATGTAATGTAGAGCTGTCACATTTTTCTACATGACCCATTAAACTTTTAAAATTAAAAAAATTAAATTAAAATTATATCTCAGAATGTCGATAGACATTTGAGAACTGATGGTGTTCTTACTGGTTTTCTGTGTGATTATGTAAACAGTCCTTTATGCTCGTAATCACATCCACTCAAGACACACAAATACACAGGATCTTGTTAGGGTTACGAGAATAAGGCAGCATCCATATATTTAGTTTGTACACAAATATCTGAAGTAGGCAGACAAACTTTCATTAAAATAAACAACATGAAACATTAGCGGCAACACGGAACATGAACTCGTTAAACAGATAATAAACAAGTTGCGCGTCTCAGCTCACATGGTGCATTTTAGGACTGCAAATATTTTTACAGTCAAACTGGCTCTAACTAGGATAGAAAGAGAAGTCCGAGGCCCCAGTGCACAACTGAGTAAGACGACAAGTATATCAGAGTCTCTAGTTTGAGAAACAGACGCCTAAAATGTCCTCAACTGGCAGCTTAATGAACGGTACCCACAAAACTCCAGTCTCAACTTCAACAGTGAAGAGGTGACTCCTGAAGTTGCAAAGAAAAAAACAAATGCAAGACTGGTCAATAAAAGATTAAGATGGGAAAAAGAACACAGATATTGTACAGAGGAAGATTGGGGGATAGTGCTATAGATAGACGACTCTACCTTTGAGGGGTTTGGGTCACAAAGAAGATTTATAAGGTGCATAATTAAGGAAAAGATACTGGAGGAGGTTTTTTTTTTACACCATTTTTTTAACATGGTGGGGGCAATGTGATGGTCTGGGGATGCTTTGGTGGTGGGAAAGCGGAAGAGTAAATCACAGGAGTAAAATGGATCTTGAACAAGGAAAGTTACCACCTCATTTTGCAATGCCATGCCATACCCTGTGAATGATGCTTGATTGGAGCCACTTTCCTCCTACAAAAGGACAATGCTCCAAACAATGCAAGAACTATTTAGAGAGGAAGCATTCAGCTAATGTTTTAATATTAATTTAATATTGGGGTGGGCAGCACAGTCACCATATCTCAACCTGACTGAGCTGTTGTGGGAACAACTTGACCAAATTGCATGTAGGTAGTGACCAACAAATCAATCCAACATTTTGGAGGTGCTACAGGAAGCATAGGGTGAAATTTCTTGATCTTACCTTGACAAATTAACAGCTAGAATGACAAAGCTTTGTAAAGTTTTAAAAGCTGCAAATGAAAGACATTAAAGGAAAGTTTAAAGGACAAAATTATTATTCCAATTAAAAATTGTAACCTTGTTGATGTCTTGGCTATATTACATATTTAATTTGCAACTCATTTGATGGATGTAAGATTTCATGAAAAAACTGTGTTCTTTACATGACTTTTATGTGCAGCAGTATATATACATATACAGCCATGGAAAAACCATTCCATCACACAGCCATGCAGACTCACTCTCACACCTAGGGGTGATTTGGAACAATCATTTTTGCCTACTGTGCATGTTTTTGGATGATGAGAGGAAACCAAAATACCCGGAGGAAGCACGGGGAGAGCATGCGTGGGTTTACTCTGGGTACTCCGGGTCCTCCCATCATTCAAAAACATGCACAGTAGGCAAACATGATTGTTCCAAATCACCCCTAGGTGTGAGTGTGAGTGTAAATGGTTGTATGTCTGATGGCTTGACGAGCTGTCCAGGGTGTACTCCGTCCTTCACCCAGAGTTGGCTGAGATGGGCGCCAGCCTTCCCGCGACCCTAATCAGGCGGCTTAGAAAATAAATGAATGAATGTCACAATAATTAAATATTACTAAAGGCCACAAATCCATAGTGTTTAGCTGCAGTGTGATATAATTATATTTATTTAGAGCAGTTTGTGCTATTCGTGGAAACCGCATTCCAACGAAACAGCATAGATATTTCTACAGAAGAGCTGAAGCACAAACAAACAAACAAACACACAAATTAGAAGCAGTGTGTCTGTGGTTGGGGTGTCCCAAGGTGGTGGCACCCCTTTTCTGTGACATCATTAAAGAGTGTGTAGACCATGTGACACACTTGGGGGACACTGTGACAGAGGGGCACTACCAAATCAACTAATTAAAGATGAATACATAGACAGATAAACAGTGTGTGTGAGAGAGAGAGAGAGAGAGAGAGAGAGAGAGAGATAGATAGATAGATAGATAGATAGATAGATAGATAGATAGATAGATAGATAGATAGATAGATAACATTCCACAGTGTCTAAGCTGTTATTTTAAAAAACTCTTTCATATTTCATTTAAGACAAACTAAAGAGTGGAAGAACAGAGCAGGAAATAAACCCGAGATGAGAGAAGCGTCTCCTCACAGTAAGCAGGTCATCATTATTAATTACTGCTGAGTGGGGCTGCATGGTGAGCTCTGAACACTTGTCTCGTTGTGTCCTGCATCATGGTTCCATCCACCCACGCATCACACACACACACACACACACACACACACACACACACACACCTCAGCAAACAAAATAACCTGAAATTGACTAACACACTCATCATTTACTGTTCAGCCAAAAAAAAAAAAAAAAAGAAAAACCCAGCACATCCCTCTACATCCCTTCCACACCAGTGTGTGGAAGGGATGTAGCTGAGCTGTGCTTTCAGGTGTCTTCTATAAACATGACAAACCCAGAGAACCTGAGTGTGTGTGTGTGTGTGTGTGTGTGTGTATGTGTGTAATCAGTATTAACACAGTCACATTATGGGGACTTGTCCTCCTCATGGTGACAAAATAAAAGTCCCAATAACATAAATCATTACATTTTAAGTCGAAGACCTGTTTTAAGATTAGGGTAAGGGTTAGGATCAGGCAAGGAGTGGTTATGGTTAGGGTTCTCCAGGGAATGAATTCAAGTCTACTTATTTGTTCTACTTATTGTCCTTAATTGAATTTATGGAAATCAGACTCAGTGTGTGTGTGTGTGTGTGTGTGTGTGTGTGTGTGTGTGTGTGTGTGTGTGTTGAAAAAAAGTATTCGTGTATGTTGAATGTCAGGACAGGACATTCATCAGGTGTTTGCGTCTGAACACTTCCAAACATTACCACATGAGGGCAGCATTTCCTCACCACGAATTATATAATGATTAGTTATTGGATTTGAGGCAGAGCTTAGTTACCTTCAGTATACAGAGACCTATGAGGTTGAGATTAAAGAAAAACTCCACCCTGGACACACTCCACATCTTTATACTGAAATATAAGTGGTGTGTTTAGCTCATTTGTAGTTTTCATTATTCCTGTGAGACATTATCGTGTGGGCATTATTACTGTAAGTGCAATTAAATGGCGTAAGGTTTCGCTTTAGGGTCTTAAAACCAAACCTTTTCTTAGTCACCTACAATTTAATGCCATGGTAATGACAGTGCTGTGAAGGTTTAGTAGCAAACACTTGAAATTGGTCTTAAAATCCCAGAATGCAATGTAGTTGTATGACGCTAACTTGCTTGATAGACACGGCTAATTAGCAAGTGATGTGATATTATTTAATTAGGAAAAAATTCACAGTGCATTTTTTAAAAACTTTTTTTCAGAGAAAAACAAATTAAAAATAAGTCCTACAATTGTTAGAATTTTGAGAAATTTATTCTTTAATACAGCTCAAACCACTATACCCCCCCCCCTTCTTTTTTCACTTCTATTAAAGAATTTGTTATAGTCGGTGATAAAGAGACCTTCATGATTTTGTGATGAAGAATTCTAATTTTTTCAAAATTTTATCGGGTTTTGAGTTTCGGTGGAACACAGTATGGATCCTAATCCGCAGGTGTTCTCCTCTGTCCTGCAATCACGCTAACTGATAACTGCTCAATTCCCAGGTAACGGAGAAAACCGTGTGAGAAAAAAAATCTCGGTTGTGCAGTTTTGTTTTTTTTTTGTCACCCCTTTCTCTGGTGTCTGGGGCACGGTGTGTCAGAAATGATAAAAACTCTTCAGCAGGTGGTGGAACAGGCTGTAGATTGAGGATGACTAACATCCATCCGCCTCCACTGCACGAGAGAGAGATCGAGAGAAAGAGAGAGAGAAAGGGATGAGGGGAATAAAGGGTTATTCATCGGGACCCTGTGTTGTGATTATATTTAGTTCGCTGCAGGAGTTCAGTGCTGACAAAGTGAGCAGAAACAAGCGTCAGGAACAAATGGAGGACTAGTGAAACGCAAGAAGATAATACTGCAATGTCGATTAGTAAGCGTGAATTCCTCCTGTGCTGAAAATTCTACACTCTCCCACCGCAACTTAGTCTCCGCCCACACGTACAGCCACATACTTTTTTTTTCCCTTGCCCGCCACCTCATATAATGTGGTTTGCAAGAGCTTCCATAGAATATGATTATCGTACATTCTTTGCATCAACCATTACCACGAAACCTAATTCGTCATCCTTCCACTAGGTGGCCCAGCCTATTTCAAGTAAACAGCTACTCATTCATGACTCAACAAAGATTGCGTGCTAGCTTGTTGCTGTTAAGCCCTTTTAGAACAGATCTTCAGGGATTATTCGGCCCTCGATCACCTTTATTTTAGTGATGTGGCCCTCAGGAAAAATGTTTCCCTGGTTTAAGCCTTTCATCTTCAGTATAAAATTCTGTTTGGGTTATTTTTGTGTAAACAGTAAGAAATGTATGTTTCACAAAACATTAACTGTGAACCTGCTGCATTTGTTTATTACAGACCGTGAGCAGGTTGTTATGTGTCTGTAATTTCATTTGGCCTCTAAAGGTGTTGAGGAGACAGAATTCATGCTGGGTTACTACTACTCTGTACTCAACTGGAACCTTAAGTAATTCCTGCATCCTTCAGCGGGTCATCGCCGGTAATCACAGGTAATCGTGGGTAGTCACAGTCATGCTGATATCAAGTACAACAGCATGGTCTTCTAGTTAAGACATGATATATTGGACATGCCATCTTGCTGCAGCTTTGTCGTGTCCCTCATTGTTAAGCTAGATCGAACTACAAATAATTATGCAACCACCATGAAGAAAAATGTTTACTCACTTTTGATGATTAAAACTAAGATGAAATATCAGAGGCGAGAGGGTGGGAATCAGCGACTGATGAACAATACTGATCAGTGATTGGACACAGGTGGGACCATAGTCATCTGTGATTGGTCGTTGGTGGAACCATGATTATTACTAGTGGTCGTGGGTGGGACCATGTTTATCAATAATTGATTGTGGGCGTTGCCATGGTTATCAGTGACGGTTGTAAGTGGAACCATGGTTATGAGTGATTGGCTGAGGGTGTGACTGGTTTATCAGTGACTGGTTGTGGGTGGGACCATGTTTACTAGAGATGGGTTGTGGGCAGGACCATGGTTATCAGTAATTTGTCAGAGCAGGGACATAATTATCAGTGATTGGTTGTGGATGAGGCCATGTTTATCAGTGATTGGTCGAGGGCAGGACCATGGTTATCAGGGATGGACATGGGTGGGGCCATGGTTATAAGTGATTGATTGGGGATGGTAACATGTTTATTAGTGATTGCTTGTGGGTGGGGCAATGATTAACAGTGATTGGTTGTGGATGAGGCCATGTTTATCAGTGATTGGTCAAGGGCAGGACCATGGTTATCAGGGATGGAATAGATGGACCCCAAAACAGCCACGTAAACGACATCAGACTTAACTCTCGGATTGTGAGTGCAATAAAGGGTTGCATGCTGCCATGGTAACACAAAGACTGACATTCACAGTGACGTGTCCCTATGCTGTAGTAAACATCTCAGAACATTGATCATCCAATCAGATGAGTGGACCGAATCTAACTACACTGGTGTGCTAGTCTGAACATCTGGACAGTGATATTTTTAAACAGTTTATTTGTACATTTTTAAACATATCTGTATATGTGTGCGCTAAGACTCACACACGCGTGAGACACACGCCTGCTTTTAGTCACAACTTCAAAAACCAGAAAGAAACACAAGCCTACTTTTTGGAAAAAAATCTCTCTTCTGTTGATGAGCCTGAATCTGAGGCTATCAGCGGCCCCGAACACTCTGCCCTAATTACATTTTTTCCTGTAACGAGCAGTGCTATTAAAACTTAATTAAGATGCAGTCATATTTTTAGGACATTTTTGGAAAAGGAACAAGTGACTGGCTGATATTAATTAATTTATTTATTTTTATTCCAGGCATCAGACGTACCATTGAGTGAGGGGTTTAAAACCTCCAGGGATGTAATTATAAATGCATTTCTTATAATATCTAATTCTTATTATAAGGGTACACCATGAACAGCTTGGCAATTTATTGCAGGGCAACACACACACAACAATACACACAAACTCTCACACCTAAGGGCAATTTGGAACCGCCAATTAGCTTAACGTGCATGTTTTTGGACTGTGGGAGGAAACCAGAGTGCCTGGAGGAAACCCGTAAACAAGCATGGGGCGGGCATGCAATCTCCACACAGAAACACCTGAGCCCGGGACTTGAACCCAGGACCTACTTGCTGTGGGGCGGACGTGCTATGCCACCCTGCCACCCTGCTTTTAAGGTCAATATACTGAAGCGATCTTTACTATTAAAGTGAAAAATGCAGGCCTCTGTTACAGGAAGAATGCAAGTACTATCAATCATGATATAGACATGCCCTTAAGTTCCTTGACTCCACCCCTCACACTTATGTACTATGGAGAAGATGATTCATCCCAGTTATTATTACTACCTCAAAATTTTGTGGTAAAGGTATTGTAATCACAACCAACCAAAAAGTTTTGAAACGAGTGCCAATAGGCATTACTACGAAACACTAATAGAAAACCATATATGGACTTTCATAAGAGACAATGACCTTTGACCTTGGATGACACTGAAAGGTCAGACCCCAGCCATATCGTAAAAAGTTCAAACGAGAGAGCTTTTTCGCTAATTTGTTTTTGGTTTGCTGATTTGTTTGATTTGCTTGTACCGGTCTCAGAGCAGAACCTCCATTTGAAGTGGTTCGGGCATCTGATTAGAATGCCTCCCGAACGCCTCCCTGGTGTGGTGTTTCGGGCATGTCCTACCGGGAAGAGACACCAGGGTCGACCCAGAACACTCCGGAGCGACTATGTGTCTCAGCTGGTCTGGGAATGCCTTGGTGTCCCCCAGAAGAGCTGGAGGAAGTGGCGAGGGAGACTATTTCCGTAATAGTTCTTTGTGTGTTTCAGAGTTCCGAGGATCATAAAGAGCAGGATTTTTCGATTAAATTATTGATTTTTCGATTAAAGTGTTTACTTTTTCTCAACTTCTGTGTTTGTTGATTTTTAGTTTAATGATATTTGCAAGTCTGTGTGAAACTCGGATGTTTTTACACATCAATACTGTAGACAAGAATCGCACTGCATCTATGAGAGGAATATATTTTCATCATTGTGGAGCTCCGATTCTTATTTAGTAGCAGGTTTAGGTGAAACTTCCTGAAGTCAGTAAAAGACAGCGATATAAAGGACAGATTAATAAACATAGACCTGTTTCACAGCCAGACCTTTAGATCTCCTCCAGAAGCTCAGACTTCCCTGGACCGGGGCTTTTGTAAAACAGTCACGTCCACCGGCATCAATGATAAATGTTTACTGTTCACAGAACAACAAACAGCTTTTGCTTCGGCTGTTAAATCTGCAACTTGCTGAGACTCACCTCAAGTCGGCAAGTTTAAAATCTCGGTTTTGTTTTTTTCAGTAAACTGTGACTGTGTGCATGTGTGTTAGTCCTTATATTGATTACATAGTAATAATAATACAATAATAAAGTAGCATTTATATCCTTTATTTTAATCCATTACATGTTAATAATTTCTGTCCACTCCTTGCATTTGTCACTCTGCCATTCATCCATCCATAGACCCAATGAGACATCCATCCATCCATCCATCCATTCAACTAGCATCCTCTTGTTTGTATGGCTTAAACAACCATTTATATATTAATCAATAGTCATGTATCCATCCATTCATCCATCTCTCCACCCATCAATCTCTTTCACATATGTCTATTTGTCTAGTCCAGTCGTATATCCTTTCATCTGTCTATGTCCTCTATCCATCCATATACATACTATTCTTCTCTTTTATCTATCCTACCACCCATCTTTGCATCCAATAATCACTTATTCATCGATCCCTCCATTCTTGCATCCATTCATCCGCTGTGAATCATTTCTATCTGCCCCTCTATCTAGCAACTAATGTGTCATTCATCTATCCATCTTTTTATGTGTAATGCCCCATGTCTAATCCAGTCATGTATCTAATATATGCACAATATTTATAATATACTGTGTGTCTCTAGAACACATCTGACCCACCGTCACCTCTGTGTGGAGGATCGCGTTGTTCCGCCATGCTAGTGGAAGGTGAGAGGAGCGCATGCAGGCCGCTGTCGCGGGGCAGGGTGAAGCTGCGGGGTTTCCCTCCAGTGGCCAAAGGGTCTCGCAGACGCTCGCCCTCGAGCATGTCAAAGGGTCCGTAGTGCTCCTGAAGGAGTGTGCGCTGAGCGGGCAGTGTGGACTGGCGGCGGCGTTCAGGGGACATCCCATTACCTGGCTCAGCAAACACAGCATCTTCCAACGGCAGTGTCTGCAGGTAGTGCAGGCCTGAGCTGGTGAGTGGCGTCTCTATCAGGTCCTGCCATGAACGCCGCTGACTCGCAGACTTGCGGGCCGGGGAGCCGCCACCGCTGCTGCTGCCACCTCCACCCGGAGGATCAGAGCGGTATTCCTCATGAGATGACCTTGAGTGGGAGGTTTCAGTGGATGACAGCCGGCCATGCTTGGGCCCTGGGTATGGACTCGCACAAGTCATCTGCTGGATAATTAGAGAAGGAGAAATATTAGCTGGTGTGTTATATGAAGACGCCATCTTGGGTTGTTTTTTTTTTTTTCTTGGTCACGACTGATATTAAGGACACTGCAGCTGCTATTAAGTGCCATTAACGTTCACCTGTTTCATTCTGAGATGAGATATAAATAGACTGCAGTGCAATTGAGGCACAGCAGGAGTCTAACCAGCTTCTTTCTTTCCTTCTCTTAAATCCTTACATTTAAAAAGAAAGAAATGGCAGGGTATTGTGCACGTGTGTGTGCTATTCTTAACAGGAGCACCACAATGTGAATTCGGGGATTTCCTGGTAATTAGGACTGTACTATGTAAAATATTTACTTTGACAAAAAGCGTTGGAGGCCTTTTAAGTAGTTTCTAAATAATGAATTGCCACATGCTTTTTCATTTTTCAGAAAGACAGTTGATTATAGAGTTACACACCCCTACACTGGCCTGTACCATTTCTTAATTAATCTTAAACACCGCCTCAAGCTGGACTCGGTTATTACTGGAGAATTTACTGTTAAGAGAACAAGTACTGGAAGTAAATTATTAGTCAACAGATTTGTTTTGGGTTACCTATGTAGAATTTCCTCTGAAACATTCTGCTAATTTTAGCTAAGTTATTAGCCAGCATCATGTAACATGCTTAGATCATATTCCTGTTTTTGTGACGATTAGAAGAAACATCCGGTAAATAAGTAAAGGCAGCATGGTGGTGTAGTGGTTAGTATGTACGCCTCACATCAAGAAGGTCCTGGGTTCGAGTCCAGGGCTCAGTGAGGGTGTTTCTGTGTGGAGTTTGCATGTTCTCCCCGTGCTTATGAGGGTTTCCTCCCACGGTCCAAAGATGTGCACATTAGACTAAGTGACAGTTCCAATTCGCCCCTAGGTAGTGATGGGAAGTCCAATTCTTTTAACTAACTCAATTCTTTCAGTTCGTCCGACTGTAGCGAATTGATTCATTTGATTCACCGATTTATTAAAAAAAAATTTAAACGCCCATCACCAAGTTGCAGGGAATACTGTTAACTCACTGAGCTATTTATTCTGCCTTATGAAGAGGTATCACACTCAATAGTCAAACAGTAAATTTCTCTTTTCCATTTTTTTATATCTATCTTGTCCCATCTATATCTATCACTTGTCCCAAGTGCAGCTAACTGGGTTATCAAGCGCCAGCCATGTGGTGAGAGGCATGTAAAGGAACCATTGCTGATTTCCCTCAAGAGGAGGCTGCATTGCCGTCAGTGTGTTTCTGCCCTGCGATGGCCTGGTGAGCTGTACAGGGTGTACTCTGCTCTTGCTCAGAGTCAGCTGAGATGGGCACCAGCCTCCCTGCGACCCTAATCAGGATTAAGCAGTTCAGAAAGTGAATGAATGGATAATTGATCTAGTTTGCAAATTGCAAAACTTAATAAAGATTTTCTGCTAGTATATAAACATCTGCTGAACTTTTTGGCAGGTTATCAGTTCGCTGAGCAATTCAACGAGTTAGCGGTTCGCTGGTCGATTCAGCGAGTTAGTGGTTCACTGACCGATTTAGCTACTCTGTCGCTCAATTATTTAGGGGTTCACTAACCCCTTACGTTCATCAGCGGCAAGTTAGCCTCGTGATACAATCAGAGATCTTGCCATAGAGACTGCCAGCTGCAAAGTGCATCACACAGCACTTCCACCTTCCCTGGCTTGGAGACTTAATGAGTGATTCTGACTACTTTATGTGATAACAGACAGTTATATTAGCAATGTGCTGGTGAATCAGTTCAGTTACGTTTGCTAATCAATTCAACTCGTTCACTTAAATGAATTGATTCTTTTAAACGATTTTTTCGCGAATCGCCCATCACTACCCCTAGGAGTGTGTGTTGGCCCTGTAATGAACTGACAATCTGTTCAGGAAGTCAGCTGAGATAGGCTCCAGCCTCCCTACAAAGCTAGTAGGATTAAACAGTTTGATAAATGAGTGAATGAAGAATACTAGCGGTTAAGTCCTTTTATGCCATGACATATAT
>JAQMYF010000025.1:7579336-7594230 GCA_030014195.1 Neosilurus mollespiculum | reverse complement strand
GTCTTGTGAACCGCACTTAGTCTGGACCTTCACCTAGGACCTGTTTGCCTTGGGTGACCCTACCAGGGGCATAATGCTCCCGACAACATGGCTCCCAGGATCATTAGGACACGCAAACCCCTCCACCACGATAAGGTGGCGATTCGAGGAGGGGTAATACAAAGATGAGATAAAAAAAATAAAATAAAAAAAAACTGCTGTTATAAATAATGAAATGTTTTCTGACCAATCAGCTGAGAGATCAAAAGCGTTTTGGTGTAAAGGTATAGAAACAAATCTACCATTTATATCTAATGCTATAATGTATTAGTAGCTAGTAAGCTTGCAGTGAAGAAAATGGAGACTCAATATTTTTAAACAGCAAACAGCAAAAATCACGACTTACCACATGCAGGATTTTATTCTCCGTCTCATAAACCGTGCAGTCCTACAGGAGGGAAAAAATACATTATGTTTAGATTAACAGGCTTTAACACACACTCATTCATATTCTAAGCCACTTAATCCTAATTATGGTTGCGGGGAGGCTGGCGCCCATCTCAGCCGACTCTGGGCGAGAGCGGGGAACACTCTGGACAGCTCACCAGGCCATCGAAGGGCAACACACACAACTATTTACACTCACACCTAGGGGCGATTTGGAACAGCCAGTTAGTCTACTGTGCGTGTTTTTGGACTGTAGGAAGAAACCAGAGTAGCCGGAGGAAACCCACACAATCATGGGGAGAACATGCAAACCTCACACAGAAATGCCTGAGCCTGGGAATCGAACCTGGGACCTTTTTGCTGTGAGGTGGACGTGCTAACCACCGCACCACCATGCCGCCCTACACACACACACACACACACACACACACACACACACACACACACACACAATATTTAAGTTGTTGTATCGGTTGTTTTTTAGGCCTGAAAAAGAAACCTGGTGTCAATAAAAATGTAGTTAATTTTTCAATTTATTTAAAATAATTAAGAGAGAATAACCATTAATTTTTTTTTTATTTTTTTTTATTTTATTATTTTATTGTTTGTTTGTTTGTTTGTTTGTTTGTTTTATTCATTTTTTGCATTTTCACGTTTATGGTATTTTAAACTGATCTGAATCGGATTGGATTATATTATGTTTATTTTACTTTTCAAATTAAAATATTATAGAATTGAGAGGAACTGAAGCAGAACGTGAGCTGCACAATGATCTGAGGAGAAAACAGGAAATTCATTCCAGGTCTGAAGTTTGAATTCAGATTAGCAATGCGTCTCAGCCTCCTGCTCCATAACCTGGCCTGGATTAAGTGCAGGATTTCTGGGAGCCTCGTGTTTAAAATCTCACTGATCATTTCATTTCTGCTCTCCGAGACTTGAACATTTTACCTCGCAGCATTTTGAAATGTGTAATGAGCAACTGAATAATAAATAATACATTGTGATGACCTTGCTAATGTATCTTTGTGTGTGTTATTTAGTTACATTATCAGGCTAGTTAGCTAGCACCATAGACATAAACACAAGACCAGACAGGATTCTTGAATGACGTGCTTTTACGTGGCCGCCAGGTAACCAAGGACTAAAATCCTCCATTCCAATGAGATGGGGATAGAACGTTGTGTCTCAACTGGCTCTTTTTTTGGACTTGGACCCATTTGCACATATAATATTAAAAATCTAAATGTAAAAAAAAAAAATTTCCATGTAACTGTATGTACAACTTAATACCTGTTTAAAATGTAAGTCAGAATAATAATAAAGACAATTTCAGTATATTACAAAGTGCCGCCGCTTTCTTTTTTGACTTTATTTATACTTAAATTGCTGATTTTCCAGCATGAAAGTCAGACATATCTGGTCAAGTTTAGTTACAGGCTTCACAAATAAATATTACAAATTCGTACTACTGTTTTTGTTTACAAAAAAAAATATATCGGAGTGTGAAAAGGATGTTTAATGTGTGGTTTTGCTAATTTTGTTTTATTTTGACACAAAAAAAAAAATTCGTCTTTTTAATGAGTTCTGAATGTAACGTCTGTCAAGATACATATATTTGATATCTTGGTCTGTATGATATATATACCGGCAAATATCTGTACTTGGTTTGAGTAAACTGGAAAGAAGGTAGCATTGGTGGCACTCATTAAAAGAATTGTCCTAAAAAGTCCATACAGGTCGTTCTATCAACATGAATAAAACACAGGTGAAATGTCTGTTGAACCAATTACACTTTACGTTCATTTATAAACTGGTTCACACGTCAGTGGAGAAAAACCATGAAGCCAAGACCGAGTCTCATGAATATTTATTACTTCTGGGCATGCTCAGTGGACACTTTTCCGACTTCCATCTGCCAAGTGGGGCCGGCTTACAAATGAGGGAAGTCTGTCCGTACAGCTGGTTACGTGAGACACTGAGAGAAGGAAATTTACGTGCATTCATGGTTTTTGTCACATATAATTGATTCGGATTGCGCAGATTGTATTTAAATTATGTCACTACGTATTAAACATGAAAACATTCAAGCAGAGTGTAATATTTTTGTCTGGCTGTTTTGTAAAACAATAACTGCCGATTTTAGTCTCAAAGTAAAAGACTTCGCTCAAAAATAACGTAATCTTGACGGACAAGCATACTATGAATTGAATGAGCAAACTATAAATTGGCAGAATGTTTGGAAACAATATTAACGTGAAGTACATGTGTATACAATATTAAAAATACATGTGATTGTAACAGATACAGGGCTACTTAAAACAAATGATTTTAGCCCCATGTGACAATGTTACGTGACATTAATTTAAAGTGGCTTTAGAATTTATTCTGTGGATAATATCTTTTAATGAACATTATTCTTTTTTTTAGAGTCCTAACTAAATGATAGTAAATTGAGACGAATTGTGTTTGTTTTTATGGTTTTAAAAATTTTAATAAATACATATTTATAAATAATTGGAACATTCTGGGGGACATTTATAAAAAAAAAAATTTAAACCAGGAAAACAATTAAAACTCTTCTCAATTTACATTTATTTCAGTTTTCAATAAATGTCCCCCAGAATGTACCCAAGACCAAATAATGAGCCACCAACAAGTGAAATAGTATCTTTAAAGTGCAAATAATAACATTTCACTTGTATGTGTTGTACTTACAGAATAATTGCATTTTTATTATAAAAAATTTAAATTGCATCATGGCATTTCATCAGAATGTATTAAAATAAAGCCTAAAACGAAGCAAAATTTCTTAATCCTGCAGCTTGTTTGCATGTATAAAACCTAGTTGTCAAGTCTAACCAGTCTCTGGTAAGATGGAGGCAACTTCAGCACATTCCGAATACACGCAATATACCGAGTAGCGCCAGTCTTGTGTTTATGTCTATGGCTAGCACTTGTTAGCGACTGCACAATTTGTTTTGTTAAAAAAAAAAAAGAAGAAAAAAATTTAAAAAACAGATAACAGATGAAAGCATTATATTACAACCAACATTGCAATTGATACTTTACATGTACTTTTTATATGCATTAATTATTTGTTATAATCATTAATTTTGTTTGTTTTTAGCAACTTTCCATGAAAAGTTATGAGCAAATTTTGATGATTTTTATTTATTTATTTGTTTGTTTGTTTGTTTGTTTGTTTGTTTGTTTTATTATAATTGGGGTTTTTTTTGTTTGTTTGTTTTTTTTGGCTGGGGCACACATCTCAAGTAACGTGATAAGATTTTGACGATAACCCGGATCGAAATCTGGATCTAGAATTTAATTCTTTAAAATCATGAGAGAGATAATATATAAATTTACTTTTCTACTGCCGGTAGATCTCTCCTGATGTGAAGATTGGGATTGCCTTTTACTACTTTTCTGATTCTCGCATTCATTTGTATCACCTGTGTTGTCAGTTTAAGCATCCGTGTAGTGAGTACATGTTCTGTCAACCTTCTGACTTTGCCGTTTGCTCCATGAACATTTATTGAAATTATTTAAAATCATTTATTTCAGGTTGATAGACACGCACCTTGTCTATGCGCTACTCGGGAGCCCCATGAACATTTATGTACCTGGAAGTCTGTCTGCCTTCCTGAGATGGACTGTGTTATTTTTTATGTGAGTCTGAGTGGTGGTGTATAAGCCTCTATTTTTTGTGGTTCAGTTTTGTTAATAACAGAAAGTCTGTTTTTTTTTTTTTTGCTTCCCATCGTCATGCAAGTCAGCGATACATAACAGCCAAGCAGCATCAACTCAGCAACATGGCAGCCTTATTGGGTTTCCTGTGAAAGGTAGATACAGACACAGGACAGGACATGGGGCAACCATACAAGCCATGTTCCATGATTATGGTGCTCCATTTGGGAGCTCCGTTATTACAGCAGGCCCAAGAGGGGGTGCTCTGTACTTTGTTATTTTTTCGGCTTGGTGGAGGTTTGTGTGCTCTTTTAGTTATTTTACATTTATATTCAGAGCCCAAACTACTTCTACTGTCCACTTTTCTTTTCTTTCTTTTTTTTTTACATTTAAAAAGATTTAAATCACTGCATTACATCATGGGATGCAGGAGCCAGTGACGTGTGCTCTTACTGGGTACAGGAAATTTTCTCGTGAGTAGTTTATCATCCAGGAGACTGCGGTGTACTGCAAAAAATTTTGTATGTACTGCATATCACTTGTCCATCAAGATCCAAGCTTTTCAGACTTTCAGACCTGGCTTTGTTTTTTTTTTGTTGTTGTTGTTGTTGGTTTTTTTTGCTGTATTCCAGGTTTTTTGGTTGATATCATGTGACAGATTTTAAACACGTTATAAAGATTAATAGTCTTGTATGTAATCATTAGCTAGAGTTACTTTAGTTCTTTATCGCAACACGAAAAAGACTGACTAAAATGTAAATTTTACTGGCTTACTTATCTCCTTTCCAGCTTATAAAATGTGCTGCGTAAAAGAAAAGTAAATACCTTAAACTTAAAATCTTTGACTTTCGTTTTTATACGCAGAAAAAACAGATTTCATTGTCCGCTCTGCTGAACTGCAACCAGCTCCGACTCTTCCTTCCTTCCTCTCACCTGCCACTTCCGTGTGCTTCTAACAAGCACAGAGTTGCTGCGGCTGACCCACTTCTGCTCACACACACATCTACATGCACACACCACTCCCACGGGACGTCATGTTCGATCCCATCATGCCTCTCCTGTAGTCAGTACACTTACACACTCACACATTCAGGTCTGAAGGATATTGGACTTTATGTACTGATGTGATACATGACGCTGTGTGAGACACGATGTCTAAGAAAGGTCTGTTTTAAAGAAAACTATCATGCATCAACATCTTGTTACTGTTACTATAGTAACAGCTACATCTTGTTCACAGGCGCTAGCTCAGCAAACACTCTACAGAAACAGATTTCTTTGAAAAGTTACCTTAAGGTGGTGTTAGCTTCTAAGTAACAAAATGTTCGTGTAGCAAGAACGGAAGGAGTCTCCAGTTTCAGCGCGGAGTAACAGTCAGAGTTAAAACTGACATTTTCAGGAAGGAGGAGTTTACATTTCTTTATGGTTTCCTGGTCACATGATGCAATAAGCTGAGTTTTAAAAATCATTTGTCTACTGTTTAATTTGGGGAGAGAGAATAAAGTACTGGATCTGACTAATTTCTTAGAAGATTATTGTTAATCGATACATAAAAAATTGTGTAAAAAAAAAAAAAAAGCATAAAAAGAGTAGAAACAGTGATCTGATGTTAAAGGAATAAAACAATAAAAGTTTAGGAGGTGCAGAATTCGAGGAAAATAAAATTTAGGGTGTAACAGTAACAAAGACTGTTTTTTTAAAAAAATAATTATTACTGCTGGCAATGAGGTTGTGAGTTTGTGTTGAAATGACTAATGAAATAGTTATATTTAATTAATTCTGTATGTTAATATAGAGCCAAACTCAAAGTGAGTTATATGAACTAATTCAAACTACTTAACCTGCGGATCAGTAACCCAGAGCCTTTAGCATTAAGCCACCTCTGCTACTAACAGAGGTAGATTTTAAAGGTGTGCAGTGTTGCGTGATGTACGTAACTTGTGCAACTTTAATTGAAAATTTCGTGAAAGACCTCAGAGTATGATAATCATGCTACCCAATGTGCGATTTGAACTCTAGCCGACTCTGTTGTATTTTGCGCACTTGGATGAACACATGACTTGGTCAATATTTTTTTTTGTAAGAACAACCGCAACTTTTTACTTGGTTTAACTAACATACGATCAGTTGTAAAAATACAAACAACTTATTACATAGTAAAGTTTTGTTTTTTATTACAAAAATGTTAACTAATCTGCTTTAAGACTACATGATTACACTAAAAGATATGTGCGGATTTTCATGAAATTACTAGCAGAGGTGAGCTTCTGACTTTTCGGAAGATTGTTAAAAAGAACTAGATTTTGGAAGTGCTACATTACAGCAAACCCAGCAGGGGGTGCTGTATACTTTATTATGGGGTTTTTTTTGCTGCTTGGCGGAGGTTTGCTTCGTCAAAGTTCTCTTATGGATTTGCTGAAGATTTTTGGACCATGATTGGGATATTTAGAGTGTCCTGCTGGATTTATAATTTTAGACACACACAAACACAATGCAAGCAATCTCTCTCTCTCTCTCTCTCTCTCTCTCTCTCTCTCTCTGTCTTACCTGCTGTACAATGGTTGTAAGTTCGAGACACAGCTGGATCACATTGTTCCTCGTCACTGAATAATCTGTTACTGCAGCGAAAGGTGACCTGAAAAAGAAGTAGCACCTGGAATTAACCATTAGATCATTCTTAACCTCAGACCTCCTGGATGGACTGTGTGTGTGTGTGTGTGTGTGTGTGTGTGTGTGTGTGTGTGTTGCACATGCACATGTTTTGATTTTTAAAAAAATCTGTGACCATCAAGTTAAGTAAAATTGTGTTTTATATTTAATGTTCCTGGCTGCTTATTTTATTTCTAGAAAAGTCTGTAACAGAGCCCCTAAATACCGAATATTTAATACCGAGTTCTGGGTCAAACCCTTCGTTATGCAATAAATCCTTAAAGAACCCTTTTTTTTCCAAAAAAGCTGTATAATTTTGGTCAGGGTTCCTAGCAGAACCTTTTAAATTTAGGTAACAACAAAACAATAATTTATCAAAGAACTTCTAACATTATACATTACTGTGCAAAAGTCTTAGGCACATGTAGTGGAATGGTGTAGAACAAAGATGCCTTATATTTACATATAAATACGCATATTAAATTTAAGATCTCTACATAACAATTCTATAAATCACAGTAAACAGTAATAAATGTAACTAGTTCAGTATTAGGTGTGATTTTTTTATTTTTTATTTTTATTTTTTTGTTTAAAAACATAATAGGATCAGGTTCAGTTCAGCAATTTTACAAGTACAATATCTACCGAGTGTCTTACAGAACCAGCCACAGTCCTCCTGGAAATGTTGACTGTCACACTTGATTCTTTATTTGCATCTAAACTGTAGCAGCCTTCATTATATTTTTGTCTGAAAAGTGGTCTCTTGTACTTAATGTGCTGCTTAATTTATTGATGTACTGTACAAACTTTTTTACGTAACATTTCATTTTGTGCTGGAAAACTCATGTTTGAAAATAACTAATAGTCTAGTTTTTGTACTAACTTGCTAATATGCAAGTTATAAAATAAAAATCTATAGCAAAGTTTAAACAAACAAAAAAATATATAGAGTGCTTTTGCACAGAACTGTATATATGAAAAGGTTTGAAATGTAATTATCCAAAGTGCCCCCAAAGAACCCTTATATAAATCAGTGTGTGTAGTAAGTTTATTGCAAGCGTGCAGAATAAACTCCAAATAATTGCGCAATGTTTTCTTCCTAGAACTGAGAACCTGTGTGAAATCTAACATTCAAGCCTCTTTGATCTCGGTACAGTTAGATCCGTGTTCTCTGTGATTCTCTGTATAAATTTCACACTGTAGTTGGGAGGCTATATGGCAAAAAACTGACTCCGAAAATCCCCAAAATATTTCCTCTGGTCTCTGAGGTTAAGGTCAGGGTTAGATTTATGTACAGACATATTCGCTTTTAGCTACAGTAATGCACGGTTTACATAAAAAACAACAAATGATCATATTGCATTCATGTGGAAGTGTGTGTGTGTGTGTGTGTGTGTGTGTGTGTGTGTGTGTGTGTGAGTGTGTCTGTGTATGTGTGTGTAAGAGAGAGCGAGAGAGAAGTTTTATATGTGTTGTAGCAAAATGGATCTATAAAACCTATAAGAAGGAAAGATTCCTGCATTTAAGTCATATGACAAAACATGACAAAGAATGGAAGCTCTATGTTTCTGTAGAGGAGTGCCCTATAATAGCCAACACAACAGCATAAAACTGGGTTTTAATCACATATTTATATGTCATCACTTTAATGGAAATACAAACCATTCACAAGTGTTTTGTAAATTTTTTATATTGCTTCTATTTTGCCCAAAACTGCAACAGAAACCAGCCATTGTTAGTTTGCTAGCGTGCTAGCAAGTGTATAAAGAAACTTGAACCTTATGTAAAAACTCAACATTGTTCCAGCTGTTTTCCTTTGTTCTGTTACAGCACGTCTTTTGTAATGCGCTAAACATTGCTATGAAGTGTAATTTTACGCTAATTCACAGTAACAATGTGTATAATACCATGTCATTAATATATTTATGGTTTGCTTTGTATAAAATAGTTGTTCACTTTCTCACTCATTTTACCGAACCACATAATCCTGCTAGGGTAGCAGGGAGGCTAGCATCTATCGCAGCCAACACTGAGCGAAGGCGGGGTACATCATGAACAGCTCACCCAACCATTGCAGGGCAAACACACAAACTCATTCATACTCACACTTAGAGGCAATTTGGAACAGTAAATTAGTCGAATGTGCATGTGTTCAGACTGTGGGAGGAAACCAATGTACCTGGAGAAAACCAAGCATGGGGAGAACATGTTAACTCAACACGGAAGCACCCTAGGCTAGGGCTTGAACCAAGGAACTTGTTTTTTTTTTCATATAAAAATCACACTATAAAAATAATTTAAACAGATCAATACCTGAACTTGCATAGCTCTCATAGCATACCTTATAGCAATTAGTAATTAGACATAATGTTTATTATTAAAAGCATTTCAGATCTAGTTTGAGACATAAACCCAAGAACAAGATCAAAGCAAGACCCAATGGACCAGAATGATGCTATAGTGGTCTGGAGATGAGGTATATAGGTACATATTTGCCATTGTGAGCCTGGTTCATCGTCATTGACGTCTTTGGTGCCGGACTCGTCCTCCAGACCTAGTTTCCTGTCTTCCCGCAGGTGCTTATAAAAATGTGGGTCATGTGTATTGAGGTTATGCTCTATATAGGAAGGAACATTGACTTTTTTCAAGTCCTGTACATCTTTAAATACTCCAATCTGCAGGGCTGAGGAGCTTACAAACGCTGCAGAGACCCCTTCTTTTTCTAAACTCACACGTCATGCTATAGCGTTAAAACTACGTCACATACAGCTGCAGAAAAGGTTTAGAGACAGCTGCAAAATGATCCGTTTCTCTGGTTTTTACTATGTCTTTGAGGAACATAAACACTGACAACATTTCCCCCAAAAAAGCCATATAAAATATTCTCAGCTAGAGCATTTCTTGCATAAAATGACAACTGGGGAACATTATCAGAGCAGAGGGAAGCCAGTTTTCTTTCATGATTACCTTCTACATGGTTTAAGTCACACGTTCACAAACAAGCTGAAGTACCCGCAGATCATCACCCATCATCCACCAGATTTCACCGTGGGAAGCCTCTTCAGGTCCTTGCCTAACCATTAGATGACCAGGTGATGGGAAAAGCTGAAAATCGGACTCATTGAGAATATAACCTTACTCCAGTCTTCTCTGGTGAAATTATTATGGTCTTTATCAAACATTAGCCTGGCCTTTCATTTCTTCTCATTAATGAAGGGCTTTTTTAGATTTGCATAACTTCAGTCCCACATGGAGGAACTTTTTGATGTCATTCTCCAGTTGATTAGTGAATTAAAGGAGTGTAAGATACGTGTTTTACAGGAGTTTACGATGATCCTGGTCTGTGGAGGGTTGTTTTCACTCTCTGCCAGTCTTTGTTGTCCCCAATGTCTGCTACTTGACATTGGTTTTATTAATTGCCATTTTGAAATTTTGAGGAGAAATTAACTCTTCTTTTTCACACTCAAAATTTTTGTCATGATAATTAAATTTTTTTTAATTAAATGTAATGTACTCTTGTACTGTTTTTGCATTGAAACTGGTCCTATTGTAAGAGGACAGTGATGACCACAGCAATGATTTTGACTGTTGTTAAATATGATTTGGTTCAAGTGATCTTCTAATCAGGCACCTTATGAAGTAAAATGAGATGTGTTTGTGCTGGAAGTCCACAACACACACACACACACTCTGGAATGAAATTGCCTTAATTCACAGAGATGCTGACTTAAAAAAAAAAAAAAATTACGTGGTCTATTAATTTTTCTGCAAGCAGTTTATTCAGAGCAGTGGCAATGAGAACTGAGAAAGAGAGAGACAGAGAGAGAGAGAGAGAGAGAGAGAGAGAGAGTCATAAAAATTTTTAAAGTCAGATCTTCTTCATTGTTGCATTAAAGACAAATCCATGCTTTCACATCACATTTCATGGAATGTTGAGTCTCTTTGCTTTTGCCTAAAAGCATTTTTATTTCTTAAGATGCTTTCAGATAAACAGAGCACATATAAAATGCCACACTGGAGCTGCAGATTGCTTGTATTTTTCAGTGGATGGAATGAAATTCATTTATTCGTCTTCCACTCATCGAGAACCATAATAAAAAGAGCAGCACCCTCGATAAATAGAGCCTGAATTCTGAACATGTATGAAATGAACACAGAATACTTTTATCACTTGGTACGAATAAAAGACTTTATGACGACTTTGTGTATCTGCATTTTTTATTCCCACTGTCACAGAGTCACATTGATAAACCCACCAAAGGCTCCTTCGTCCAAGAAGAGTCTGACAGCTGGCCAAGGTGATGGACAGATGCTGGCATTTCAAGTTTTCTCAGAATGTGACCGGAAGCCACAATCAGGGAAAACGAGACGTAAAGACAGCAGCAAGTGACAGCGAGAGTGAGACTGAAACTGAAAAGGTGACACTGAGACAGAGACACAAAGAGATAAAAAAAAAAACACCACTTCACTAAGAGGATGAGGTGCTACAAATCATATCATAAACACAAAATGAGCAAGGACGAGCATAAAAGATCATTCAAAAAGTGACGAAGATGGAATGATAATAAGAAGAAACTGGGTGGGGATCAAACCTGAAAACAAGTTGAAAGTGAAGGAGACCTACACAGGGCATTTATAACACATTCATAAGCATAAGCGAAAATTTTGTGTAAATAAAGTCAGCCAGGTCCCAAATCTTTTTAACATTTGCTAGCAGGCTAATCACTAACACTGATTGCTTTTTTTTTTTTTTTTTGAGTTTTTGCTGCCTAAAAACTAATAGCCAAACACCTCAAATTATAAACAAAAAGACTGAAGAAAAGTGCAGATGCTTAAGGCTCAACCCCGAGATTCACACCAGAAATCACACCGGTACATCAACACACACGACCCAGAACATCACTGTCCTCGACTGTTATCTAGCTCCATGCAGCTCCAGGACATCATGACTTCTTGGCATGAAATGTTCAGAAGCTGAAGGATGTGTAGTAAATGGTTCTGAAGCCATTAGATGCCGTGCCAGAACCAAGTTTTCCAGGAGTCACAACTTCTTCTCCAGCAGAGCTCCAATTAGCTAATGAGAGCTAGCAGCAGCGCCCGCTGCCCACGCACTGATTGCACTCTGATGAAGATTGAGAAACACACTAAGAACCCGACTCGTTCCAAAGCTGTACCCAGCAGCCAAAAGCCGTCTCACCAACGCCCACATGGCCTACGATGGACATCAGAGCAATTAATTCTAATTACTTTATCAAAGGCATTTACCCCTCCCCTGATCTCTTGGGGGGGGGGGGGGGGGGGTGAAATTATTGCTCTGGCCCCAGTGTGTTGCCTGTTTGGAATGAAAAAGGCATTTTTATGTGACATTAGGAATGGTTACTATTTTCGGTGCATGTTGATGTAGCAGAGCAAACTGCCAATGAACTTTTAAATCCAGTAACTTTTTTAATTTAAGGGTTACTCAATTCAATCATACTTTAAGTTTAAAGCCAATTAAAAAGGAAATGATTTGACTGGGTATCACCTAAGAACACCTCTCCCTCTTAACAATGTATTCATAGTAACTCCACCCCTTTTTTACAGTTCCTCCTCAACAGGTTACATCAATGTTCCAGAACACACCGAGAACATATCAGCCATATCTAAATGTCCACACAGCAAATACTCTGCTGTGATTTTGTCATATCAAATTTAATATGAATATTAAAATGGGCCTCTCTCTCTCTCTCTCTCTCTCTCTCTCTCTCTCTCTCTCCATCCTAAATTTTTCTTTTCACTGCCTTTTTCTCTGTCTAGGGGACAGACAGAAGCTCCATTGAGAACAAAGGAAATGAACAAGATTAATTAGGCCAACATTAAAAAGACGATCCAAACTCCTCCCCGCACCTTCGCTACCCATGCCCCTGTTTCTCGGTTATACCCTGGCTAACTCACAACACATAACAAACCAAAAGATTCGGTCTTAAAACTATTATTGTGCATATACTAGCCAAAATCTGGCAATAGCTCACTGTCATTTAGCTTAGCAGCGGTCATCATAAGGAGTCATCCAGGAGGCAGGGACTACTGCTCAACATCTGGACTAAAAATTCAGTGCCCTATGCTTAAGTTTCACCCAGGGCAAGGTTTAAAAAAGAAAGGCAAGTCCAAGGTCACAGAGAAGAGGATGAGAGGATGACCAGAGCGAGCAGTTTGAAAGAGAAGGGAGCCTCGGAAGTATGGCCAGATCAGATTTTATTGTTCTACAGTAACTCATCTGACACTCGGTCAATTTCAAAGACGGTGAGAGTTTTCACTTCACACCTCTTGAGAGAACATACACTCTCTTAGTTATTTACTGCAATGCCTTCCATTTTAATGCTAGGTGATCGATCTGAAAGTGCATGTGTACTGAAAGAAACTTCAAGAATAAAGAGCCAATTTCAAAACTAGAGAGGCACTCATAGCGTGTAAAGTACCTCCGCCATGGTGATAGCATGGGTAATATAACAAATAGGCTCTATATGGGTACTGGTTTTAATTACCCATGTGCTATTCTCATAATATGTGATCCGCTCCAGCAAAAGTCGCAAGGTAGTGTTTTGAGTAAGAGCCAAAGTACGAAGGATGAAAATGCGATATCACCAAAAATACATCCTTCAAAGCATAATCTTCAACAATACCAAGTTCAAATATCCATAAACACAATCGATCCATGATAAAATGCTTGTTTAAGAAAGGGTTCCATGTCTAAGTTGTTGTAAAACAATAGAAATATCCACCTATTTCGCTTTTGTGATTGCTCAGGGTATTTCCCTATTATCCATGTTCCGCACCAGAATACTCGTCCTACTTACAGAATCCCAGAAGAATTCCCCCGAATCATCAAGATGAGTTTTGACCTTTCAGCATCACTCAAGGTCAAAGATAGTTGTCTTATTTGTAAGTCTATACATGGTTTCCTATTACTGTTCCATAGTAATCGCATATCAGCACTCTTAAAGTTAGAAGCACTCTGTCTCCAAAACTATGTGACAATGCTCTGACCTTTACCTTTGACCTTGACATTCCAAAATCAAACCATCTCTGGGTCTCAAGCAGGGTAGTGTCCCCACCAAGTTTGGTACAAAAAAACACACAAAGGTGTGGTCAGGATTTTGTTCATAGATACACTGACAAACAAGCAAACAACGCCAGTGATTATCAATAATGCCCTGATAACGCAGATTAATACATTTCTAGAATCATTTATGATGAATATGAGTGTTTTTCCAAATTTAACTCTGGGTTTACACTGGGGCACGATGTCCGCAATCTCCATGATTTGAGGGAATCATGTGGAGCTGTTACGTAGAGATAAGGCAGATGGACCCAAAAAGCAGGACAGACACAGGAATAGGCGGAAAGCAAAGTCCTTTTATTGAGGACGGTGAAGGTCATACGGTACTTGAACTAGAGAATACTGTGAGCAAACGAGACGAGAACGCTGTGACGGCACAAGACGATCTGGCGCTGGAGCCATGGAGGTGCGGGGCTTATATCCAGAGCTGTGATGGGAATCAGGTGAGGATGATCAGGGCGGGGCCGGCAATCATCGTGGTGCAGGAGCAATCAGCTAGCCTGAGCAGGGAGAGAGCAGAGAAGAACATGAAACAGGATGCACACTAGGATATCACAGTACCTGTTAAGCTGCTCGTAAAACTCGTCGATGAGGCTGTGGTCGAGGATAAACCCCGCGGGTACCCAGGAGCACTCCTCCGGTCCGTAGCCCTCCCAGTCGACTAAAAACTGTCTGCCCCGACCTCTCTTGCGTACTGCCAGAAGCCTCTTGACTGTGTAGACCGGGCCTCCGTCTACCATCCTCGGTGGCGGTTGGGGCTTGGCGGGAGGTACCAGGCGACTCTCACGAACCGGCTTGAGCCTGCTGACGTGGAAAGTGGAGTGTACACGGAGAGACCTGGGGAGCTTTAAACGCACAGAGACGGGGTTAATAACCTTGGAGACAGGGTATGGTCCAACAAACCTGGGGGCCAGTTTTCTGGACAGGACGTGTAGGGGAAGATCTTTGGTGGACAGCCAGGCCCGCTGCCCCGGGGTGTAAGTCGGTGCCGGTCGGCGTCGGCGATCCGCTGCAGACTTCATGCGTTCCTGCC
>JAQMYF010000025.1:7552335-7565940 GCA_030014195.1 Neosilurus mollespiculum | reverse complement strand
TATATATATACAGTATATATATATATACACTGCCCAGCCAAAAAAAAGACTCGCACTGCAATATTTTCATGGAGTGCATTTAGCCTTGATCACAGCATGTAATCTCCATGGAATTGTTGCTCCAGTTCGTCAGGTTGAGGCTCAGCAACATTAATGTGGCAATAAAATGAAGTCAGCTGATGACCTGAATATACTGAATGAGCAGGTTATCACATCAATGCACTTTTTCTTCCCTGATATAAATAATGAAAGAGTGGTTCAGGGAGCATGAGGAATCACTTTCACATATGTATTGGCGCCCCAGAGTCCTGACCTTAACCCTATTGAAAGTTTTCGGGATGTGTTGGAGAAGACTTTATGGAGTGGTTCAGTTTTTCCCTCATCAATTCAAGATGTCGATGAGAAATGAACCCGACACTGCATGGAAATAAATGTTATGCTGTTTGTATATAAAAAGGGTGCACGGTGGCGCAGTGGTTAGCACATTCGCCTCACAGCAAGAAGGTTTGAATGTTCTCTCTGTGCTTGTGTGGGTTTCCTCCAAGTACTCCGGTTTCCTCCCACAGTCCAAAAATATGCACAGTAGGCTGATTGGTGGTTCCAAATTGCCTTCTGGTGTAAATGTGCATGTGAAAGGTTGTATGTGTGTTGGCCCTGCAATGGCCTGGCCATGGTTTAGGTTGTACCCCGCCTTCACCCAGAGCCTCTTTTTTTTTTATTTTTTTTACTCTTTTTAATTCCTGAGATTAATCCTGGAATTAAGTTTTTAAAAAATACAAAACAAATCACATTGTTTTTAAAACAGTTGTGTTAATGTTTAACAGTGTGTGAGTCTCATGATAACTTTTAATTCAATTTTAAATAAAATGTGCATACAAATCTAGTTATGCTCAAATTTAGCGCCTCCACAAATATGCTATATAGTACAAATAATTAACTTAATTAAATCAGTTACTAAAGTAGTTATGCTTGTATATGTCTCAAATTCTACACTTCAGAGAAAAAAAGCTATTCACTGGATGAATAAATGTAAATGTTTTTGTTGTGTGCTCTTTCAGGGACGATGGTATTTAATAGCGTGTAACACGCTGCTAATTTGCTGCTAATTCTGATTAGCCTACAGCTGCTTAGTTGCATGAGTGTAAATATAGCATCAATTAAAAGAGTGTTGTTTTTTTTCACAGGCTCTGCAGAAATGTGAGTTTCTACAAGCTCATACCAGAGCACACAGGAGGTCGACCGCTTCAAGGATCAGCTCCTGGTGGCCGATACGTGACACGCCGAGATCCTCCAGCTCCTGATGGGTGATACGGAGCAGCTGATCTCCTCCAACTTTCTCTCGCTCGAAGTTCTTAATGTACTGCTGCAGACAGTCGTCCAGTCCTGTGGGGAAAGATGAAAGATTAAGATTTGCTTCAATTTCTGAATAAAAATGTCTCGTTTGGATGTGTGAAGGAGGTCTGAAATGATTTAAAAAGGTCCTTTGATGGTGTATGAAGACCTGCGGGAATGTATAACATAACCGGGACTACCTCTTACACTGATGTTTTATTCCTCTTATAAAACAGCCTTTTCTCAGCAAAGCAGTTACAGATTTTTATTTTAAAAAGACAACTTGTACTTTTTATCTGTTTATAGCAGACCTCTGAAGCTTCATATACTGTATATAAAAATGTTGTAAAGCCATGAGCTCGATTTTACTGTCACGTTCATGCTCATGTGCCCGACCAGGCAACTGAATAAGTTAAGAAAAATTTTTTTTGGAAAAAATATATATTGCAAGCGTACACTGCCGGCGTTGGTGCTGAGTGCACTTGCACTTCGCAGAAAATGTTTTTGTTGTGTAAATAATTTTCCTTCTTAGGAGAAAGATTTTGGAATACTACTGAAAAGACAGTAAGTTATATTTTGGCAGTTTCTTTACTGAAAATAAAAGCTAACATTTTCAGAGCTCTGCTTTTGGGTAGTGCCTAAATATTTATATTAGCTACATTTAATATTGTGGAATGATGGAGATACATGTTCAGGGTTTCTGTTTTTTTTTTTTTTTCATAAAAGAAAAAAAATCTCAGATTAACAAGTCGCTATCTCACATGTTAAGGTTTCGTGAAGTTCACACGGTTGCGGCGAGGCTGTGCAAGTGTTTGCAAACTCAGCCAACGAGCACGGGAGGAATTAACTCTGTTTATGTTGCCTTGTGTATCATGGGTACTTGAATTTTTGTGCACTGCTTGCATGCACCCCGGGTTATCAGTGAATCATCATATTCAAATACTGATTGGACTGGATAGAGCAAATATAATTCAAATAAATAAACTTTAAGGACGGTACAGTGGGGTAGTGGTTAGCACATCAGCCTCAAAACAAGAAGGTCCTAGGTTCAATTTCTGTCTGGAGTTTGCATGTTCTCCCTGTGATTGTGTGGGTTTCCTCCAGGTACTCAGCTTTCCTCCCACAGTCCAAAGACATGTACATTAGGCTAATTGGCTTTTCCAAATTGACCCTAGGTCTGAGTGTGTATGGTGGAGTATGTTTTGATCTTGAAGTGGTCTGGTAAGATGTTCAGGGTGCACCCTGCCTTCGGCCAGTGCAGGATGAGAAAGGCACCAGCCTCGTCGCAAGTCTAGTGGGATTAAGCGGTTAAGCAAATGAGTGAGTGAGTAAACAAACTCTAGACATTACATTTTTAAATGATGTACAACATGGTAGCCATCTGCGTCGATTTGGTTTAATCATCGATTAAAAAGTCAGAGGCCACCATCTGTTGACGTGTGCATGTCTGTTACCCTGCTTCAGAAGAAGAACATTTTATAATCATGAAACTGCTGTTGGAGACACCTTAAGGTCCTCAGATGATAAACCAATAACAACTAATTGATTTGAGATGGACATTCAATAATTTATACAGGACTTGATTTTTAATTGAGGCAAAATCGGCATATGAATAAAAATGTATCTGAATTAGCTCACTACTGGCCGTGATTACATCTGTTGCTAAACAGTGGTGAAACAGACGTCCTGAACTTCTTACTCCTGACCCAATTACACACAACCATTACTGCGTAAGACCAGACAGTGATATTCCTTAGGAATATATCAGAAAGAGGGTAATTGTATCCACAGTGGTATCCACAGTGGATGTCCCTACTGTATCCACAGTATCCACAGTGGATGTCCCTATCAAGTGACAAACATCACAACCTCACCTGCTTTATCAAAAAATATATAAATAAAAATACCCTTGACATAATTTTGGATCTTTATCTTTTTCCAGTATATTTTTGTGTCTTTAATTTGGTGTACGCCCTGCGATGGCCTGGCGAGCCCTGCGATGGCCTGGCGAGCTGTCCAGGGTGTACCCCGCCCTCGCCCAGAGTCGGCTGAGATGGGCGCCAGCCTCCCCGCTACCCTAAGTAGGAATAAGCGGTTCAGAAGATGAATAATTTGGTGTTGTGCTTTTGTATCACTTTCACATCAATGCCAGAACAAATGCCTAATGGCACATGTAACAAAGTCTATATGTGCAACAGCCAGGTCCCCTCGTAAGAGATTTCTGACCGAAGTTTAACCTAAGTTTAAGATATGTTTTTTTTTTTAATCTAGTCAATACATTCTTATTATTATCCAGGAACATAACCAACACTACAAAATATGCAAAAGCAGATTTCATGCAGATTTTCCATTAGTAAAGATGATGCAGAAGCTAATAGGGCAGAGTCCACATTTGGTGCTGTAGGTTTGGATGTGTTACAGTTATCAGGCCAGTCCTCAGAGTCAGTATCACCTCACAACATTACAAAAATATAAATTTCATATGATATATCATTTTTGTTTTGCTGTTGCTTTGTGGGAGGTACGGTGATGTAGTGGTTAGCAGGTCCAACTCACAGCAAGAACATTCACGGCATATGGCAGACACCCTTATCCAGAGTGACTTACATTTATCATTTTTTTATACAACTGAGCAGTTGAGGGTTAAGGGCTTTGTTCAAGGTTCCAACAGTGACAGGTTGGTGATACTGGGGCTTGAACCACCAACCTTCGGATAGGACCACATCCAAGGACCAATGGCGGCCATTTGAGCAAGAAGGTCCTGGGTTCATTTCTCATGCTTGGGTGTTTCTGTGTGGAGTTTGCATTGTTCTCTCCATGCTTGCATGGGTTTTCTCCAGGAACTCTGGTTTCCTCCTACAGTCCAAAAGACATGCATGTTAGGCTAACTGGCTGTTCCAAACTGACTCTAGGTGTGGATGTGAGTGTGAATAGTTGTGTGTATGTTGGCCCTGCAATGGTCTTGCAAACTGTTCAGGGTGTACGCCGCCTTCGCCCAGTGTCGGCTGAGATAGGTACCAGCCTCTCCCCAACCCTAATAGGATTAAGCAGTTCAGCAAATGAGTGAGAGCGAGAGAATGTTTTTCTTTGACATCTTGTTCTTTATTTCAAAAAGTAATTATTGAAATTACTGAAATTATTGAAATTATTCACCCTACACTGGCAGATTTCCCCCTATGAATTCTCACATTTCTTATGCACTTCTTGTTACCACTGAATGCTCAAAGATTACCTGCTATCAAAAAAAAATCCTGCATATTTCAATAGTTCCTGTCCGGAGGTACCTTTGCAGCTGATTGAAAGCGCAGACACTGGAGACTGCTTCCATATATGTTACATAAATGTCCACTGTACGTGTCCCTGTTACTATAGAAACCATGACGTATTAAACTCACTCACTCATTTGCCAAACCACTTACTCCTTTTAGGGGCTCAGCCGACACTGGGCGAAGGCAGGGTACACTCAAAACAGCTCACCATACTATTGTAGGCCAACACACAACCATTTACACTCACACCTAAGGGCAATTTGGAACAGCTAGTTATCCTAATGTGCATGCTTTTGGACTGTAGGAGGAACACAGAGTACCCGGAGGAAACCCACGCAAACATGAGGAGAACATGCAAACTCTACACAAAAACACCCAAGCCCGGATCTCAAACCCAGGACGTTCTTGCTAACCACAACACCACTGTGCTGCTAAATGCTACAAAATTGAACACATTAATATAAACACATTCTGACCAATCAGCATCCAGAATTTATCAGCGCTTTGGAGGAAAGTCTGTAACAAAATGTGTATTTATCAAGTTTATTTTATTAAAATTCAGTTTATTGGTTTGTTAGTTTGTTTGTTCATTCATTCATTTTCTGAAATCCTAATAAAGGTCGTGGGGACGCTGGCACCATCTCAGCAGACTCTGGGCAAGGGCAGAGTACACCCTGGACAGCTCGCCAGGCCATCGCAGGTCAGTTGAAAATACTGTTTTACATATTTATTATGTAATTATTTACTCATTTACCCAATTTACACAAAATTAAAGATTTCTGTCTTCACCAAAAATGTTTTCAGCAACTTTGCATAAAAAGGTTTGATCAGATTTTGATACATTTTTTGGAGGAGTGGAATCTGGCCCAAGTAACACTTTATTAAACTTTGGAGCTGTTCCAGATCAAATTCCAGATCCAGGAAATTTTTTAAAGGGATATTTAACATTGCGAGACAGGATGATTATTTTGAAAGTGAAGGTTTACCCTCTCTGAGTACCTCTAGCTGTTTGTTTTTTCCCCCAAACATTTACATTTTCCCTTTTTTTTTTTTGGCAGACGCCTTATCCAGAGCTCCTTAAACTTCTATCTCATTTATACAACTAAACAGTTGAGGGTTAAGAGCCTTACCCCCATCCCAACATTGAAAGATTGGCAATAGGGGGGCTTGAACCCGTGATTAGCTTCCCAAAGCCATAACCACAGAGCCACCACTACCCCAAATATTCAGATGTTGTTAGATGTAACCTCCCAGAGTGAGCAGAACTTCAACCACATCTGAGCTACAAACTCCTCAGAAAGTTTTAATGTGTTTACCTTCCAGTCTGAGCTCTGTAATCTCATCATAAAGCTTTTAAAGAAACATAAACCTTCAAGGCCACGTCCTTCTCGCTGATCTGAGATGAGCTTCCAGCTGCTTCTGTTAGAGTATTAAGGCTTAGAGAGGGGGAACCGTCCCCAGATCAGACCAAATCCCATAAATTACTTATTAATGAATAAAATTTTAGATTAGGAAAAGGATTCTTAATTCTCTGTAGAACCCTTGAACCTTTTGAGGAAGCTAACAAACTCATCACCTCTCAGCTCGTTTGCTGAACCGTTTATTCGTATTAGGGTCATGGGGAGGTGGAAGCCTATCTCAGCCAACACTAGGTGAAGGCGGTGTACACCATGAACAGCTCGCCAGACCATCACAGGGCAGACACACACACAACCATTCACAGTCATATCCACAGCTAGGGGTAATTTGGAACAACCAATTAGCCTAATGTGCATGTTTCTGATTGTAGGAGGAAACTGGACTACCAGGAGGAAACCAACAAGAGCATGGGGAGAACATGCAGACATCACACAGAAACGTCCAAGCCTGGGACTGAAACCCAGGCCCTTCTTGCTGTGAGGCGGATATGCTAACCACTGCACCATTGTGCAACCCCGCTAAAAACCTATTATTATGTATAACAACAACATTAACAACAACATTCAAAAGCTGACGCTGTTTTTTCAGTGATCTTTATTTGCAACAAATCTAGAACCCGGACTTAAATTAAAAGTTGGGGAACGAAACATCACTTTAGAACTCTTTTGGAAACCGTAGGGCCCTGAAGCATTCAGAATAACATGAATATAGTTAAAGATGTATATATAAATATATGTGTGTGTTTTGTTGGTTTGTTTGTACATCCAGAGCCTAAAAAAAGTTTTGTAATTCTAAATTGAATCCTTTTAGAAAGATAAAAAATTTTACTATCTTAAACTAAGCAATAGTAAGTCCTGGAGGTATGTTATAAAGCGAGTTTCATTTACTGAAGGTTAACTCGGGGTTATTGAGTGAGGTCAAAGTTAACAAACCGTGACCTCCTACTCTGGTGTTAATCAGGGTTACCATGGCGATGAAGAAGTCTGTAAGTTAACTCATCGGAGTCTGTGCGTGTTCATGTAAAAGGGCAAAGTTACAGCAAAGTACAACACAGTGGCATCAAAAAAAAGCAGGAGTCGTATTAGCAACTCATTAAAAATTCATAGTAAAAATATTCTTGGTGAATCTTTATTTAATGTGATGGATTCCTAGTCCCCAATTTTTCTCCCCGAATTTTTAGTCGTATCCAATTCCCACCCATCAAGTATTACCTTTCCTATCACACAACCACCACCAACCAGGAGGGGTGTAAGTATGCACATGCCCCCTCCATTACATGCAATGCTGCCACCCGCCTCTTTACGAATGGCTGCGCATGCGTAGAATTTTGCAAAGTATGTATTTGGGGGTGGACTAACACATTCGGAAGGAACGCGCTAACCGCCCCCTCGTACGAATTAGTTCACAGATGCCCATGATTGGCTGGTGATTGCTGTGAGTGACAGGGAAGTGAGAGTATGCTATGAAATTTACATTTACAGAATTTGACAGTCACCCTTATCCAGGGTGACTTACATTCATCATTTTTATACAGCTGGCAATTGAGGGTTAAGGGCCTTGCTCAAGGACCCAACGGTAGGAGCTTGGTGTTACGGGGGCTTGAACCACCAACCTTCGGATCAATAACCCAGAGCCTTAACCACTGAGCCTCCACTGCCCTGCCTTCCCCTCCTCCCTCCCGTGAGAGCTTGGCCAATTAGCTCCCATGGACTCCCGGTCGGGGATGGCTGTGGCATCAACCTGGATTCAAACTATTCGCGCACCTTGTTGATACGCCACTCAGGAGCCTTGGATTCCTATTTTAAACAAGATTGAAATATAAGAACATGTTAAATATTCTAATATGTGAAACCAGTCAGGAACATTCAATGAGAGTCGACACAGAGACTAGATATCTGAAATTAATCAATTAATCACTGAACAAAATGAAAACTAGTGCAGAAAGTGAATTTATAATATATTTATAATTTATATAGCGTACACTATATAATAATAATTTGCGTTTGTCAAATTATAGTCTATACTAGGTGATGTAATGCTTAAATTTTAAGTTCAATATCACTTGTGTTTCAGTCTAGTCAAGTAATTTGTTGTGATGATTGAAGTATCATGTACATTATTGCTTGCATGGTTTGTGTCAGGTATCTAAAATTGTCCTTTATTATTTTATTGCTCCATATTCTGGTACTTGTTAGGCTACATGTACAGTATAATGTATTAATGTATACGTGTGAAATGTATCGGAATCAAATAAAATCATTACTCTACTGGGTGTAATCAGAGATGTTTGACCACAAGCGCTCGCAAAGATACCGAATGTCATCAGATAAGAATCTTCATCTTTTATAAAGAACATCATCAGGGTAAAATAACGGATTTATACTCACTGTAAATCCCCTCTCACTTTCTGCTCAGTGTGTTTCAAAAGTGCTGATGCTCCTCCTTTTTCCCTACCAGACAATATCTATTCGACAATGTATGAAAATGGGCAGTGCTGATAAAGATAATTCCGATTTAATCAAGAACATTACCTGCTCAAAGCAGGGCTGAGATGCAGCGTAAATTGCCATGGCAACATACCTCGCAGAAACCATTTTGCAAGGAGTTACTCCTGACATCATCAGGACATGACAAAGTTAACTGTGAATTTACCTTGATAAGACAGTAATTCTGCTTGGGAGCACAGCCCTCTGAATTATATATCCTGTTTGTTTGTTTTGTTTGTTTGTTTTTGCAAATGTTCGATCCAGAACCTGATCTAGAATATGTTCTTTGATTAATGAAACAGAGAATAAAAAATAGGTCTGAAGTGGTTCCAAAAACCATATTGGGAACCAATAATTCAATATATATATATATATATATATATACTGTGTGTGTGTGTATATATATATATATATATATATATATATATAAACATTTGCTTTATACAAGCAACAACAACAACAACAACAATAACAACAACAAGGTCATGTGTAGGATCTAGAAAGGGGTGTATTTGTGTTAAGGTTCTGTGCAGAACCCTAAAAGAGAACCATTTCCATATCAGCAGGCTTTCAATAAGATTATCTGAAATCTTTGAACTCTTAAGCAAACTTTTTATTTGCTGAGTACTAAATTTACTTATTTATACTTATTTGCTCCTACACGATCTCTTCGTTATCTCCTCTTTCTTTCTTTCTTTCTTTCTTTCTTTCTTTACTTCCTCTATTTTTTATACATGGGGTTTCCTAGTTGTGGATTCCGGGAAGGTTCTAACAGAGCAGTAATGATGTGAGTGCAGTGAGTCGAAGTGTAGAACATGCACTCTGAGCTTATGCACTGATTTATCTTAAACCCAATAAGAACTGATTTCTGCGTGGCCTCCGGTTACAGCACATGCACACACACACATACACACACACACACACACACACACACACACACACACTCACACACATACACACATGCATCAGATTAATGAGCACACTGTTGCACACAGAACGCCATGAAATAAAAACACTCTAGAACTGAGGAGCAGCAGAGCGGGGAGGTACGCAGGGTGTGGGGTCAAAATGTGGCTCTGCGGTTTTGTAAAGAGCATACAGTCACAGGACCACAAGTGTGTTGGACTGAAGCATGCGCACACACACACACACACACACACACACACACACACACACACACATCGGCAGACGGCATTTGTCAGCCTGTGGCATTCCTGTCAGTCTGTTTAATGCCTTCATATCTCCACCCCACCATATCGCCACGGCAACTGTTCATCCAGCATAAGGCATGTCTCAGATGCCTCAGTGTGTGTGTGTGTGTGTGTGTGTGTGTGTGTGGCTATTATCAGAGCTCATCACTAAGGTCTAATCTGCAGACACACATCGAGAACTTAATTCTGAGTTTAACAATCCATCTGTTTGTCCCTCTATCCGTCTAACTGTATGTCTATTCATCTGCCTGTCTTTCTATCTATTTGTCTGTCTCTCTATCCATCCATCTGTCTAGCTGTCTGTCTGTATATCTGTCTATCCATTTGTCTCTCTGTCTGTCTATCAATCCATCTGTCTGTTTATCCATCCGTCTGTCTGTCTGTTTATCCATCTCTCTGTCTGTCTATGTAACCATCTGTCTGTCTATCTGTCTGTCTATCCATATTTATTTTGGTATATATATATATATATATTTGTATATCTATTTTTCTGTCTGTCTATCTGTTTGTCTGACTGTCTATACATCCATCTGTGTGCCTGTCTATCTATTTGTCTGTCTGTCTATTTGTTTTATCCATCTGTCTGTCTGTCCATCCATCTGTATGTCTATTTATTAATTTGTCTGCCTGTCTATCCATCTGTCTGTCTATATTCATCCATTTGTCTGTCTGTCCATCTGTCTGTCTGTCCATCTATTTGTCTGTCTGTCTACCCATCCATCTGTATGTCTGTCTATCCTTTTGTCTGTCTACCCATCCATCTGTCTGTCTGTCTATCTGTCTGCCTGTCTGTCTCTCTGTCTAACCATAGGTACAATCTAGAAGATTAAGGCTCCATAAGTTTTCTCGCTGGACAATAGTCTATAGAATACAGAACTAATGCAATTGTATTACTTAAATAATGCAGTTGTATTACAGAAAGTTTCCAAGACAGAGCCCTCACATGGAACCTAGGAACCTGGGAGAATCTCTCGCGTACACTGATTTGTAGCTAAATATGAAACTCTGCACAGGTTTCAGATATTAAAGGAGGAAATAATGAGCAATAAAGTACCCAGTTAACACACACACACACACACACACACACACACAGTCTCAGCAAAAAATGTTGGATAATTACCTTTAAAAAAAAAAAAAACAGAGAGGTTCTACTCATACCTCCATTAAACAGATTCGCATTAAACAACACTTGACTTTGCACCGCGTCTCAGTTGTGATAGTGATGTTCTGATGATGTTTTCCTGCTGAGGTTTAATTCGGTGTTTTGTCGAACACGACAGACGATTTACGGTGATTAGCGACTTTCTGTTCCAGACCTTTTCTGTTTGTGACTTTCAGAGTGGAATCGGCGGAGAGTTAACGGAGTGGAACCGTGTGTTCATTTCTGAAACCGTGTGTAAATTTGTTGCTAATTGTGGCCTGTGGCTGCACTACACTTGCTGAATAGAGAAAACAGGAGAGACAATCCCATGAAACAGAGAGTGTGAGTGAGAGAGAGAGAGAGAGAGAGAGAGAGAGTGACAGAGAGACGTTGTGAGTCTGAATTATTTATCACAGTCAAAGCATCAGGTACTAGCATGGAGTAGGATGCTAAACATAGTAAAAGTAAACAGTATATATTTCTCTCTCACGCACAAAACGCCTGAGACTAGAACCTCCCTTTATTCATGGCTGAGCATTATCCAATTAATTCCTCTGTGTGGTCTATTATTAATGCAGCTGAGACATCATTTACCACTAACACACACACACACACACACACACACACACACACACACTGCAGTAGTATTTTAAGTAAATATACAGAGTAAAATTCAGCTATTCAGAAACCACAAAGCCTCGGATAGAAAATCCAAAAAAAAAAAAAACAATTTAAACACAGAAGCTTCCAGTAAGCATTACTGAACACATCGATACGATACAGATTCAATACCAATCCTCCTCTAATATCCAATATCTCATTTACACGTTCTGAGCAGTGGTGGCCCTGTGGTAGGTTGCTGGCTTACTCATTTGAAGGTCAGGGGTTCATGCCGCATCATTGCCGAATTGTCACTGCTGTCCCCCCAGTGCAGCTAACTGGGTTATCAAAGGCCAGCCATGTCTCTCACTGTCTGTGGTGAAAGGCATGTAAAACAACCACTGTTGTTCGTAAAGAGTAGGCCATTGGATTGCCGTCAGCATGTTTCTGCTGTCCATGGTGTACTCCACCCTCACTCAGAGTTGGCTGAGATGGGCACCAGCCTCCCTGCGACCCTAATTAGGATTAAGCGCTTCACAAAATGAATGAATAAATAAATTTACACCTTCTTACATTCTTATGCAAAATGCACCCACACCAACATTTGATACCAGGTCATACAACCAAATGTAGAAACATTTCACACTTCATTAACAACAGAGAGGATTACAGATTAAAGCAGATTGTAAATTGTGCAAATATCAAGAACTAGAACTGGAGCATCTTCCTACAATATGAGTGATTAAACATCATCATGGCCTTTAAAACGTTTCTGAGCGTACAGAGAAATATCAGCAAGCGTGGTCGTGAAAAATGAGCACAGTGAGCTGGGAATTCATGCAGCGAGCAAACGATAGGAGATAGAGAGAGATAGAGAGAGAGCGAGAGAGAGAGAGAGAGAGAGAGAGAGAGAGAATGGGAGAGAGACAGGGAGAGAGAGAGAGAATGAGAGAAAGAAAGAATGAGAGGAAGAGGGATAGATTAAGAGAGAGAATGAGTGAGAATGAGAGAGAGAGAGAGAGAGAGAGAGACAGAGAAAATGTGAGAGAGAGAGAGAGAGAGAGAGAGAGAGAGAGAGAGAGCACTTCAGTACAGAGAGCACTGAGCACTGTGAGTGATCGAAGGTATAATGAAATTGACGTCTCATTTTTAAGATTATGTTCGTTGACGTTGTTCTGCGCGTTCAGCTCCAATGTCCTCACGCTCTTCACTCCTACAAATCAAGTCAGAACATCACATTACATTCTTATTCATCCCTACTATGCATTAGCCTACTGTGCATGTTTTTGGACTATGGGAGGAAACCGAAGTACCCGGAGAAAACCCACACAAGCACAGGAAGAAACGCCTGTGCAAACTCCACACAGAAACACCCGAGCTGGGAATCGAAGTGTTAATAAACTTCAGCGAATAAACTGAAGTGTTTGATTTCAGGATCAAGAAAAAATCTGATAAACTCACAGAATAACAACATACAGCCTACATGCAGTCATTGGTGTCTGTGTGTGTGTTGAACGTCTCTCTGTCCGTACTTCAGTGTGTTTGACTCTATACAGTGACTCAGATCTGAGTCACACACTTAACTCCCACAAACACACATAAACACACACACAAACACACACACACCCGAAAGAAAATTCACTCAGGGCCAAACCTCACACCCACACACCTACATGTGCAAACCACAGAACTCTGTGTGTGTGTGTGTGTGTGTGTGTGTGTGTGTGTGTGTGTGTTCTTCAGTACTCAAAGATCCTTGATTGTCCCTGTTCTCTCTGTGTGTCTGTATTTCAACTGAAAAGAGAATTGGAATAAAAAGTTCTACTTTTTTTTTAGAAGAAAAAGTAACCTCTTTAATTAGAACCCGGTTCTCCTGCCAGGCACTCGGCTTTGCTTGGTTATATCGACTTTACAGTAGAGCTGATCTGCAATCAGCAAAAACAGCATCAATGCTAAATATAGCTTTATAGAGACTGCAGAGTGGAAAACGGCTAAACAAATAAACTGGAATGCGTGCACACACACACACACACACACACACACACTCACACACTCATACACACACACACACACACACACACACACACACTCATACACACACACACACACACACACACACACACACACACACACACACACACACACAC
>JAQMYF010000025.1:7525766-7537624 GCA_030014195.1 Neosilurus mollespiculum | reverse complement strand
ATTAAATGTAAAATAAATATTAATGAAGTTCGGTGGCATAGTAGGTAGCACATCCGTCTTACTGCAAGAAGGTCCTGGGTTCGATTCCAGGGTGTACCCCGCCTTCACCCAGTGTCAGCTGAGATGGGCTCCAGCCTCCCTGTGACCCCAATAGGATTAAGCAGTTCTGCAAATTAATGCGTGAGGGGCAAAATGAGTAAAAGTAGTTGTTATTATTATTATTATTATTATTATTATTATTATTATTTATTAAAGTTTTCTTTCTTTCTTTTTTAAATAGCAATTTTTTTTTTGTCAAGAATGTCCAAGAATTCTCTCATTAGACTTAAATGAACAAAATATCCTAGGTAATGTTTCTGGGATAGCATGAAATTGTGGAATTGGATGGGAAGACTTCAGTTGCTTATACTGGATTGTGAGCCGAATCCCAGTCTTTCCAGTTAGAGTTTCCAGTTAATCCCAGTATCTAATTATCTGGGTCAAATGCTTTCAGAGTGAACTCTTTAGGAAGCATGGGATATCCAGGAGGAGGAGGAGGAGGAGGAGGAGGAGGAGGAGCTGATGAGGTTCTTGAAGCTTAATAGACATGTTGGGGTGCCCTAAGGGAATGTCTAGAGCTTGATGTGTTCTCACGTCGAACAAGCCACGCCCACTCAGGCGGTGCACTATTACGTAATTGCGTAATTTCCACCGACGCTGAGGTTTCACTTTCCTGTTGCGACTGCGAGCGAAAGAAACAGCACGCGTCTTTATTTCTCTCTTTCTTTCTGTCTTGATCAAGTTCCACGTTAGCAGGAATGAATGTGTGTAAGGCAGATCCATATGAGAGAGATGGATAGATAGATAGATAGATAGATAGATAGATAGATAGATAGAGAGAGAGAGAGAGAGAGAGAGAGAGAAAGAGAAAGAGAGAGAGACCTGATGGTGGAACTGGTACCCATGACATAACCACCGCACCGCACCACACCGCACACCTGTTCACACCCAGATCACATCAGATCAGACCAGACACGTGATCACGACCCCTCAGGAACCACGGCACAGATGAAATCAGTCTGCGCATCTAAGAATCCTTACCTTTCATCCAGTCCACCACTTGACTGGGACTCCATTTGCTCACTGGTTCCATGACGAGGGCCATCAGGAAACTTTCTCTAGCCGTGCGTGATGAGCAGGAAGGCTGTGTGTGCGCGCGCGCGCGTGTGTGTGTGTGTGTGTGTGTGTTTGTGTGTGTAGTGGGGTGGGTGAGGGGGGGATCCGTGAGTGTCGCGGGTCCGGATCTTGTCCCGCACCTCGGGACCCGTTCAGTCTTCGCGTCGCTCCGGGATCATGACAGCGTGCACGGGGAGAGCGCACCGCACCAGCCGGATCCCGCTCCCAGCGCCTCTCAACTCATCTCATTCCATCTCGTTTCACCTGATAATCTCATCTCATCTCATCTCATCTCATCTCATCCTCTCTGAGTTTGGCTTCTTTCTTGTGCTTGCGCTGGAAAATCCGGCACACGCAGAACACCTTTTCCCGGTTCGATTCGGGCGCCTCACATCGCGGATGTTCTCCAGAGGTGCGTCCGGGTACTACTCTTCACTCACACCGGCTGCACACAGGACCTGATGAGAGAGAGAGAGAGAGAGGGAGGGAGAGAGAGAGAGGGAGGGAGAGGGGGGGGGGGCGCAGCGCAAAGTGAATTTGACTCACTGTGTGATTATTTCCCAGCGGGCTGACAGGAGCTGTAATGAGACAGGAAGGCGGTGCGGATTCTTAAAAAAAAAAAAAAAAAAAAAGTAAAATAGAATTCAAAAAGGCTGGCTGCTGCATAAACTTTTTTATTTTATTTTATTTTATTTTTTTAGGGGCACTTCCTCCAAAGTTTCCTCTTCAAAAGACATCTTCAAAACTATTTAAACAATTAAAGTTGAATTAAAGAATCCTTACAGAGACGTCACCTGACAGGTGAAGCCCTCACTCCTCTCACTCACTTGATGAACCACTTAATCCCACATATCAGAGTCAGCTGACTCTGGGTGAAGGCGAGGTACACCCTGAGCAGTTTGGCAGACCATTTCAGGGCAACAAACACAACCATTCACACTCACACTTACACCTGTCAGCTATTAAGAAGTTTTATTCCTCTTTTACCACTTCAACTTAATGAATATTAATTCATTCATTCATTTTCTGAACCGCCTAATCCTAATTAGGGTCGCGGGGAGGCTGGTGCCCATCTCAGCCGACTCTGGGCGAGGGCAGAGTACACCCTGGACAGCTCGTCAGGCCATCGCAGGGCAGAAACACGCTGATGGCTATGCAGCTACTCTTGGCGAAAATCAGCAATGGTTCTTTCACACGCCTCTCACCATAGACAGTGAGAAATATGGCCGGCATTTTATAATCCAGTTAGCTGCACTGGGGGTAATTAATTCATTGATTAATTAAATAATTCATTCATTCATTCATTCCAAGCGTTTAATCTTACTAGAGTTGTGGGGGGCTGGAGCCAGGTGAAGACTTGGGGTACGCCATGAACTTATGCCGAGTCCACTGCAGGGACAACAGACAACTATTCACACGCACACTCACACCTAAAGGCAACAACAGACAATTAGCCTAATGTGCATGTCTTTGCCCTGTGGGTGAAAACCAGGGTACCCGGAGGAAACCCAAGCAAGCACAGGAAGGACGTGCAAACTCCATGCAAAAAAACCCAGCCCAGGAATCAAACCCAGGACCTTCTTCCTAACCCCTACACGACCGTGCCGCCCACAGTTGAAGCAAATTTACAACATATACACATGTGGATTAAATTAGATGTTTAGCCTATAACCTTTTATTTGACCAATAATTTATTTTCCTCAAACAGTTTATTAATTTTCCACATGATTTAATACATTTTATTTATCACGTATTGTCAGATTTACTTTTTCACATGGAATCAAATTAAGTTGGGGTAGTTTAAGATGTTTGTGTGTGTGTGTGTGTGTGTGTGTGTGTGTGTGGGTGTGGGTGTGTGTGTGTGTGTGTTGAAGGAGGGGCCTTATGGGAAATTGTGGGGTCCCCTGAAATCTCATTCATTTATTAATTTGCAGAACTGCTTAATCCTATTAGTGTTGCGGTCAGGCTGGGGCCTATCTCAGCCTGAACAGCTCACCAGACCATCACAGGGTCGCCTGAAATCTATGGATACGAAAACTTTTTCTATTGGGTTTCTGCTGGTGAAGGTCAAGTGGCTTCTTCTTCAAGTCTAATTTTATGTGTAGACTTTCTGTCACCTGGGCTTTAGCACTTTAGACACTGAGAAGGAGAGCGAGAGAGAGAGAGAGAGAGAGAGAGAGAGAGAAAGAGAGAGAGAGAAAGAGAGAGAGAGAGAGAGCCTTTAGGGGGATCTGCAGTCTTGACCATCTCGATTAATCCATGGTTAATCATGAAGTGGGCAGTTTCAACACATTTCTCCAGTAGAGCACCGCTGATTCTCAGTATTTCCTATTAGTGTCAGTAAAACTGTCACAATAGTAAAGTCCACACTGCTATCCTCTAAGTCTACACCTTCTTCATAAGTCCATCATCATCATCATCATCATCACCGTGTTCGTCCTCGTCAGCCTTACTCCTGATGATGCTCGTTGACTCCTCGTGCTGGAGGCTAAGAGCAGATGGAGGCAGCAGACTGGAGGCAGTTTTACACAGATCCAGATTGAGCCTCAGTGTGTCAACATGAATCATGCACGAGGCTCTCGAGCGACACTCAGTGCTATGACAACACTGCAGGTTCCTTAGCACCGACAGTATGCTCTCACGCCACAGAGAGGCAGATCGCCACCTGCTGGGTATCAAGAGATGTGCATGATGTTCTCCTGAAAAGCATCTTTATCCTTTCGTGCACAAACTTTCATTATTATATGTTTCATAATATCAGGAGCAGGTTTAGTACTAAAATGTGTAGGTTCTCCAGGATTAAGAAGCGTTGAAACAAGCGAAGGTTCTCCGTTGTTGAATGGAGAACCTGAATTTATCTTCATGGATGACATCTCATATTCATGGGACATTCAGACCTTATCCAGAAAAGTGGTCCTTGTGGACTAATTAGGTATTCTGGATTCTGATTGGTCAGCTTGGTTTAATCAAAGCAGTGCAGGTTTAGATTAATAATGCTCCGTTTCTGTAGTAACACCTGGTGGATGTTATGGCTCCAGTAATATTATAAGGATCAAACCAATTGCTGTTATGGTGACGTGTTCTTAAAGTAAATAAATGTTTATATAATATTCATGGAAGGATTCTCCAGTGTCAGCACTTTGTAGGTAAAGCTTTACTTTTTTGTACTTCTTCAAGACAGAGGAGTGTGGCTTCTTAGCAACAGTTTACAGCTGCTATAGCATAAGCGGCAATAGGATCAAACTTGTTCTATGGACATTCTACAAGATTTAATCTCACTATAGTATAATAGGCCCTGTGATGGCCTGACGAGCTGTCCAGGGTGTACTTTGCCCTAGCCCAGAATCAGCTGAGATGGGCGCCAGCCTCCCCGCAACCCTAATTAGGATAAAGCAGTTTAGAAAATGAATGAATGAATGAATGAGTATAACCCTTTTGTAATAAATAAATAACACTTTATATTAATTGATAAGGCGGCACAGTGGTGTGATGGTTAGCACATCCACCTCACAACAAGAAGGTCCGGAGTTCAAGTCGCAGACTGGGCGTTTCTGTGTGGAATTTTCATCCTCTCCCTGTGCTTGCATGGGTTTCATCTGGATTGTCCAGTTTCCTCCCACAGTGCAAAGACATGCACATTAGACCAACTGGCTGTTTTAAATTGCCCCAGGTGGGAGGGTGAATGTTTTAGCGCTGAGATGGACGTTATTCAGGGTTTACCCCACGTCTTCGCCTGACTCCAGCTCCCCCCAAATCTAGTAGGATTAAGCAGTTTTTATGAATGAATGAATGAATGAATGATTATTCAAAAAGTTGCTGTAGTAAAAGATGAATAAAAACCTTGATGATGTGCCGTTGTGGCAAAATTCATCCATCTTCATAGTAGTAACAGTAATTCAGCTTCATCACCTCCAGACCTGATCCTGTTTTGGCTTTTCAAGTGGTTCCTTAAGGGCTCCTTTGATACCTAAGGAACAAGAATGTTTTTTTTTTAGATAGAACCTTTACTACGAAATATAACATACATATTCAGAGTTTTTTCGTGCTTTTGTGATGTTTTATTTATTTGTATTACTGTTCACCAGAAGATTTGTTATTTTGGCATTTTCTTTCTTGCAGGGATGTGGAGTGGTGCAAAAAGCTCTGCAGGATGTATCTGTCCCCGTCTTGGTCTCCGTCTCAGGCTGCCTGAGAGACGTTTCGGCTCCTTTCATCCCTCCATCGTTGCTTATGCTGCACAAACAGCATGATAAACAAACGCCCCTGAATGGAGTTCAGGGTTTAATGTGTGGAGGGGGAGACTGAGGTATGCACTGTGCTGCCTGCTGTGTCTGAGTGGGAGGCTTTAAGAGATGCCAGGCATATTTATTTAGTGCCCCTTTCCTCTGTTTCCCTTCCAAAATATGCATTTGTTTCTTTTGTGAAATTGCAGAAATGCTGAGTTTTTTCTGACAGCTGTTTTTTACTGCGTAGGTGGTGGCGCTGTTTAAAATATTTTACAGCTATTATAATATATTTATCTTCTGGGGGGTTTTTTTGTTTGTTTGTTTTTAAAGATGTAAGAGTAAGAGAAGTTCAGAATGCATCGATTCAAAAAGTCATTGTTGTCCAAGGTTCCTTTTAACAAGGGTCCAAGTGGTTCACCTTTGGAGAAAGATCGAGCCTTTCTACATTCACAGCAGCCCTGCGGTTTCATGGAGAACTCTTTCAACATCGTGTTGATGTGAACGCTGATGTGAAAAAGTGAAGTGTTTGACTGGGCAGACATTAAGGCTTTAAATTTTAACACGCTCCATGAAGAAGATGTTTTGTGCTAGGCCATTATTTTCAGATATTTTTAATAGCAGTTGTTAGCATTATGGCTGATTCCTGAATTATTGGCACCCCTTAGAGAAATTTGGGGGTTGGGGGGCATAGTACATAATATTTTAAACTACTGAGAAGTTTTAAGGTTTTAAAACATCCTGCTTCTGTCCTGATCATGCCAATAATTTAAAAATACACGCCTAGAATGGAACTTTGTATTCTGCACTGCATTCCTCATGAACGGGAGCATTTCAAACCTTTAAATGAGTTATACACTGTAGAAACACAAATTATTATACAGTTTGACCTGCGATATGGATGATCCAGAATACCTCTCATAGTTCAAAGCTAAATGAAAAGAAAATCATTACATATATCGAATTATTATTTCGATATACATTATTATGATGAATAAATACTGCATTGAATGAAGTTTCATGTGTGCGAATAATAATTCGATTTTTTAACCCCATTTGTTTCCAATAACTTTTGAAGTACGGCACTTTTTTTGTTTGTTTGTTTGTTTGTTTGGGGGGGAGGGGGGTCACCCTGTGTAACCATTAGATGCATAGCTGCATCCAACTGCACATGTATCCATACTATATAGTACACAAAAATGCAATGTGTAAGATGACTGAACACTTTGTAGGTGATATGTACCGCGCTACACTATGCTATGCTACACTATGCTATGGTACCCTATGCTATGCTACCCTATGCTATCCCATCCTTCAAATAGAGCATTCATTCATTCATATGCATTTGCTGAATCACTTAATTTCACTAGAGTTGTGGGTCTCTCAGTTAACTCTGTGCAAAAACATTTTGAACGTTGCTGAAATACATTTTTTAATTGATGTATTTGGCATACAGGGGTATACATTATCAAAGAACATTCAGGACAAAAGATAGGGCAGGTAGTGGAGAAATATGTTGGAATTGTAGATGCAGAACTCACACTGACATCCATAGAACACAGTACAGTAGGTATTAGCGACTTAACCAGGGTTAGTGCTTACTACACTGAGTGCACAGATTCAGCCTTATTCATCTGTTAGATCTGTAACACTGAATGTAAGCATTATTAGTAGTTGTAGTACTTAGGGGTCCAAGAACCATCTTGGAACCGCATTGTTTTCACTCGGCTCCTTAAATTCTTCTGGCATTTTTTTTTTTTTGGCCATAAAACCAAAACTATGGAGTAAATAGTCAGCAAATTTGGTAGCATGGAAGGGATTATGTTCTACACAATACTTTACAATTTTGCATCCATCAGTCAGTGACCCTGCAGCTATGGTTGATTCAAATTGCTATTTTCAAAAGCCTTTGACGAAAAGTAATTGGTTTACAAGTTCCACTCCTCACAAGGAACAATTTTGCATCTTGGACCTTTCAAGTCCGCCATATTGGATATTGAAATACACTACCATTCCAAACCTAGGGGTCACCCAGAAAATCTCAAATATTCCATGAAAACTCTTAACAACTCTAAGCAAGGTGTATGCCACTAAGAGTACTGTATACATGTACTGTGTACTGTATACATCACCAAGGGGTTTAGTAGGAACAGACAACATGGTGAGAAAAACTCAAACACCCCAACACATGTAGGGGTTGTAGAAAAATGTTTAAATTCCTTTTTAAATTAATTTTACTATGTAAAGCTGCATTTTGACAATGTCAATTGTTATAAGCGCTATACAAATAAAACTGAATTGAATTGAATTGAACATTCACTTTACTTCTGATCTGATAAATTCAAACAGAAAATTCAAGTTTCCTGAGAAATAACACTCATGCATTTCCATCATTCAGCAAACACCTGCCTCTTTTTTGTTTGAACGTACGACTTTGACAACATAATTGAACATTCTCACACGGATCTCGGCTTCGTTTTAGCAGAAGAAGAAGCAGCTGCTGTGGCATCTCATCACCTCCAGTTTTATACGCAATCATTCTCACAATTTTGGATTCTGATTACAGAATTATAGAGTGACTTATGAAGCTTATTATCATTTTATTATTTTATTATGGGTTTGATTGTATACGCAGTATAACAGCACTTAGCATTTAGCATAAATTTCCATCAGTGACTTAACGCAGTAAAAAGTTGTGACCGAAATCAGAAAGAGAATTTTGCTCTTAACAATTAATAACAAACTAAATTCCTGGTCTGTTTATTTAGCTGAAATTCCCAAAATCACATCAGTGTATCACATAGTGAAATGTAATCACGCCAAAACAAAAGGTAGAACTGCTGGGCATCAAGGCTGAATTATATAAAGCGTCTGTCGGCCTCTCTGTAGGTGAACATGTCTCCCTCAAATGGAAGAGGAGGTGGATGGTTGTAGATTCCAGTCAGAAAGATGCATATGGTTCCGATGGTCATGACCGGAGTCACAATGTAGAAACAGAGACGATCCATCGTCCTGGCGACGCCACTCCAGTTATCCTTCTCCTGCAACAAGTCCAACCAAGATCAAGTCAAACCACATTACTGAGATTCTAATAGAATCTTCGACGAGAGTCAACGGAAATGTGTAGCACCTTACAATTTTTACATAAATTAACCAAAGCATACAAAAACTCAATGAAAAGCAACAAAGTTAGACCAAGATGAATAACTTCAAATGTGCTTGGGGAATAATGAGACCTTTGAAGGGCGGCACGGTGGCATAGTTGTTTGCACAGCAAGAAGGTCCGGGGTTTGAGTTTGAGCTGTGTGGAGTTTCTGTATTTCTGTGTGGAGTTTGTTCTCCCTGTGCTTGTGTGTGCTTCCTCTGGGTACTCCGGTTTCCTCCCACAGACCAAATGCATCCGCATTAGGCTAATTGACTGTTCCGAATTCCGTGTGTGTGTGTGTGTGTGTGTGTGTGTTGGCCCTGCAATGAACTAGCGAGCTGTTCAGGGTGCACCCCGGTTTCGCCCTAGACTTGGCTAGGATAGCATTCCCACAACCCTTGTAGGATTAAGTAGTTCAGCAAATAAGTGAATGAGTCATAATGAGTCTTTTGGGAGCTGAATGAGTTGACTCTTACTGGTGAGTGAACTGATTCATTAAAAAGAGCCAACATTCCCATCATAAGACAGTAAGTCGTATATTGTCAGTCATTATAGTGGGTCATTTTGAAATTATTCAAAATTAATAAATTAGTTCTTACAAATTTCTTCCTGTTTTCAAAACACAGGACTGTTCCAAGTTGGCCCGAAATGTGGATGTGATTCTGAATGGTTGCGTGTGTTATCCCTGCAATGGACTGGCAAGCTGTTCAGGCTGTACCCCACCTTCGCTCAGTGTCGGCTGTGATAGGCACCAGCCTTGCCGCGACCCTAGTAGCAGGATTAAGTGGTTTGGCAAATGAGTGAATGAGTAAATATACATTGTGTTAATTACCACTTTCCGGCGATTTACCCTGATATAGTTACTGCCTTCAATAATTAACTAGAAGGGCACTGGGAGAGTGCAAACCCCTGCCAAGATTAAAAAAAGATAACAGAAAGTACACAGCATCCCCCTTTTGGGCCTGCTCTAATACCACACTTCCAAAAAATCACAATTTTAAAGAATCTTTTAAAAATTCCTGGATCCTGAATTTGATCTGGATCATCTTCAAAATCTAATAGAGTGCAACTCAGGCTGTACTCCACCCCTCTCAAACATAACCTCCTTCTCGAAGGTAATCATCATTTAACCTTTATTTTACAGTGGTCCTCCTTTGATCAGTATAATTTTTCAGTACTGTTTTAGTGATCAGATAAATGCACACTTATTTTTACTCTACATGATCAATAGCACCCAGATTGTTTGTGCAACACGTCACAGTGCCAAACTTTGACATGTCTGAGCGCAGCTCTCACCTCATTATAGTCATTTTTTTTATGCATGTGCTTGACGATGTAGTTCGCTCCATCCACAGCCGGCTTCAACTCGTTATAAAGCTGATTGGTCACATCCGAGTCATTGCCGGATTTATACACTGTCAAAAACAAATACGCATTGATGAAATGCGCAGAAATTACCAAACAGTAACAAGCAATAACAATAATTCTCTCTCCTTATGAGAAAATGCTTAAGATACCAATCACCTTTCTTAAGAGTTAAAAAAATAATAATAAAAAACATCAGTGACCCGTTGTGGTACTGACCAGCGGTGGGTGTGGGTCTGGTGGCCAGGCCGTGTCTTACTGACTGCTTCTCAAACATCAGCTCACTCCGGGACTTGAGGCTGTAATATTCCTCAGCTTTAGCGATGTAACCCACGGAGCTGGAGCGTCTGGGCAACGCTCCCTCCCACTGTGGCTCGCTCTCAGTCGGACGCGACATGCGCAGAATACGAGGAAGCTTCTCCAAGAAGAACTGGGTAATGGCAGGAGATTTATTCAACTGATTATACAGTATATTATGTAATGTGTTTATTTTTGCATATATTTCATTTTTTATTTTTATTAATTAATTTATTGATTAATTTCTATTTGTTTATTTTCACTTCATTTTGATTTATAGTTACAAATAATAATCCCTATTAATTGACTGCTGTTATAAACAGCCCTGTAGGTTGCCCCTTGTATAGTGCCTTCTAGGGAGCTCATACAATCAACACAATGTGACAAACCCCTACAGTCAATAAAATGGGAAAGAGGCCCTCTAGGGGCTCCAACAGTCAATAAAATGTGATAAAGTGTCCTCAAGGGGACTCCAACAGTCAATAAAATATCATAAAGTGCCCTCTGGGGGACTCCAACAGTTAATAAAATATGTTAAAGTGCCCACTGTGGGGCTCCTACAGTTAATAAAATGTGATAAAGTGCCCTCTAGGGGGCTCCTACAGTTAATAAAATGTAATAAAGTGCATTTTTAGGGGGCTTATATATTCAGTTAAATGTAATAATGTATCTTCTAATGGGCTCCAACAGTCAATAAAATGTGATAAAGTGCCCTCTAGGGGGCTCCAACAGTCAATAAAATGTGATAAAGTGCCCTCTGGGGGACTCCAACAGTTAATCAAATGTGATAACATGCCCACTGTGGGGCTCCTACAGTTAATAAAATGTGATAAAGTGCTCCTACAGTCAATAAAATAAGTTATAGAGTGCCCTAAAGTAGACAACCTGTAATAAGGTGCCCTCTTGGTTGCTTCTATAAGCCATAAAATGCGGTAAATTGCCCAGTAGTAAAATCCTAAAGTAAATAAAATGTGATAAAGTGCCCATCAGGTTGTGCAGAAGGTTTTCATAACGAGAAATGTTCTCAGGTCACTAACCTCTTTGGTCCACTCAGACATGAAATGTGTGCTGGGGGTTCTGAAGTGGAGATTCAACACAATGACGCAATTTAACACCACCACAGTCACAAGAGCCATGATGAACATCAGATACCTGCAAGAACCACATCCAGTTTTCTAATTATCTCATTTCTTTACACTATTTAAGCTGCTAGAACTTTAGCAACATTTCCTTGGGGTGATCTTACTCACTTGACGATCAGTGGAACAGCCATGGAGGTCTCGGGCAAACGCTGCGATATCAGGAGCAAGAACACAGACTGGGCCAACAGCACTGAGATGGACAAGGTCATTTTCTCACCACCTGAACAGGGTCAGAAAAAAACAAATCAGAGGGAGTTGTAGACTTTGATTAAGCATTAGTGTAACAGGTTCATTCTTTTAAAAGTCACAATGTAACATATTGCTTCTTTAAAAATTACAAATTAAACCATTATTTAAATATTTTAATAAAATCATAAATTTAAACATTACAAAGTTACAAATGATTTTAATTCCAATGGCAAATGTTTAATCAATTTTTAAAAAATTGATAAAATTACAGTTTTTCTTAGTCGCTTTGGTGCAATTCTCAGATCAGAATGTAAATTCTCATAACTATTAGTTCAACCTCCA
>JAQMYF010000025.1:7435995-7451885 GCA_030014195.1 Neosilurus mollespiculum | reverse complement strand
TGTTTCGTGGTTGCCCACTCATCAGGGGATTTATTAAGAGCATTCTTTTACCACAGTATATATACACAGTTATCAACATGTGAATGGTGTGCTTTAATTTATAATATATATATATATATATATATACACACACACACACACATAAGTTATTGATAAAGACTAAGATCACAAAAGGAATCACTTCTTTTAAAGAAAAACAGAATTTTAATTTGCTATTAAATTGTCAAGTGACATTAAGCAGGAGAGCAATGTATGCAATTACTACTACTACTACTACTACTAATAATAATAATAATAATAATAATGGAAGAAAAAGACTTCAGTAAAGGTGTTGGTAAATTTGTTTGGTTGTTTCGTTAAAAGTTGTATAGTAACCATAGATTTTGACAGTAACCCAATGTAAACAATACATACACTAATATATATATAAAAGAGAAAGGGGACCGGGATTTGTACCCGGGTCTCTAGATCAAGATTCTGGTATTGGTACTGAGTGCGCTGTGCACAATATGGAGGACCCAAAAGCAGAGGCAGTCATGAAGGTGAAGTTTAAGATGTTTTATTCAGAAGGGAGCACAAAAAAAAAATCCAAGCAGGCCCAACCAAAGTCTCTTTCTAACAGGCAGCAAAAAACACAACAGAAAGGCAAAGAAGGACACAAAAAATATTTTTTTTTCAAAAGGCCATTTGGATTCAAAGCTCAGAAAAACAGCAGCAAAGTCAAAAACCAAAAAAAAAAAAACAAGCTCTCAGTTTAACAAAAACACAGAGCAAGTGGAAAACAAGCCAAATCTCAACAACAGGCTTACAGAGCAGACACAACACTCACAGTGACCCCTCAAAGAGAACAAAAACAAGGGTGGAACCAAGTGCTTAAATACAACAGGGGCAAACAAGATACAGGTGACGTAAATTAACTACCTTTGAACAGATACACAAGAAACAAGAGTCCGCAAGTGGCGCCATCTGGTGGCCAAACAATAGTAATAGTCCCGGCTCTGACACACACACACACACACACACACACACACAAAGAGAGAGAGAGAGAGAGAGAGAGAGAGAGACACACACACACACACACACACACGCAGAGAGAGACAGAAACACGCAGAGACAGACAGAGAGAGAGAGAGAGACAGACAGACAGATAGAGAAAGAGAGACAGAAACACACACAGACAGAGAGAGAGAGAGAGAGAGAGAGAGAGAGAGAGGGTTATTTAGAGATTATAAAGGTGTAAGGGATTAAAGAGAAAAACAATGGAAGGATTACAGACAGGCAGACACACACACACACACACACCCTTCCTGAGCTTTTCAGTGTCCCAGATTTATCAGAATTGTTCTGTAAGTTAAAGAATTGAACACATCATTATTATGATTCATTTCTTCGCCTGAAACAGGGAGTTCAGGTTCACAGCAGAAATTAAATCTCACCTGATTACCTCCCATACCTGTTCATCCTGCTCCAACTGGGGCAAAAGCTCCACAGGGCAAATTCTGTTCTGGGATCTGAACACAGCTCGAGTCTGGTTTCTGTCTCATCTGTCCGACATGTTAGTGTTTAAAACTGATCAGTGAAAAGGAAATTAAAAGGGCTGTTTTACTTCTCCAGGAAGAAACATGATGTGTCTGGGAATGTTCATACAAAACTGAATCGCCTTAATCAGGATTTATACTTTAATTTATGGCTTTAATAAACGTCTAGTGCTGTAAATGAAAAAGCATATGTTTTATGTTTATTCATCACCTGGGTGGCACAGTGATGCCGTGGTTAGTCATAAATATTTATCAAGTATCTAAAACAGTTCTCGATTTGCTGCGTCTCATCAGTGTATATTGTTCCTACCATGTTCCGATTTGTCTAAATGCTTTTATTTATGTGTCTCTGAGCTTCAGGTTTAGCGGAAGAGCATGAGGTGCAGGAACATTAAGGAACCAAGAGGAACATAGTGGAACCAAGAGGAAGATAGAGGAACAGAGAGGAACATAAAGGAACAGAGAGGATCCAAGAGAAACCAAGAAGAACAGAGAAAAACGGAGAGGAACATAGTGAAACAGAGTGGAACCAACAGTAACCAAGAGGAACATACTGGAACAAAGTGGAACTGAGAGTAACAAAGATTAATATAGAGGAACACAGAGGAATAGAGTGGAACCAAGGGAAACCAAGAGGAACATAGAGAAGCTGAGTGGAGCCAAGAGAAACCAAGAACATAAAAAAGCAGAGAGGAAGATAGTGGAACAGAGTGGAACCAGAGTAAACAAGAGGAATATGGAGGAACAAAGAGGAAAATAGTGGAACCTAGAGAAACCCAGAGGAACATAGAGGAGCTGAGAGGAACATAGAGGAGTAGAGTGGAACCGAGAGAAACCAAGAGGAACACAGAGGAGCTGAGAGGAACAAAGAGGTACATAGTGGAACAGAGTTGAACAGAGCAGAACCAAGAGAAAGCAAGAAGAATATAGAGCAACATTGAAGAACATAGTGGAACAGAGTGGAAATGAGAGAAACCAAGAGGAACATAGAGGAACTGTGATTAACTGAGTGGAACGTAAAAGAACAGAGTATAACCAAGAGAGAGGAACATAGAGGAGCTGAGAGGAACATGGCAGAATAGAGTTGAACTGAGGGGAACCTGGAGGAATTTTAAGGAACTGAGAGGAAGGAAACTGGCAGGAAAAGCGAGGACAGTTGAGAAACCATAAGGAACAGAGAGAAACAGAGATCCTTTTCTTCGGTCTTTTATTTCTTCTTACTATATTTGAAGCAATATGACTCTACAGATTTCTGTGCAACCATTGCTGCTTTGCTTCATGTTTGTTTTGGTTGCCACGTGTGTTTTGTTTCAGTTCCTGTCTCCCGTATCTCCTCCCAGGCCGTTACTGTCTGTACCTGTCGGGTCATGATCACCTTCACCTGTTTCCAGATCGTCGAGTGTTTAGTTTGTGTGTTTAAGCCGTGTGTTTCCGTTGCTCTTCAGGAAGTGTACGCTTAGTTGTTTACGCCTGTCATTACTGAGCCTCATTGTGTTGTCTTGTTGCTCTTCTGGTTTCGGATTATTGTTCTGCTTTCCTGATTTATTGCCTTGCTTTATTAATACTGTTTGCTCATCGTCTGACCTCTGCCTGTTTCCAGATTCCGAGGTTCTGCTTTCAGTAAAGCTGTTTTACCTGCACTTCCATCCAAACCTGCCTACCTGACAATAATATTACCTTCATAGGTTATTTTCACTGCCTTCAAACTTCTCTAAATGATTACAGATGAAAGTGTTATTTATATATTTATATATCACACAGGAGAAAACCACATGGAAAAAAGAACTTTATTAAGGCAGTACATTAGTACAGTTTCACTGTACACACATCAGTCACTCAGGAAAAAAAAGACAACAAATGAGTGATGCGTTTATACAGACAGGAAGCCATAAAATAAACACTCACAAAACACCATCAAACACACCATCACTCATAACACTCATAAATACCCAGTAACGCTCGCTTTCTTTCATATTCGTCAAATCAGGCTAAAAACAGTAACAAGGCGAAATTCCCACAATGCACTGTGTGAGTCGAGTCGAGGATTCCTCAGGTTATATGTGTATATATATTTACATGTTGTTTAATCCTGGCCAGTAAACATAGAGAATAAACAGATGATTATTAACCACAGTAATTTTTAACAACCCCACAGTGTGACTGTTCTATTAACACTCGTACATCACTGACTGTTTCCTCCAAAAAAGTCTGGAAATAAAAAACAAAAAACAAAAACCCACAATCTGTCAATCTAACATATTACATAATAAAGGAAGTGAAAGCGACTTGCCCGAGTGCGTCCTGGAGAGTTTAATAATCAGGTTTTAACTATCTGACCAAATAAATTTTTTTATTTTATGCTATTTATTGTTACTTTATCAGAGTTTATCAGTTCTGTGCAAAGGTTTGCCTCCCTATTTGTTATAAATAAATATATATATATATATATATGTGTGTGTGAAAAATTATTAATAAGGCCATTCTTTGTTTCGCAGATCCACCACTGTTAATTTTCATGATTTCTAAAAAACAAATAAAATTGTGGGGGAAATGTTTTTTTTTTTTTTTTTTTTAATTCTCACCAGTCCTAACTTGCTGAATTTGCAGTAAATGTAAAAAACAGAACTTTTTTGTTTTTTTTATGCGCCAAGCCGGTCCTTTCGTCGCCCTCTCAGGGCAGCTATTGTAACCACATCATGTACATCTGCGCATGCGTACTTGCCCGTTGCTTCGGACACCAAGCTACTGTTTCGAATCCAGTGATCTACACAGTGCGTGTGTGTACAAATCGTCTGGGGTGCGAGATTATCGGAAGTGATACTATCGATGTGTGACAGAACTGGTCAATACAGGGGGCTTTTGAAAGTCGAGACTTCAGGTTTGATTCGACATGCAGACATTCTCTATCCTGAGCCGATGGCAGCAGCATTAAAAGCTACCTGGGGGTCCAGTCACTTTTAATCCCACCCTCAGAGGCGAGGTGAAAGGGGAGGTGTATAAAGGATTTTTAGGGCAGCCTCCATTTTGAATGTTATAAAGAACGTTGGGACAGTATGTGCCTCTGGTCTGTTTAAAGCAGGAGCTTCAACACAATATACACAGCATGAGAAGCACTACGTGTACCCCATCAGCTCAGGACGGACTACAGCATTCAAATTATTACACGATTATATCAACACACTAGTTCAGGATTCTTTAAGAATACAAGAAAGAGCAAAATAAAAATATTTACCTGTTCTTAGGTTCTGAGGTCAAAGAAAAAATGTAATATCTTTTCTTAAAATGAAATTTTTTCTGTCTCCTGTCTTGGGTTTACATAATGGTAACCCACCAAACAAGGAATAAAAAAAGGCCTTATTAAAAATTATTAAATAAATTTCACTTGAATATTTTGTCTTGTTAAAAGACATTATGAAGAATATAACTTGTTTTATAAGATTATATAAGATAAAAAAAAAACTATTTAGGATTTTGTGGTGACTAAAAAAACAACTGAAGGGTATTTTGAATTTAAATTCCAATTTTCTTTTTCTTATTTCTCATTTATTACTGAGGGTGTACAAACTTTTACACTCAACTGTACAAACTGATGCTGCACAGAGAGCCATGAATATTCTCCTGAAAGTAAATAGAATAATAGCTTAGATCTTAAAATTTCCATAAAAATGAAACACACACACACACACACACACACACACACACAGACACACACTCTCTCTCTCTCTCTCTCTCTCTCTCTCTCTCTCTCTGTCTGTCTGTCTCCATCCATCTCTCTCTCTCTTTCTATCTGTCTCTCTCTCTTTCTCAAACACACACACACACACACACACACACTTGAGTTTAATTTGTGGCTGCTACATCTTTACAGATTTTTTTTTCCCTTTTGAATTACAGTAATAATTTATTATTTTTGATTAATAATTTTTGCTGTTATTATAAAAAGAATTACTGATACAGTATAAAAAATGATTTCATTCATATTTACAAAAACATTACAGATATCAGAGTCTCAGTGTGTTGTTTTAGGGCTTTGATAAAAAAAAGAAGAAGAAGAAGAAGAAGAAGAAGAAGAAGAAGAAGAAGAAAAGAATGCTCTGAAAACAGCCTGCACAAAATATCATTAAAAAAAGATTTTCACCAAAAATAAACAAAGAATAATACGGGAAAGAATGAAGTAGAGGGGAGAAGAAGAAGTAGAGGAAGAAACAGGCGAATACTCTTACTGCTTAAATACGAATCAGGAATAAACATAAAGTTGAGTCCAAGATGGTGTACAAATCACATCATGTTTACGTTCTTAAATAATTTCCTGAAAAAACACTCGGAGCACAGTGTTGAGTCGAGTAAATATCATCCAACCCCACACACACACACACACACACACACACACACACACATACCCAAGTAAAATAACATAGTAGTAACATAGTAATAATACCTATTAAACCAGTAAACAAAAGAAAAAGAGATAACAAGTTTACAGTGTAAATACTTATACTACGAATCACACACACACACACACACACACACACACACACACACACACACACACACACACACACACACACTCTCTCTCAACACTCAACACTTGGCTCAAGTGATCTCCACCCTGCAGGGGCCTCGGTTTGTATGTATATGTGCTGTGTGTGTATGGGTGTGTGTGTGTGTGTGTGTGTGTGTGTGTGTGTGTGTGTGTGTGTGTGTGTGTGTGTGCTGGAAAGAGCTATGTATATGTATATGTCAAGGGTCATGAGTGGTAGAACTTCTCGTTGTAGCGGTGGATGGTCACGCAGCCATGGTAGGAGATGGGACGTGGCATCGCCGCTACACCTGTAATGATCGCCGTGGCCGGGTCGTAGCACAGGATGGTGTCAGATGCCTCACCGGTCTCACCACGACCACCCAGGATGTAGATTTTCCCGTTACACACAGACATCCCGCAGCTCTCCTACACACACAAAAAAACCCCCCAAATATTAATTTCTCTGCTTGTGTGATCTAATATGCTTAAAACGTTTTTTGCAAATTAGGGGGCGGAACCATGTGCAATATGCAAATGAGGTATCTGAGTGTGTGGATTATTCCCAGAATGCTATGATGATTTACCGCATGCTTGTAATTACACATCGGAATCACACAGGATTTTAAAAGGAATGAAGCCAGGTAGGGTAAATATAATAAACACAGACATTAATTACATAATTAATTACCATAAATTATATTCAAGATTAACGTTTTCAGTTCCGAAGGTCAACATGGAAACAATCTACAAGGAATAAACCTAAACAAGGTTGAACGAGGCGGAATGAAGTCGAATGAGGTTGAACGAGGTACCTGTTTGCTGAAGGTATGCACGACGTGCATCCAGTAGTCCTCAGTCGGGTCGTAGCAGTAGATGGATTTTGTCAAACCGCCCGACACATAGATGAGGTTGTTGAGGGACACGGCGGTGATGCAGCGCTTAGCGATGGGGATGTTAGCCCTTAACAACCAGCAGTCTGACTCCGGGTCATAACACTGAACCTAAGAGACGAGACGCATCATACCACAGACTTAAAATCTCATTTAAAATGACAAACAACATATTTCAAAAATCTTCTACTTAAAATACAAACAACACACACACACACACACACACACACACACACACACACACACACACAAATTCCATAATTTTTCAATGTACTAGAATCAAAGAGTGAGAGAGAGAGAGACAGAGACAGAGAGAGAATTAGTGAGAGTGAGAAAGATAGAAAGAGAGATAGAAAGAGAGAGTGAGAGAGAAAGAGCGAGAGTGAAAAAGTGAGAGAGAGAGTGTGTGTGTGAAAGAGAGTGAGAGAGCAAGAGAATAAGAGAGAGAGAGAGAGAGAGAGAGAGAGAGAGAGAGAGAGAAGGAAAAATGTGTGTGGGGGGAGGAGGTGTTTCTTTTGCAAAAGATGAATAATTATACCTTCCTTCATAGTAATTAACCAATTAGCACCCAGAAACAGTATGACAGACAGATAAATAGAGATAGACAGACAGAAAGTCAGAGACAAACACAGAGAGGGAGAGACAGACACAATAAACAGTGGGAAAGAGAAAAGGGTAAAATTATTAAAAATTATTATAAGCATGAATGCGTGTGTGTAAGCAAGTGTGTGTGTGTGTGTGTGTTGGTGTGACTTTGGGATCTTCACAGAGATGTGAGACCGAGAAAGAGAGAGTTCTCCTTTCCACACAGACGCCTGGAGAACATCTGAGTACTGACAGATCCAGGTCACACCGCTCTTACACTCTACCACCATGAGGGGTCAGCACTGAGGCAGCAGTTCTACTGATGCACTGTTCTAATAGGTTTGGAAAGACAGACCGGAACCGACACAGGAACTGACTCAGGAACCACAATAGGAACCAAATCTCTCTTGTGGCTTAAACAGGAAAGCTGCATGTCTACTAAACACTCCGCCAGGAAAGCGCTTATCCATTTCACCTGATACCACGAAACGTGTTTTTACCTCGGTGTAGTCATCACGTCCATCCTCAGATCTCTTCTACCATTATCACTAATCATTAAACAGTAATCATTAAATATTAATCATTAAACACACCCTGCCCATTAATACGTTTGAAACATTGACTGGCAGGTTTTCAGGTTTCGGTTAAACTTGGTCACCAACAATGACATCCGGTTCCACGTGTGGGTCGCCTGAGGGGGTGAAACTGTTCGGTGTTTAGGATCGGTTTAGAATTCACACAAACTTCTCAAACACACGCTTAAAATGTCTTCAAAAGATTCTAACAGAACCCTTTGTGTTTGAAATCAATCACTAAGCCCCGCCCCCAGGGATGCAATGCACAGAAGAATCAAATCTGGGTTCTTTTAATTCTGCACTAAAGTTTTATGAAGAACTCGTTATGATGTTCACTCGAGGTGAAACGTAACTCACACTAATGACTTAATCATAGTTCCAAAGCACAGTGATCAGTTGGCGAACCCGGTCTGCTTGACGTGTTTATTCTGAAAGATAAATATAGCCGTTATGATTGACAGGATGCGTTAACATGAGGGTTCGGCTGCTTGAACTCACCTTATCAGAGCAGGTGTTGTCGTCAGGGCCTCCTCCTATGACGAAGAGCTTGTTGACGCAGCCGGCAACCGCCGGGGAGCTCACGGCCTCCTTCATAGGGGCCACCTCCTTCCAGCGGTTCGAGAAAGAGTCATAACACTCGACGCTGCTGAGGCGGGACTGACCATCATAACCGCCCACCGCATACACCTGCACACACACAAACACGCACACACACATTTATAGAAAGTTATCCATATGTCCTTTACATGTCTTCCAAATGTCCTCAATGCATTCTCATGTTCTCCACATGTCCTCCACATGTCCTTCACATGCTCTCAACAAGTCCTTATGCTGTCAACATGTCCTTCACATGCTCTCCACATGTCCTCCACATGTCCTTCACATGCTCTCAACAAGTCCTTATGCTGTCAACATGTCCTTCACATGCTCTCCACATGTCCTCTCCACATGCTCTCCACACATCCTTTCACACATATCCTCCACATGCTCTCCACTTGCTCTCAACATCTTCACATGTTCTCCACATGCTCTCAACATGTCCTTCACATGCTCTCCACATGTCCTTCACTTGCTCTCAACATCTCCTTCACATGTCCTCCACATGCTCTCAACATGTTCTCAACATGTCCTTCACATGCTCTCCACACGTCCTTTCACACATATCCTCCACTTGCTCTCAACATCTTCACATGTTCTCCACATGCTCTCAACATGTCCTTTACATGTCCTCCACATCCTTTCACACATGTCCTCCATATGCTCTCCACATGTCCTCCACATGCTCTCAACATCTCCTTCACATGTCCCTCACATGTCCTCTAAGTGTCCTCCATTCGTTCTCCACATGTTCTCTTTTTATCCTGTGCCTTAAAAGCCCACTGAATCACGCCACTGGTTTACATCATAATTCCAGTTATTAGTCATCATTTGTCAATAAACAGTTATGTAAGAACCAGCAGCATGTAACAACTGGGCAGGTCCATCAGGTCGAACGAGACAAACAACATGAACAACATTAAAAGTAACCTCTGCAGAAGAGGAAAATTCACCTGGAAACAACAGCACCGAAATAGAAACTCTAACAAAAGGCACTGTAAGATATGTGATGTAGTTTGACATTTAGCTGATTAGAAAAGATCAAAAGGAAAGCCAAGCTACCTGAGACTTCTCATCACCACACTGCAGAGTTCTGGACTGTGATTGGTCAGAGGGTGATGAATGTTCTAGAACAGCAGCACCGATTACCTCTTTTTGGTACGTTATTGTTTCTATAATGACAGACAATTCACAGGGGGCGCGTACAGGGGTGTGAAAAGGGGCGTGTACAACGGACGCTCCACTGATTCTAAACAAATGAAATAAGTCAGTAAAAAGGTCCCGGGTTCGAGTCCTGGGCTCAGGCATTTCTGTGTGGAGTTTGCATGTTCTACCTTCTGTGTGGGTTTCCTCCAAGTCCTCCAGTTTCCTCCCACAATCCAAAAACATGCAAAGTAGGTTGACTGGTGGCTCCAAATTGCTCCTAAGTGTGAGTGTGAGTGGTTGTATGTGTGTTGGCCCTGCAATGGTCTGGCGAGCTGTTCAGAGTGTACCCCGCCTTCGCCTTGAGTTGGCTGAGATGGGCGCCAGCCAAATGAATGAATGAATGAACGAATGAATGAATAAGTCAGTAAACATGGTTAAGATATTAAATGTAAGGAGATGTTTATTATGTAATATTTATGGAAGTCGTCTCCGGTGTCAGAGGTAAAGTTGTACATTTATCAACAGAAGAGTTTACGCTTCTTTGCGATTTCTTGGTCACATGACAAGGTTCAAACCTCAAGTAAAAGAATCAAGAAAGGCTGGTGATGGAATGACAGGATGATAAGTGAGAGTAGTGGTGGCTCAGTGGTTACGGCAATGGGTTACTGATCCAAAGGTTGAGGGTTCAATCCCCAATACTAATGGGCTCTTGAGCAAGACCCTTAACCCTCAACTGCCAAATGCCATAAATGAGAACAGGAATGAAACTCGTTTCAGCATTAAAAACAGCGTGCTGTTCTGTAATAAACAAACCGCCATGGTATAAGAGAAATAAACGCACACATACAGAAATTTAGGACTTCACCAGAACTGAAACACACAGGGACAGCAGAGACGCCAGAGATGCAACAACAAATCCATCAACTTCACCTACTTCCTGTTTATGACACCCCCGCCTTATTTGATGGACAGCCTGCAAACCAATTAGCTCCTCCTACAGTTATGAAACAATTTGGAATGTTCCCGATTTACGTTAATTTGTTCCAGGAAGTTCTTAGAGCTTTAAACAAATACAGACCTGTCCATTTCCTGTCCGTGAACACGAGTCAACACACACCTGTACCAAAAAAAAAAAAAAACTTGTAATGTCCTCCACCTGGCGCGTGACGCAGTAAACTTGTTGACTCTAACGGAATACAACTGAAAACTAGTCACGCCGGAGGCGGCGCTGGAACTCGAACATGCTGGAACATGGAGAGGCAACGTGCTGCTCACACGAGGATGAAAAACAAACGACATGAAGACCCGAGTGCTCACGCTTATAGTTTAGACAGGAGGAAACGAGACACCAGGGAGTCGCCCTGTACGGTTTTTATGTAAATTCTTTTTAGGATTAAAAAAAAAATTGCATGGTTTGTTTTCTTTCATTGCAGAAACAACTGAAGAAAGAAGAACAAACATTAAAGCCACGGGGTGCTGCTTCTTTCTTCAGAACACATATATAAATTCTGTGTGATGAAATCTATCGAAGAATTTGATATTTTAATAAAATCAGACGAGGCCTGGGGGGTGGCGATGACGAGAAAAAAAAGAGAAACAAATGTAATAATAATCCCTGTGTGGAAAGATGCCCATATTGTTTTGTGGAGCTGGATGTCAGCTACACGATGCTGTCGTGTTGTTGCACAAGCTGCCTTTGTTTGTTCTTTCCCTCGTGCAAAAACAGGACTGCTTCTCTGAACCGCTGACCTGAACTTATTCAGAAAATGAGCCGCTCCTGGAGCAAAAACAAACAAGAGCTTTCAGAACAACACGGGTTCTGGATCTCAGGAATTGACTGCAAACACAGTAATGACACGATCCGTCTCTGTGACAGGGGGATGACTGACCATTCATCCCAGCAGGGGTTCTCTAGTGAGAGTGTAACAGTGTAAATCTGTATACCTTCTAAACCTACAGTAACTTGTTACACACAGATCTCCATCAAGGACAGTGGTATTAGCATTAACATGAAGTGCTTATGGGCTGGTAACTAATCTAGAACCACTCACTCACCCATTTGCTGAACCGCATAATCCTATTAGAGCCCATCTCAGCCGACACTGCACGGAGGCGGCATACACCCTAAACAGCTCGCCAAGCCATCACAGGGCCAACACACACAACCAATTACACTCACACCTATGGACAATTTGGAACAACCAATTAGCCTACTGTGCATAGCTTTGGGCTGTGGGAGGCAACCAGGGTACCCAGAGGAAACCCATGTAAGCACGGGGAGAATGTCCAAACACAGAAAGGCCCTCACGCACCCAGGACCTTCTTGCTGTGAGGTAGACGTGCTGACCACGACAAGACATGGTCAGTTCCATGCATTCCGACTAGAAAACGATGAGCACCAGCACTGGACCACATGTCCACCTATGTGTGAAGAGCCTGTTTTTTTTGTTTTTTTTAAACGTCCAAAGACAACTGTTTCCTCGATAACATTCCTGTTGAAATAAACCTAATTTCCACTAGGTAGCATTCGATTCTCAAGCCTGCTGAAATGTCCGACGGGTCTCAGAAGACACTGAGGCAGATCTGTCTCGGCACCGACATCAGCACCTTCCTGGTAGATTGTGGCATGAAGTCATTGTATTCCTATACTGCCTATGTTTCTATCTATGTCACTACAGATAACATTAGCGAAAGTAAAAATAAACTCATGGATGAACTTATGCCATGACTCGGCTCTGCTCCAAAATGTAATGGGTTCTTCCTTGGCCAATGCTGCAACCTTCCACCAAGTTTTATAGAAATCAGATTACTAGGTTTTGCACAATCCTTTCAGTCGGAAAAACAAACAAATCATGACAGAAACAGAACACCATATTGGTTGTGATCTGCATGTGGCTTTGTCCTCACTTCGTTGCTACTTCCTTCTAAGATTTCTTCGTCTATTTTTCAAGAAACCTTGAACCACACACTCCATAGAATTATTTCCAAGAATCGGTTTATTGTGTCGTAACTCATATAAAGTTTTATAAATCTCAGTTTAAACGCTGCTGTCCCACAAACATGTAGAAAATCAATGCCCTTCGGCCTCTTTGTTGCTCAAACATGGAAACGCAGGGTCGCAACCATTTTTTCCATGCTGTTCTCATTATACGATCGAGTTGGAGAGAGTAATATGCAGCTATGGGGCACTGACTACACACTGACTCACAGGGTGGAGGAATGAATGAGGTCACGCTTTAAAATGCCAAGAAACAACAGCAAGCCAGAGAGGGATCTAAAGCTAAGAGATGGATTAGCAGAACGCGTGCTAACGAGCATACACGTGAAGGACTGGGCCACAGACGTCAAGATGAGCACATGATCCGCGTCGATGGCACCAAACAATACCGATAGCTTTAAGACAACGTGGAAACATACCTTCCTGTAACGTTTCATTTAAACGCAGCAATTTATCATTTACTAAGTGTCCATCGTATTTCCTTGTCATAATATTGCTTCGTTTAGTCATTAAACTCAAACTGTTTTCTGATGGAAATCTCCACTGAGCCTCAAAACACAGCTGACACACACCCAGTGAACGTGTGCATCTGTTAGTGTCTATTACGTCTTTGTGTAGAAAGATAAACACTCGTTAGATAACAGGCTTTAAACATGACATTTTGAGGTCCGCCCAGATGCATGACTTTACTGGGAGTAAGCGGAATGTGGGCGCACTGCTTTAACCAATCACCAATCAGCAAATCATTAACACACGTGATTGACATCTTAAACTTAATGTGTGGTGGTGTACAAGTTATACATATCGTAAATAAATTTTAAGAATTCAATTCTGTTTGACTTCTGAAATGTTGTTGTTTATGAGCTCGAACGGTGAGACGTCACTTCCTGTTTTAGCTAGGAGCTTAGTGGGGGAGGGGTTTTGGCACAGCATGGCAAACGATGCTAATGGTAAATGTTTTTCCCAAAAGGATGCACATATATACACTATTTATTAAAGAAACATCAATTATCTGCCAATCATCTTATGTTTTTATAGATAACCATACATATATAAACATATCCCGTATTCTATAATAGAAAGTTGTGCTTCCTGCATTTTAATAGCCATCAGCCTCCACTGGTGCCAGAGTGTCTGAGTTTAAATCTACGGTAGGTCACCCCACACAAAAGTGCGAAGGAAACATCTTCAAAGTCCAAGCAAAGTGCATCAAAAACAACATCAACAACAACAACAACAACAAATGAACTGCTTCTCAAAACTCACCATAATCCTGATGAATGTGCTGTTTTTCTGTGTGTTATAGATGGGGCGAGGCCTGTAATTAGCCTGCTTTCATGAGTGCTAGGTGCACACGAGGGAACGCGTGCTGAGGAAGTGTGTGTGGTATATGAGGATGAGCATGTACTGAGTTAGGAAGTGTGTGGCATGTGAGGAAGTCTGTGTGGCAGGTACGGATGTATGTGTGAGGATGTGTAAGGCCGTGTGTGACATGTGAGGATGTGTTTGCCATGAGAGGATGTGTGCACGACGTGAGGATGTGTGAGTGTGGCGTGTGAAAATGTGTGCGCTGCATGTGAGGACGTGTGTGTGGCGTGTGAGGACGTGTGTGTGTGGCATGTGAGGACGTGTGTGTGGTGTGTAAGGAAGTGTGTTTGGTGTGTGACGAAGTGTGTGCAGTGTGCAAGGACATATGTGTGTGTGGCATATGGGGAAGCCTGTGTGATGTGTGAGGAAGTGTGTGAGGATGTGTCTGGCGTGTGCGGACATGTGTGTAGTTTGTGTGGTGTGTAAAGACGTGTGTGTATGTGGCATGTGAAGAAGTCTGTGTGTCATGTGAGAACGTCTGTGTTTACACATGTGGTGTGTGGAAACATGGGTGTTAGGACGTGTGTGTGGCATGTGGGGAAGCCTGTGTGGTGTGTGAGGATGTGTGTGAGGATGTGTGTGAGGATGTGTGTGTGGCGTGTGAGGACATGTGTGTAGTTTGTGAGGAAGTGTGTACGGTGTGTGTGTGTGTGTGTGTGTGTGTGTGTGCAACGCCACCTTTCCCAGTAAAACAGCCATTCTGTGTCTCCAGCGTCCTTTATTCAGCGACGCCACTCGGATCCAGATGTTGAGCTGTGAGTTGTACATCCAAACATCTCTGCTGTTGATACGACCTCCTTTAATCATCACACACACACACACACACACACACACACACACACACACACACACTTTATATAATTTCTGTAGTCCAGGTGTCTGTACCGTAGTCATGAAACTCACTGTGTGAATGTGTCTTTGGACCGTCGGAGGAAACTGGGGTACCCGGAGAAATCCACACAAGCGCAGGGAGAATTTGATATATGAAATATGAAACTGTTTTAGAGTGGCATAGTGCCATAGTAGTTAGCACTTCCACCTCACAGCAGGAAGGTCCTGCGTTCGAGTCCCAGGCTTGGCCGTTTCTGTGTGGAGCTTGCATGTTCTTCCCATGGGCTTCCTCCTGGTACTCCGGTTTCCACCCATGGCCCAATGATATGCACATTAGGTTAATTGACTGTTTCAAATTGACTCTTGATGTGAGTGGTTGTGTGTGTGTGTGTGTGTGTGTGTGTGTGTGTGTGCTGGCCCTGAGAAGGTCTGGTAAGCTGTTCATGGTGTACCCTGCCTTTGCCCAGTGTCGGCTGAGATAGGCACCAGCCTTCCCGTGACCCTAACAGGAGTAAGCGGTTCAGCAAATGAGTGAGTGAGTGAGAGTGAAACTGTTTTAATCTGTAGAGGTAAAAAGTATACAGAATGTAGCAAAGACAAATAAAAAGAATTCTAATGATCATTTAATCATGAATAAGTCATCTGTAAATGGTTTATAAATTTACATACATTTACATGTTTATAAAAGTACAGAAGAAAAAAATTTACAAAATTATATTAAAAAAAAAAAATTCCTCTTTAACGTGTGTACAGTAGTTTTGTTTGGTTTTTAATTTTTTATTTTGTCATTTTTTTTTTGTGGGTGGGGATGCGGGGGGGGGGGGGGGGGGGGGGGGGGGG
>JAQMYF010000025.1:7401754-7417858 GCA_030014195.1 Neosilurus mollespiculum | reverse complement strand
AAGGGGGTCCCTAAAATGAAACAAAAACTGCAGACGTTTTAGTTTTAGGGAGTGCACACTCACACCCAGGGGCAATTTGGAGCAGCCAATTAGCCTAATGTGCATGTCTTCAGATTGTGGGAAGAAACTGGAGAACCTGGAGGAAACCGATGCAAACACTCTGAGAAAATGTAATGTGGAATCGAACCCAAGACCTTCCTGCTTTGAGGTGGATGTGCTAACCACCATGCCAAAATGCCACCCCAGACTAAAGAAGTGCACTATAAAATCCTGAATAATATCCACCCATACAGTGATTAATTAAGACTGAGCTTCAATGTTGATCAGAATTAACTGCAGCTTTTGTGACACAAAAATTGAAACTAATAAAAATCTGTTTGTCTTTTTCTATAGTTTGTATCCTGCAACATCTTTGGAGGATTTGTAAGAATGGCTGGCAGACAAAATCCTTCTGTCTGCTCGTCTCTCAAGAGACAATTATGTATTCGGTTTCAAGGACACCAGAAGTCACTTGATACTGAACCTGATACTTATAGAGACATGTTCTTTTAACCCATCCAACCAAATGGAGGAAACTAAAGCCAATGTTCTCTCCTTTCAAAAAGAGATTGTGGACCATCATTTCACCTCTTCAAAATAAATGAAAGGGAAACATGCACATTCTCTCATCAGAGCCTATAATAAACTTTCATATTTGCACCTCTCACCTCTTAAGTAGGTGACAGATTAAAGAACATGAATTCATTTGTTGAACCATTTAATCCTATTAGGGTCACGGGGGAGGCTGGAGCCTATATCTGCCGACTTTGGGAGAAGGAGGGGTGCACCCTGAGTAGCTCACCAGTTCATCACACAACAATTAACACTCACTCTCCCACCTAGGGGCAAGATGGAACAGCTAATTAGCCTAATGTGGGCGGCATGGTGGCGTTGTGGTTAGCACATCCGCCTTAAAGTAAAAAGGTCCTGGGTTCGAGTCCTGAGCACAGGTATTTCTGTGTGTAGTGTGTTGTTTTTTGTTGTTGTGTTGTTTTTTGTGTTGTAGTGTGTTGTGTTGTAGTGTTGTGCTGTGTTGTGTTTGTTGTGCTGTAGAGTGTTGTGCTGTGTTTGTTGTGTTGTGTTGTAGTGTGTTGTGCTGTAGTGTGTTGTGGTGTTGTGTTGCTGTGTCGTGTTGTTGTGTCGTGTTGTGTTTGTTGTGTTGTTGTGTGTTGTGTTTGCTATGTTGGGTTGTGCTGTGTTTGTTGTGTTGTAGTGTGTTGTTGTGTTGTAGCGTGTTGTGTTTTGTTGTAGTGTGTTGTAGTGTTGTTTTTTGTTGTGTTGTAGTGTGTTGTGCTGTGTTTGTTGTGTTGTAGTGTGTTGTGCTGTGTTTGTTGTGTTGTAGTGTGTTGTGCTGAGTTGTGTTGTAGTGTGTTGTGTTTATTGTGTTGTAGTGTGTTGTGGTGTGTTTTGTGCTGTTGTGTTGTGCTGTGTTGTTGTTTGTTGTGTTGTAGTGTGGTGTAGTGTGTTGTTGTGTTGTGTTGTTGTGTTGTAGTGTGGTGTAGTGTGTTGTTGTGTTGTGCTGTGGTGTAGTGTGTTGTTGTGTTGTGCTGTGTTGTTGTTTGTTGTGTTGTAGTGTGGTGTAGTGTGTTGTGCTGTGTTGTTATGTTGTAGTGTGGTGTAGTGTGTTGTTGTGTTGTGCTGTGTTGTTGTGTTGTAGTGTGTTGTGCTGTGTTGTGTTGTTGTGTTGTAGTGTGGTGTAGTGTGTTGTTGTGTTGTTGTAGTGTGGTGTAGTGTGTTGTTGTGTTGTTGTGTTGTAGTGTGGTGTAGTGTGTTGTTGTGTTGTGCTGTGTTGTTGTGGTGTAGTGTGTTGTTGTGTTGTTGTGTTGTAGTGTGTTGTGCTGTGTTGTGTTGTTGTGGTGTAGTGTGTTGTTGTGTTGTGCTGTGTTGTTGTGTTGTGCTGTGTTGTGTTGTTGTGTTGTGCTGTGTTGTGTTGTTGTGTTGTAGTGTGGTGTAGTGTGTTGTTGTGTTGTGTTGTTGTGTTGTGTTGTTGTGTTGTGCTGTGTTGTGTTGTTGTGTGCTCGCTCCCAACTCGCACCGCCTTAAAACGGCGGATTGCTCGCTTTCGCTTGACGTGCCGAAGTGGACCGATTCCGTATCCATGTGTATATATATATATATATATATATATATATATGTGTGTGTGTGTGTGTGTGTGTGTGTGTGTGTGTGACTGTGTCCGAGTCTACATTCTACCGGATATGGGCGAGGAGTTCCGAATGCATTGCAGCTTGTCCAGGCAGGGTAGCGGTACTCTCGCGAGAGCTTCCTAAAGACGTCACAGCAGCGCCTCCTGCAGGCTGTTGAGACAGGGTAGTGTGTGTGTGTGTGTGTGTGTGTGTGTGTGTGTGTGCGCGCGCGCGCGCATAAAGGAGCAGCGGCCACATCACACAGCACTTCTGCGTTACAGTGTCGGCGCTGCTTTCATCTCCGCGCGAGGGAATAACGGAGTAACGGAGTAACGGAGCGCGAGGCCGGCGGGGGACATGCCATGTCTCACCACTGAGCCTTTCCCAGCAGCATTTCCTTCCCTTTTCTCATCGTCATTCTCCCTCTGAGGCTCGGAGCTCCTTCAACTCCACTGGGCTGGAGACTGATCGTTTTTAATTGACTCTTATCGTTATATTATTGAATATATTCCCAGCCCTCAGTCTCCCGGAGGATCACGAGGCGGAAATAAAGTTTATAAATGGGTGAGTAGTGGGCGGTGTGTACGGTGCACGCACATATTGTCTGTTTGTTTGTTTGTGACTGTGTACATACATTGTGTTCATACCGGAGTCCCGTGATTCTGCAGCTCAGAGGGACCCGGGCATGTCCTATATCCGAGCCGAACCTCCGTTCCACAGCACGCGCGCGCTCGAACCGAGCCTGTGGTTCTGATTCTCTTTATACACCCGGTGCTCCTCGTGCAGCTGGAGGAGCTGCTGTTGTGTCACTCATCTCTGCTAGTGGACCAGAGGGAGACTCCAAAAAAAAAAAAAAAAAAGGATTGAAAGAAATTTTTAGTAGAAAATTTTGCATGTCAGCTGTTTTTTTTTTTGTTTGTTTGTTTTTTTTTTAACAGGAAGTGAATTTTCAGTTGCTCCAAAACTGTTAAAACTGACACTAATCACACTCCTCTTCTTGTTTTCTTCTCCCTCTTCTGAGAAATCTCTTTTAAAAAAAAAAAAAAAAAAAAAGGATGGTGCCGCTTTTGTTCGTTTTTTTTTTTCTTTTCTTTCTAGTGCTTGGACCCCTAATCACTGCAGGCATGTGCTAATAAGTACAGTATGATACCATCCAGCAGCAGATAGAATTAACATCATACGAAATAAGAAATAGATTAAGCAGAAAATGTAAAAAAAATTAAATAAAAAGTCATAGATAGAGGGGCAACTTTCAGTTTCATGACATCCTCAGGATAGAGGAGTGTACACTTCTTCCCAGTTACCTGCGAACAGGTGTAACAAGATGCATTCCATCTATCCATCTATTCATCTATTGTATTCCCTTGAAGAGAGAGAATGGTATGATGCTGGTGAGGGAACGCCTGTTTATCGCTGCTATACCGGAAGTGAGAACTTGTTTCAAATGTAACTGTAAACAGATAACAAGTATGAAGTGTCATTGTTGCCCCAAGGTGGAAACAATAACCCGATCACACCTTTATTGCTTTATTGGATGGTTCCTGACCCATGATGTGACCCAGCGCGGCTCCGTTTTCACTGAGGCTGAAGGCTCACACTGGAATTCCGTTCAATTCACGCACAAGGGTTTCAACCTGCCCATGATATTTACCCTTGTATCACCTGTTCAACGTTTGTGTTTGTGTGTGTGGGTGTGTATGTCCCTCCTCCCTTCTCTCCATACTGTCACTAACAGGGGCAGAGTGTGAGGTCGTTTCTGTTCCTCAGAGTTACAGTCCACACTAATGTACCCCCTAAGGCAAAGTTTTGGCCCTCTAGGTAACTGAATAGCTTTTTTGGCGGCCCAAAAGACACAAAGAGTGAACGTAACCGTAACGTTTTCTAGTTGTGAGTTCAGTTCCGTGTTTGGATTCAGGATGTTTTCAAAGGTTATGTGTGATGGGTTGTAACAATGCCGCTCCTGACAGATGACATGTGTCTGTGTGTGTATATATGGACACTGATCTCCCTGATCCCAGTTCTAGAGAACAAGTTCTAACTCTTGGATTTGAGGACTTTTTTTTCTTGTTTGACCTTTTTTTTCTGGTGCAGCGTTGATGCCCTAGAGGTCCTGTAAAAAAAAAAAATGCTGTGTGGTTTTTTTTTTTCAGGGTATGATTCACACTGAGAGACGTCTGCTTCCGTTTGTGTGCACGTTTGCAGAACAGCGGTGATGTCCACAAATGCAAAACAACTTCTCTGAGCTGCACCGAGAAAATTAAAAAAACAAAATCGACAACAGACCTTTACTTCCTGTTTCCCCTCCGCGGCATCTCTGTACCTCACATCCTCCTTTTAAACTATTTGCCATCATTTAACAGCGGCTAGAGATGGATACCTGTTTCTTTATTAAAATAGCCAAGTAGGGTTGTGAATATTCAAATCAGAAGCGACATTTCTATTTATTTATTTATTATTCATTAGTTTGCCAGACTGCTCAATCTTACTAGGATGGAGGCCGGAGCCTATCTCTGCCAACACGGGGCGAAGGCAAGGTACACCCTGAACAGCTCACTAGTCCATTGGTGGGCAGTACACACAAGGCCAACACACACTAACTTCTAATGGCAATTTAGAACAGCCGGAGTACCTGGAGGAACCCCACACAATCATCGGGAAAACATGCAAACCGCACACAGAAACGGCTTCGCTGAGGCCAGCACGCAAACCCAGATCCTTCTTGCTGTAATGCAGAAGTGCTAACCACTACACCACCATGCTGCTCTGCCCCACATTAGTTGAACTGAAAACTCTCTAATCCTCGACTTTACTGGAGCTTTATCCTCATTTTCTGTTTTACTGATTTACACATTTACAGACAAAATAATTACACTGTCGACATGACGACCACTATCCCTTCATCGTCAACATTAGTTTTAGTTTGCTAGCAGGTGTAGTAAGTGTGGAGTGCAAGGGCTCGAACTTCACTCAGGAGTAAATGGAATACAGCAAAATCACTACTCAAGTCATTAAAACACATATCATGGATATTTTAATGTGAACCTTTTATACCTCGTTTCAGGTGCAGTTGCACTTTTTTAGCTGTATTTGAGTATTTTTAAAAAGGATTGTATTTAAAAAAAAAACCAATTTAACAAAATTGGGCCATTTGGTTCTATTTATTTATTTATTGCTAATGCCATTCTTTTTTTTATTCTTTGTTTCACGGATCTGCTGATGTTAATATTCTCGATTTATAAAAAATGAAATAAAATTGGGGGGAATGGCTTTTTTTTTAATTCCCGCCGGTCTTGTCGATTGCGCAATGATTTTTAAAACTCTTAACATTTTTTGCACCAAGCCTGTCCTTTCAGCCAGTGTACAGCAGCTTCTGTAACTACATCACGAACATCTGCGCTTGCGTACTTGCCCGTCGGAAGTGTCGCGGCGCCAAGCCACTGTTTCGAATCCAGCGATCTACACAGAAGTGATACTATCGATGTGTGACAGAACTGGTCAATACAGGGGGCTTTTGAAAGTCGAGACTTCAGGTTTGATTCGACATGCAGACATTCTACATCCTGAGCCGATGGCAGCAGCATTAAAAGCTACCTGGGGGTCCAGTCACTTCTAATCCCACCCTCAGAGGCGAGGTGAAAGGGGAGGTGTATAAAGGATGTTTAGAGCAGCCTCCATTTTGAATGTTATGGAAAACGTTGGGACAGTATGTGACTCTGGTCTGTATAAAGCAGGATTTATAACACAATATACCCAGCATGAGAAGCACTACGTGTACCCCATCAGCTCAGGACGGACTACAGCATTCAAATTATTACACGATTATATCAACACACTAGTTCAGGATTCTTTAAGAATACAAGAAAGAGCAAAATAAAACTATTTATATTTAACCCTTGTTGTTTTGTTAAAGAAAAAAAAAATCTGTTCTTAAAATGATTTTATTTATTTATTTATTGTCTTCTGTCTTGGGTTTATATAGTGAAAATCTGCCAAACAAGGATTAAAAAAAGAATGGCCTTAGTTATTTATGATGTACCTGCTTTTAAGTAACCCAGACTTAGTTATTCAAAGTTCAGTAATAATTCCAATAAAAATGACTGGGGAAAAAAAAAAATAAAGAACTAACTCCAACAGACATCTACCAGGATCTCACACACACACACACACACACACACAAGCAGCTAATCGTGAGTTTGAGTGTGATTTGTTTCTGAAACTTAGTAAAATAGATTCATTTCCTGCATCAAGTGAAAAGTCATGCTGAAAATCCCAGGCGTGTGTGACGTCGATGAGAACTGGATCCTGAACTACTTCACCTGAACACGGAGCTTTAATTACTTTTGGAAAAACGTTTTAAAGACATTATCCGGGGTTGGATGAAGCTGCTGCTGCTGCTGGCGTTACTGCTCTGTTTTCCTTTCCGAGCTTTGAAAGCTTAAAGACAGATAACGTGTCAGAGGTGCTTGATAAAGATGTCACGCTGCAGAGGTTTTAATGCATTCCTTCAACCCATTTCAACCAGACCTTTAAAAAATATCCTGGCGAATTTCCTGAATCGATTCACATGGTCCCGATTCGATTCGGTTTCGGATTCATTTCGGAATATTTCATTCCTCTACATGTTTGTTTTTAAAAAAGAAAAGCTGTGACCATGGTGGCGTAGTGGTTAGCACATCTGCTTCACGACAAGAAGGTTCTGGGTTCGAGTCCCGGGCTTTGTGTAGGCATTTCTGTGTGGAGTTTGTGTGGGTTTCCTCCAGGCACTCCGGTTTCCTCCCACAGTCCCGAAGACATGAACATTAGGTTAATTGGCTGCTCCAAATTGCCCCAAGGTGTGAGTGTGTATGGTTGTGTGTTGCCCTGAAATGGTCTTGTGAGCTGTTTAGGGTTTACCCTGCCTTTGTCCAGTGTTGGTTGAGAGAGGCTCCAGCGTCCCCGCAACCCTAATAGGATTAAGCAGTTCTGCAAATGAGTGGGTGAGTGAATGAGTGTACAAGGAAGCTTCTAACTGGTTGCGTAAGTATCGTGTGAGCATGAGAAAGTACCTGCTGCGTATGAGAGAGACTTTTCCATGCATTTCAGTCTATGTATATAAATGGAAATACGTGACTTAACTGAGCTGTATTTTGTCTTCCTGGAACTTGTTGATGACATTGTCAGGAATATTTCGTGTTCTGAGGAAGTTCATTAGACCTATATCCTCTAGTGCGGCCATTCTCACAAAATGAGTTCACACTCACTCCCATGAGCACCAAAAATGTTTCTCGTGCTCAAGCAAAACCTATATTTGAATTTCCGTAATGTAAATAAACAGGCGTCTGTCATTACGTGGCTGCGCTTAAGAAGTGACACACATTATTTATTCACCTAAAAAAATGGTTTATTTATTTTTTTGAAAATAATTTTTCTTCCGTCGCACTTAAAGGTGGCCCGAACGGCAAAATGAACCCACGCAATGTACATAACAAAACGTGTGTCTCGGCGCCATAAAGTGTGCTATTACTTTTATTGGCATTTCGCCTTACCGTGGTGACACGATTAGCCAAAAAACTCGGCAAAAAATCCCATTGAAATGAATGGGGAGAGGTCGACAAACAATCATGAAGCTCAGTTTGACGCCTCGCCAAGAAGCCATACTTTCACATAGAAACTACTGAAGTCGACATTTCGATGATCGAAATTACTTTTTGCTACCTTTTTTTGTTTTTTTTTTTTTTTTTTTTTTTTTTTTTGTGGTTTTCTCTCAATCTTTGATCAAGTGTCAAGGATTTCTGGGTCAGTTTGTGTATTTATAATGGGTGTCTATTGCGTGGAATGTTCTGGGCTAGAGTGCCTCTCAAAGGCTTTCAACCTTATTGCGATGGGAAATACGGTTTTCAAATCAGAAGACCTAAAGCAAGACGTGTGCCTAAGACATTACTTCAGTTTAAAAGGCAGTTAAAAACTGTCAGTAACTGCCAGTTTAATCTTTGTTCACACACACACACACACACACACACACACACACACACACACATGCAGCGTGCTGGCACTTTAAAAAGCGTGCACTTCCCACCGATACTCGTCAACTCTCTCTCTCTCACTTTCTCACACACACACACACACACACACACACACACTAGCTCTATTCACCCTCTCATACCCGTAAAACAATGAATGCCCGATACTGCAGGAAAGTCAGACAGAGACCTTGTTGCACTGTCAAGTGTTTTATTTATCACAAAACTAGAATGAGTTTTTGTTACACTCAGAATAATAATAGTAATAATAATAGTGTATTCCTCTTTCTTCTGACACATTTCTCTCACACACACACACACATGCAGCCACTTTGTATTGGCACTTTAAAAAGCACGCTCTTCCAGTGGGTACTACACACACATGCACTCGCTCTGTTTCCCTCCTTCCATATCTGTAAAACAGTTAACTCTTTAATAGCAACACCATTACTCTATAACCATTATAGTATAAGGAGTAGAGTAGCAGAGTATAAGGCTCTTCAACACAATATATAAAGAGCTTTTTTCCAAAATGCCATAAATCCATTTCTATTGTTTCAAGAGAAATAAGATTTTTCTACCCTCTGCCCAGTACCTTGGCAACACCTTTGTTCTTTGTACTAATACTTTATTTAAATTGGTTTTAACACTATCATCTTAGTGTTTAATTTGTTTGCCCCACCTCACTGTGTCACAACCTGCTATAGTGGACCAATCAGCTTTCGAGGTATCCGCTCTCCTCCCCCTCAATTGGGATTGTTTTCCTGACCCGGCCCTCATTCCACACTAATTGAATAGCCCTGATATAGAACTTGGCGTAAACCCCACAATAATGGGTACAGCTGAAGCATCACCACCTGTTTTGCCACAGCTATGGAACTGCAGCTTTGTCGTTTCTATAGCAACCGCATGTTTACTTGTATGATCTTGTTTTTCTTTAAACACATGTTTATTCACCTTATTTATGGAAGGAGTCTCCAGTGTCAGTGCTTTGTTAAAGCTGGTTGACACTAAAGAAAGTTGCAGTGGTGTGAATGAATCTATTCAAGCCATCTGAAGCAGCTGCAGAAGATTCATTGTGTCAGTTCGCAGCTGTAAGGATTTAGAACACTGTTGACATCACAGTTATTGTGCGAGACAGTGATAACTCTCTGGGTCTGATACACCATCTCCTGCAGCAGGAATTCAGGGCGAGGGTTGTCATGTTGTTTTTAACTCCCTCAACAGTAGAGCAGAAAATACGTAAGATATTTTAGAGACTTTTATTCTGAAAAACTGTAGCTGTGTTGGATACAGTAAGATATGCAAAGTATCAATGACATTATAATATTGATTAATAAAAAATTCCATGCTGTTGCTGAGGGTTAAACTGCTTGTAGCTACTTAAAATGATTCAAGGTGGTGGTAGGATTGCATCAAGGATTGGTTCTGAGCCCTATTTTGTTTCCAATGGTTATGGACAGGATGACCGCTGGGGTCGGACAAGAATCTCCATGGACTATACTGTTTGCAGGTGACATTGTGATCTGAATCTGAATGAAAGTAAGCAGGAGTAAGACAGAGTACATGTGCGTGAATTAGAGGGAGGGTGATGGAAGAGTGCGGCTGCAAGGAAGTAAAGGTGAAGAAGGTAGATTTATAATAAGAATTTAAATACTTGGAGTCAGCTATCCAAGGTAATGGCGAGTGTGGTAGAGAAGTGAAGAAGACGGTGGAGTAGAGTGGATGGAGTGATTTGGGGTAGAATTGTATCTGAAAGAGTGAAGGGAAAGGTTTATAAGACGGTAGTGAGGCCAGCTATGCTGTACAGTTTGGAGAGACTAGCGATGACTCAAAGACAGGAGGTAGAGCTCGAAGTGGTAGAGATGAACATGCTGCGATTTTCACTGGAAGTAAGAAGAATGGACAGAATTAGAAATGAGTATATTAGAAGGACAGCACAGATAGGAGTGTTTGGGGATAAAGTGAGAGAGGGTAGATTGAGATGGTTTGGGCATGTGCAGAGGAGGGACGAAAGGTATATTGGTGGAAGAATGTTGAGGATGGAACTGCCTGGGAGGAGGAGAAGAGGAAGGCCAGAGAGGAGTTTTATAGATGTGGTGAAGGTGGACATTCAGGTTATTAGTGTGATGGAGTGGGATGCAGCGGATAGAGCGAGATGAGAAGGCTGTGGCGCCCCCTAAAGGGAGCAGCCGAAAGAAGAAGAAGAAGAAGAAGAAGAAGAAGAAGCAGTTAATTAACTCAGCCAGCCTTTCTAAATAGCTTTGTGTCCTCAAATTCTTTATTTCTTCTAAACAAATTGTTATTATGTGTCTAACTATTAGAGGGCACAAATAAATCTTTTGGATTTTGTATGAAGATATCCTCATTTCACTTCCGCTTTATATTGTTATGGATATTTTTTTATTTATAATATTAATCCGCATTAGTAATTATTTTACAAAGCAAAGAATATATCCTTGTTCATGATATCAGGCAACCCACAGGGGTCACAGGGAGGCTGGACCCCGTCTCAGGCGACTTTGGGTGAAGGCAGGGTACACCCTGAACAACTCACCAATTCATTGCTCCTGTCTATCAGCATCGTGTTGATTTTACGTGCTTCTTTTCTACGTCTCTGTTTCTTTCTGTCGCTGACAGTAAATTAGTTTTAGCTACGTTTATATCTGGGTTGTTCTCAGAAATCGTGGTCCAATCGTGTGACATATGAGCCCAAAACTTCTGCAAAACCAGTTAGAAATGATATATGCTTTAAATCAAACCTTCCTACAGTGTGTTATAACGAAATAAACATAGTTCTCTCCCTCACACCCTTTGTTCGCAGGAGATCGCTAAAGGTCGTGGTCTACTCGGTGTTATGGTTGTTACATGGACACAAAACACTGAGCACTGGAATGCTAATTTTTTTTTTTTTTTTTTATTTTTTTTTTTATTAATGATTTTTACACTTCAACATATTCATTACCTTCATACAGAGATATTCAAGTTTCAGTTTCTAACCTGTGTATGGTCGTTTCGGGACGCAAACCTGTTTCGCACCCTGTACCAACCGTACGTGTACAGTTGTTGCAAGACGCAAAACGGGTTTTACATTTTTTAAATGTCGGGACAGTCTCTGGCAATGAGGCAATGTGATTACGCACAAATCCGAGAGACCCACGAACACTAACTTCACATGGTATCAATTTAGATAAAAGCAACAGCGTGGAACTCGCATTGTAAATACGCACCTCTGAATGGTGAAAAGATGGAAGCTGTCATGTACAGTGGTTGCTTTAGAGATCACGGTGGACACCATCAACGGATCAGCTGTGCGCTTCACAAATACGAAGTGCCTGCAGCTAAACTACGCGCCTTTCAAATCCTGCAGACTCACGCTCAAGAATACATTAAAAACAATAGTGTGCGACCAGTGTGAAAAGATGTACCAGTCTGTTTTATTGTACGGTTGCTTCCAAAAATACTGGACACCACGCTCAAACTACTTTGTCTTTGCAGAATAAACTAAAAAGTTGATTTAATATTATTATAACACGCATGTTAGAGTGAAAACATTAAATCTATGGTTTCAGTTTCTAAAGTCGTTCCAGCGGAAGCATAAGGTTAAGTACAGTTGTAAATTGTCGCAGGTTGTTAATGAAACGACCGTAACAGGATTGTTTCTTCTGACGTAATGTCACATTATGGACAGCGTGGAACCAGATTAAAAGGATTTGTGTTGTAATTTCATTCTGCCAATTCATTGGTGACAACCATTTTTGAAAATGATGTGTTGAAAAGGTATAAAGCGCTCTTGTTTACATAGGGGTGGCGGCATGTCACGAACTGGAAGCAGACTTGGCGGCTATTATTCACTGCTCAAAATACATTGACACACAGACAACAGCACACATCTCAGTAAGGTTGTTTATTTTATTTCTGCATTATATATATGCAGTATTGGAAACAGTCAAATCTGGTGATTAATTTTAAAGGGGAAAAAATATTGACTCTTAAACTGGGTCACCATCCGCAGCCCGGAGCGGACCACCACTGCTTAACACAACCCAACTATGTTAAAGACAGGAAGTGAACGAAACTTCAGAAGATGCATGAAGTTGTTGTGAAAACATTGGTGCTGTTGCAGTCGTTGCAACGATGTGAACTCCAACACTTTAGAGCGGTTTCTTGCAAGTTGTCAGAAGTTTCTGGGTTCTGCGAGTCTTTGGTGTGAACTTGCCTTTAAGTTTTCTGGCATCTTAAGGAAAGAGCAGTTTTTACAGTCCGCGGTTTCTCTCCGTTTGTTCCGCTTATTAAATTCAAGAGAAGAACGGCATGGTGAGGTAGTGGATAGCTGGTCCGCCTCACAGCAAGAAGGTTCTGGGACTTGGACATTTCTGTGGAGTTTGCATGTTCTTCCTGTGCTTGTGTGGGTTCATCTGGCCACTCCAAAGTCCAAAGACATGCACATTAGGCGAACTGGCTGTTCCAAATTGCTTCTAGGTGTGTGTGAATAGCTGTGTGTGTGTGCTGGCCCTGCGATGCTCTGGTGAGCTGTTCAGGGTGTATGAGAGAGGCATCAGCTTCCCTGCGACCGTGGTAGGATTAAACGGTTTGGAAGATGACTGACTGAGTGAGAGAACTTGAAGTGAGGCTGTGTGGGAATGGTTTATAGTGGCTGTACCGTAAGTGACAGCAGGAATTAACTCATCTCACGTACCGTCACAACATGAAATGTAACTATAAATGCATTAAAAGTTAGGGATCAGCAAGCATGGACTGAAGGAACTAAATCGGAGGTGAGCAGATACATGAAGCTCCCTTGAGATAGATCGAGAAGGAAGTGAGATGGATGAAGAGTTTATTTTGTTGCTGTTTTTCTGAACCCAGTATGGACTTTGAGATGCTTTTCCACACACCACAGCTGTAAAGAGTGGCAGTTTTGAGTTGCTGTATCCTTACAGTCTGTATGATATCTTTGATTACCGTGCAGCTTCTCGCTGAATGTTTTTTTTTTTTTTTTTGCTCTTTGTGACACTGTAAACACTTGCAGACAGTTGTGTGCAGCGGCGTCTCGCCCCAGCTTTCAAAGATAAAAGGAAAATCGATATAAGTCATGTTAGTCATGACAGTGTCATCTTATCTGTGAAATAACTGTAACGAGTGTAGGTTCATGTAGGTTCATGTAGGTTCATGCAGTCAATCAGCAACAGTCGGGCCATGTGCTGATTGGCACACCTGTCACATGTTATTTATCCTATTATGAATCTGAAGGCCACAGCTTGCAGGATCTTATACATGCACTGCTGCAACCTGATCGACTGACTGAATAAAGTGAATGTTATATAATTGATCATTATTTATAAATTTATATTTAATGATTATTTATTTTAGTTTGTAGTACTGTGCGTGTGTGTGAGAGAGATTATCTGTAATAGGATCATATCTTTTTTATCATTCTATCATTGCACAACTTTGTCTTGCATGAGTGCTGAACCTGTTTCCTGTAACATAAATAATTAATGTCACAGCTATGTGTCGGAGCACAGACAGAGCAGTACGCTAACACATCTGCACAGTGATGATGAAGATGACAACAATGTCACTTCGCAGTTCAGATGGCATCATAACACCCCCCCCCCCCACCCCCATCTTATTTTATACTTTTATTTTTGCATTCTGCCCTGTACGAAACAAAACATCAGCTTTTCTTCAGGTTCCACTGCTCAAGGGCTTCCTCAGTGAACTCAGCCTTGTGTAGTAGAACCATCTGGAGACAGGATTGGCTGCACATTGAAGGGCTCTTTCGGGTCATGTGACCAGAATCAACACTGCTCTGTTACTCAAACACACTATCAAACACATCTCACTCTCTCTCACACACACACACACACACACACACACACACACACACACACACACACACACACACACACAGACAGACAGACACTGTCTATTGTTTCCTTTCTCAATGAGATGCATATGGAGACGTCAGCATTCAGGCTGCACGAGTTTGTTTCTCACATTGTGAGTTTTCTCCTTGCTCTCTTCACCATCGTTCTTTCATTTCACATAATTCTGTAAGAAACAAACACACAAAGCAAGTATAAATTTGCTGTGCATCTGAAGAAACCTGCATAAAATGATTTTACTTGTGTGTTGGCGAATATGTAACATGTCCTGTTTTAGGAAACAGTGAGGAAAAACACACTTCCATTCCACTTCCACACTTCCACTTCACGTTCATTAATTTAGTCTTTGAATATATTATTCATGTTAATAAGTGGGAGTCTGATCTCACTGTGATCAGACATCAAACGTTAGCACACTGGCAGTCTGATCTCATAAAGTTTGATCTTGGTGCAAAGTGTGAGTCTGACTTCGGTGCAAAGTGTGAATCTGATTTCAGTGTTGAGTGTGAGTCTAATCTTGATCTAGAGTGTAAGTCTGATCTCTGTGTGCAGTGATAGTCTATTTCAGTGTGGAATACGAGTCTGATTTCAGGTTTATTTATTTATTTATTTATTTTTAATTTCCCCCAATTTTTCTCCCTAATTTAGTCATTTCCAATTCACACCCATCGACTTTTGCCTTCAATATCACACGACCACCACCGACCAGGGAGGGGCGCAAGCAACACACACCCCCTCCGTGACATGCGATGCTACCGCCCGCCTCTTTTCGAATTGTTGCGCATGCGTATTTGGGGGCGGCCTAACACACTCGGAGGGAAAACGCTATCCGCCCCCTCGTACCCCCACGCTCACAGACGCCCGTGATTGGCTGGCGATCGCTGTGAGTGACAGGGAAGTGAGCGTATGCCATCCCTCCCTCCCGTGAGAGCTCAGCCAATTAGCTCCCATGGACTCCCGGTCACGGATGGCTGTGGCGTCAACCCGGATTCGGACTTGCGATCTCTGGGTTGATAGTCGCGCACCTTGTCGATGCGCGGGAGCCTAGTCTGATTTCAGTTTGAAGTGTGAGTCTGTTCTCTGTGTGGTGTGTGAGGCTAATTTCAGCTTGAAGTGTCAGTCTGATTTAGGTGTGGAGTGTGAGTCTGATCTTGGTGTGGAGCCCAAGTCTGACTTTGGCATGGAATGTGAGTCTGATCTCGGTCTATGGTAGTTTTATCTCAGTGTGGAGTGCTAGTCAGATTTCAGGGTGGAGTGTTGTGTGAGTCTGATCTTGGTGTGGCACAATCTTCAGTGGCAGAAACAGCTAAGTGTGGCTTTGAACTGTTGTGAGTGATGAAGTTGTCGGTGCTGTTGAGGAGAATCTAGAGGCTCAGAATGTGGATCGAGTGAATTAAAGGATATGATATGTTAAAAAATAACTCAAAAACAGTCCGTGTGTGTGTTTGTGTGAGTAAGTGAGAGATGCAGCAGTGTGTGGATTAGCCAAACGCACCCCCACGCTACAGCTAATTCATTAATCATGGGGATGGTTTATTTATAGCTGTACAGCGATGCAGCAACGAGGGCAAAACAAATCTAATCTGCAGTAAGACATGCAGGATCTCAGATCTCACACTGATAAACACGCTTCCTCCATTAAAGATCCACGACCCATTTTATCATCCCTAATCTGTGATGGGCCAGCGTGGGAATGGGGAGTCGAATCACTAGCAAGTTGAAAATGTGATTCAATCAGAGAGTAAAAACCCTGATTAGTGAGTCAAATGTGTGATCAAGTGAGTGAGTTCTGTAAATGTGTAAATTGCTGAATGTTATTGGTTATATACTTTTAAAATGAAATAAACATGTGGTCAAAAAAGAAGAGATAAAAAGGGAGAAGAGAAAAGACGAGGCATGTGAAGCAGCTGCCATGTGGAAAAATAGTAGAAAATCCAAGAGTCAGTGGGAGTGAAAGTAAGATTCAGGAGGAATTCCTGTGTGTGTGTGTGTGTGTGTGTGTGTGTGTGTGTGTGTGTGTGTGTGTGTGTGTGTGTGTGTGTGTGTGTG
>JAQMYF010000025.1:7378837-7393029 GCA_030014195.1 Neosilurus mollespiculum | reverse complement strand
GAATCGACCTAATTCAGCTCTGCAGCCGGTGTTTGTGGTGTTTCTGTGAATTTGTAGAATGGATTTGCAGAATTGTATGTGTGAAGTCTCAACTGGGTGTTTGTGCCACTGTGTAAAGTTTTGGTTTGAAAGTGGCCCCCAGACCTCACTACCGTACAGCAGGATCTCCTCAATTACTGATTGGTATAAATACAGTTTTCTGTTGTGGGAGTCCCTGAAGTGAAGTGTGGTGTATTTCCCTGAAGGTGATAATCCTGGTCTTGTTGAGGTTGACTGTCAGGTCCCAGGCCGGACAGTACTGCTGCAGCAGGTCCAGGCGGTGCTGTAGACCCTGAGCGCTGGGAGACAGCAGGACCAGATCGTCTGCATACAGCAGGAGTTTGACCTCTGAGTGGTGTAAAGTGAGACCCGGTGCCGATGAACTTTCTAACATGGAGGCCAATTCATTGATTATCTATTATGAAGAGTGTTGGGCTCAGGGGGCAGCCCTGTCTCACTCTGGGCTCCTGAGGGAAGAATTCGCTTCTTTTGTTGCCTATTTTTACTCCACATTTGTTGTTTGCGTACATAGATTTAATAAGGTCATATGTTTTACCCCCAACAAATTTTATAGAATAGACCTTTGTGTTCAGATTGAATCAAACGCTTTTTGGAAATCTATGAAACATGCAAATATTTTGTTGTTTTGGTTAAGGTGGAGGTTAATGAGAGTATGTAGGGTGTAAATGTGATCGGTGGTGCGGTGATTTGGTATAAATCCAATTTGACTTTTACTCTGTCTGTCTCTCCCTCTCTCTCTCTCTGCCTCTCTGTCTCTCTCTTTATCTCTCTCTTTCTCTGTCTCTGTCTCTCTCTCTCTCTCTCTCTCTCTCTCTCTCTCTCTCTCTCTCTCTCTCTCTCTCCCTCTCTCGCTCTCTCAGTGGAGGCCATAGTGGAGTTTGACTACCAGGCCCAGCACGATGACGAGTTGACCATCGCCATCGGTGACATCATCAGCAACATCAGGAAAGATGAAGGGGGCTGGTGGGAGGGCGAGGTGGATGGCCGGAGGGGCCTGTTTCCAGACAACTTTGTCAGGGTGAGTACTGTTTCCTCGTGACCTTTAACCTCTGATGCTGGACAAGCGCACACACACACACACACACTGGTAAGCTGTTCGAATTTTGACACTGTATCAGTGTGGGTGGAAGGGTGGGTGTGCATCCACTAAAGCATGCAGGTTGTTGTGAATGCTGACACAACTGGTTGATTTGCTGCGTTGCAGGATGCAGACTACTGAAGCGAACAGGAGGCTGTGTGTGTGTGTGTGTACGAGACAGAGAGAGATTATGCATTGTACCGCCTCTATCATTTGTTTTTAATTGAGTCCATATATGGAAATAAAGGCAGGTTGGAATGGGCATTTCTTTAAGACCATAGATGTGAATGTGGGCGTGCCTTATTGTTGATATGGTTTCCTATATACATTTTTCTTTAAATGTAAAGCTAATTAAAGCTAGGATTTTTCAAAGAATCATAAAACAACACTTATAAACATCTTATGATTTAAAAATGGGTGTGTTTTTGAGTCCATATATGGGTCTACAACCACGCCCTCTTATTCGCCATCTACAGATCCGCAACTTCCCTAGTTTTACAGACTGCTAAAGCTAGCAAGATGGAAAGTGTGATAAAGGGTGTGTGTGTGTGTGTGAGAGAGAGAGAGAGAGAGAGAGAGAGAGGTCAGAAGAAGGGTGTGGCCGAGTTCCTGTCAGCTTCTCCTGTAGTTTTTGCTGCATCACTTCCTCTTTATTTTCTGTCAGAGCTGTCGGAGATCATCACTTCCTCCATCGAGGATTGAGACGATGTGAAATGCACTCACATGGAAATCAAAAGCATTTAGCCAGGTCTGATATGTGCTAGAAGTTACTGTTCTCTTTCTGCTTAAATGAGAGTAGACAATTAAAGGTCATGGTCACCAAAAGAGCACATCACTGACACACCAACATCAACAACACTCTGCATCTGTACTTTAGAGTCTGAAGGATCATCATAAGTTCCTTACAAAAGTAATGTATTGCTGAATAAGCTGAGCACACAAGATTCATCCATATAGAAATGAGATAAACACAGTAGTATGCCCAGTAGCTATACATATCCTCACAACCCACCCCCCCACGATAGCTCAAACTTTGTGATATAGATAGACCACCCCAAAAAATAATCTTTTTTTATAGTTTAAACCTTAAAATACTGCATGTACACTCTTTAAACACACTTTATAAACACATCGTAAACATAATTGAACACCAAAAAAAAAAATCATATTTGCAAGCATAAATTCCTGCAATACGACGATAATGTGCGAGGGGGAGAAAATAGATATGTTTTATAAAAAAAAAAAAAACCTGCGATATAGCGGGGGCGTGATAAGTCAACAATCATATAGAGGGGATTTTTTTTGTTTTTGTTTTTTTTGGGTAGGTAAGTCTGTTGGGCTTGTACACCCGAGCCTAGTGGCTCATCAGGCCTGTGCACCTATTGTTAATTTGTAACAGCCATTTAGCCTAATGGGCATATGTCTGGATTGTGGGAGAAAACCGGATTACCCGGAAGAAACCCACGGGGAGCTAGGAAATTCGGACAAAAAGGAAATACATTCAGGAATTAGACTGCTTGTGTATGCACATCTCCACAGTGGGAGTAGGGCGGCTTATGTAGTGGTGTGATGTAGCAGAGGATGAGGAACTGTCAAAGCCATGATTCACACACTGTGCTGACTCCGTTCACATTTCGGTGGTTATTTTTGGTGTGTTTATTTAATTTCTGACACATTTGGGCTTAAGTCTGAATACAGACACTGGTTTAAGCTGGGTATTGTCCTGCTTCACTGTGTGTGTGGCTGGGGGTGTGTTTACTGAACTAGGTTGGCTTGAGAATTTCGGCATGATCTCACTCTGTTTTTCGTCGTGAATTATTTCCAGCTCAGGCGTCGGAGATAGAAAGCAAAGGAGGATTTGGATCAAGTTCCTGTGACTCACACACTCGTGAACTTTTTCTCCGTCTGCTAGTGTGTGTGTAAACGTGTGAAAGAATGAGAAAGACTGGAGAATCTGAACACGTTTGCAGTTATACACATGTGAAGGCTCAGTTCACCAAATCGGAGGTTAGGTGCCTTGCTCAAAGGCACTTCAGGCATTAAGGTGGAGGAAGGGAAGGGAGGAGGTCCTCCCCCGCAGCCACACATTTTTTCGTGCTGGTTCTGGAATCAAACTAGCAACCTTTTGATCTCAGCTCTGCTTCTCTAACTATTAGGCCACAGCTGCCCAATACCTTTCATCCAGATATGAAACTTAAACAGAACCTGAACGTAAGCATAACCTCCCTCTTGGACAGATCCAGTGTTTAAACGCTCCTGTGATGAGGAGTCGGTCTTCTTTAATGAAATCCTGATTTTGTGAACTGCTCTATCGAAGGCACATGAACACTAAAAATGTGACCCCTTAAAAAATAAAGTTCAGTGTGACTAGGAATAGCTCATGAAGACGTGATATAATCACAGTGTTCTTAAAATTAACACATTATACAGTCCAGCTGGAACACAATACAGGCTGCCTCACAGCAAGAAGGTGCTGGGTTTGAGGCCCGGGCCTGTCGAGGGTGTTTCTGTTTGGAGTTTGCATGTTCTCCCCATGCTTGTGGGTTTCCTCCAGGTACTCTAGTTTCCTCATACAGCCCAAATACATGCACAGTAGGCTAATTGGCTAATTCTCACCAAGTCGGCTGAGATAAGCTCCAGCCTCCTTGCGACCATAGTAGGATAAAGCAGTCGGCGAATGAATGTAATATAGCACGCAGGAAACAGCTCCTAACGTGAATTGATTCACTACAAATTTGATTCAACATGACTGTATTAGACTCAGTGATTCAACACGATACGATGAAGTATATGATGTTCTGTAATCACCTCCACCGAGGACATTATATTTTACCCCTGGATGTTTAGGAGGATTAAACAAAAGATTCTGTGGATTTCCATAAAATTTCTACCAGCGTTGACGCTCAGGATAACAAAGGCTTCATTTCTGGATTCAGGAATTTTTTTTAAAGGATTCTTTAAGATATTTGTGTTGCCTGCCAGCGAAGCTGGAACCACACATAGGGATCGCTATGCGTTGCTTTGTGCTGTTGTCGTCCATGTCGTTGTCATCATAGTCACCATCGTCCGTCATCACACTTACTAGTAAGCCTCAACCAATCAACTTATTTCAACCAAACTGATGAATGAGTGAGGCTGAATCTGTAATGTTGAATAGTCAGGGTTTATCACATGAACTGATGACTCTATCTTCACGCTCGCATCGCTTATAGTTTGTTGCTTGTTGGCGTTTCCTCTCTCTCTCACTCCACGTCTCAAATTTCAAATAGCGCTTGGATTAAAACAGCAGACAAAAACTCACTGTTAGCATGAACGTAAAATGTACAGACTGGTTAATATTCATATTTATTCAAACACCACAATCTTTTTTTTTTTTTCTTGTGTCTTTTCTAGTCTATCAATATAGATCAAATGAACTGAACTGAATTTAATTGGCTACATATTTTGTAAAATTAAAATTTAAATTGCTGCTTTTACATAAGAATAAATAATTTGCTACACTTTTATCTGAAATATAAAGAAATCATTTTGCTGTTGATACACAATAAAGTCAGAATCGATGAAAATGGAGCTTGGATAGATACTGTCATTACTGCTGACTCTGCTGTACTGCGGGTGAATAAATGGAAAACACAGGCGCGCGCGCGCACACACACACACACACACACACACACACACACACACACACACACACACTGCTGGATTTTTCCTGGATGTATTCAGTCTGATTGTGTGCTAGCTGCATTAGCCTCACTGTACTGTTCATGAAGTTTGTCTCTTGAGGAAATGCTGTGTGTGTGTGTGTGTGTGTGTGTCTCCACAGGTGTTTCCTGTTCTATAATAGTCCTTGCTCTGTAAATCTCATCTCTATCCTGTTTTGCTGAAATTCTCACACAAAAGCTCGGGTTTTTTTCTCTCTTTCTATTAAACAGTAAATACGTAAATCTGAGTGTAAAAATCTCACACGCAGACCAACATCTTTACGTTTTTTATACATTTATATAAAACAAATACCAAATCACGAAACCTACAGCCATGTGAAGTGCATCCCATGGAATTGTTGATTAGATACAGGTAAAGGTGATCTAATGGTAGCACTTTCACCACTCTTCCTTTCAGCTGGAAGATGTTTGAGGCTTTTCTCACAGGTTCTACCCTTTTTAAATCCCCTTTAACATTTCAGCAGAATTCCAGTTTGGGCTTTGACTCGAATATTCCATAACACCATCTCTTCCTTGGTGGATTTGCAAGTGTGTTTAGGATCTTATGGATTTGCAAGTGTGTTTAGGACCTTATCTCATTGAAGGTCCGACCGCTGCCTCAACATTAACTTTTAAACAGATGGGCTCACAACATCTTCAAGCAGTTTTTGATATGATGCGGAATTCAGAGTTGAGTCAGTGACTGTAAGTTGTCCTGGCCCTGAGTCAGCGAAATAAGCCCAAACCATAACACCATGTTTTACAGTTGGTAAAAGGTTCTCCTCCTGTTCACATGTGTACTGTAAATGTGGACAAATGCTTCTTTGTTTCATTCAGATCTTTCATTCGCCATCCAGAGGACATTATTCCAAAAGTTCGGGTTCATTGGTAAACTGTCATCTTGCTCTAATGTTTTGTTTTTTTTGTTTTTGTTTTTGGACAGTATAGGCTTTTATCCTGACACACCTCCCATGTAGGTCAAATTTGTCCAATCTGTTTCTGACTGTAGGTGTGTGCACTTTCACAACAGCAATTGAAAGAGTTATACCTGCAGGTCCTCTGATATGGGCAATTTTCAGCCAAGTGTGCAAGCTAAGGATATAAAATGTCCTATCACATTTCACCCTTCTGAATTCAATACCAAGAGAGTAATTTAATATTTTGGGAAACCCCCTTCTTTTAGTTAAAAAATTTGTTTTGTGAATTTTGAGAGAAAAAACAAAAAAATTCAAGGAACTTTGTCATCAAAATGTCTTTTTTTTGTTTTTTTTTGTTACCTATCTCAAATTGGGTCACTTTCAACTTTCACTAACTACTTTAAGAATCTCACCATTTGCAAAAACTGCAACATGTTTCATAGTGTTTTAGGGCTTCTAAAACTCATTTTCTCACTTTTTCCATGTTTTCTAAAAAAAAAAAAATGTTAGTAGGAATTGCTATGTTCTAAATTTGGGTCAGCCTCTGTCTTTCTTGTTACCATCCTAGCAGTCTGACAGGAATAATTAACATTGAATCCAACAGATGTCACAATCGGCCTTTTCTGAAAGTACCAGGATGTAAGGAAGCCTTTTTTGAGCCAATTTTAGATTTGAAGAAGCTGTAAGAGAAGGAAAAAAGCATTGTAGGTATTTTGAACTGAAGTATCTCACAAATTGCAGGTCTTTTTTGTTACTGCAAATACTGCAGGATACACAGAAGAAACTGAAATAGTGAAATAATGTTTGAGTGTACATTTTGTGCAGCTTTTCCCAGGAAAACTTCAGGGTTTGTCTTTTCAGTTACCATTATGGGGTAATCTAAAAGAAAACCTGGTAACAAAAAAGACCGATTCGTGTATAACAGGCTGCAGTTCGAAAAGTATCATCTATATTTACACTACATCAGTTCAGAAATGTCTTTAGGACATTTCTGTGGGAATGGGAACAGCTACTCTGGGAATTCTAATGTAGCATTAACAGATTTCGTTCTCATCTTTACCTCCCGCGCTCATGTAACAGGTAGTGCAGAAACTCTTGATTGTGGAAAGGTCAGAGCCTTTACACATAAGATGCTTCTGATGGGACAGGATGCTTAAACACTCCTAAAAGACACTCGGGCCTTTTTTTGGTTATTTTTGTGTGACGCGTTCTAAATCGTAAAATACTCATTCTGGACTTTAGACAAAGTGCTATTCAAAAACTTTCAAGTGTTTCTATTCATTCTTTTACTGTCATCAACTGTAGTTCTTGTTTGTTAACATGGATTCTGCTTGTATTAAAGCAACATGACTACTGACTATTAAAGGCCCCCCGCCAATTGTTACTGTACTTTTTTGTGCGATACTCCATACCGACGTTTCAGTTCAAGAAAAAAGTATTTAAACCAAGTGGTCAATGTTTTATTTGATTTTTACATTTTGTATTTTTAGTAGATTTTTTGAAGGGCAGTTTAAGTTGTTATCTGTCAAGAATTACTTCCGTGTTGGAAATTGTTTTTGAAATAAAATTCTTTCTTAAAGATTATTGTTATAGTTTGTCTTTTTCGTAACTCCACATATATTTTGCCCTTTCACTAACAGTAAATCAAAATCTGCCTCTACAATGAAACAGGGTATATTTGAAGCAGTGTTACTAAACAGATAAATTTAAATAGACAAAGAAAATTCATCTTTGTAGCATTTTTATTTGAAGAAATCGGGGTAACAAGAAAGACAACACCTGCATTTTTTTCCTAAATAAGTAAAGTTCTTGCATTGCAGCATTGAAGGATCCTTAGAAATTTACCAAATTAGTAAAAGCAGGTGAAATGTTCAGGAAAAAAAAGGTGTTGACAGTTGAAAAGTGTCTGTGGTGTTTGTGGCACACTTGGCTGAAAATCGCCCATAAATTTTTGAGGTTTTTGAAGACTTATTTTCACATGAAACAAACTGCTCTGAGGCTGTTCGGAGTCCTGGACAAATTGTCAGCCGTTTGCAATCTACACCAGTTGTTGTTGGGGTTTTTTTTTTCTTACAGTGAAATTATTTATTTAAATAAACGTTGAGTTCTTTTGCAGTCCTTTGCAGGACTCTGAGGTGCCCACAACCTTTTACTGTGAAAGCCTGAGTGATAATGGTTTTGATTGGAGGCTGCATTGTGGTGTAGTGGTTAGCACGTCCGCCTCACAGCAAGAAGGCCCTGGGTTCGAGTCCCCGGCTCAGGCACTTCTGTGTGGATTTTGTATGTTCTCCCTGTGCTTGCGTGGGTTTCCTTCGGGTACACCACAGACCAGAGACATTCACATTAGGCTATCTCTTTGTTTCAAATTGCTCCCCGGTGTGTGTGTGTGTGTGTGTGTGTGTGTGTGTGTTTACTCTGTGATGGTCTCGCGAGCTGTTCGGGGTGCACCCCGCCTTTGGCCAGAGTCGGCAGAGATAGGCACCAGCCTCCCTGTGACCCTAATAGGATGAAGTGGCTTTGCAAATGAGTGATGATGATGACGATGATGATTACTTGTAGCCCACAGTGCTGAACATTCTGTAGCAACCATTTCTGAGAGTGAACTGTCGTGTGAAAGCCACATATTCAAATCCTGACAGGTCTAAACTAAGAAGAAGAAAATAATTAGGATTGAGCACTCTACACTTATCTCCTTAAAACACTAATCCTTTTAAAAAAATTAAAGAAAAGTTAAAAGTCCTTAGCTTTAGCACATGGAACCCTTTCCAATAGCAGAACACTTTATTGTCGGGTTCCAGTGTAGAATTCCTCGCAAGTTGCTGTAATGTGTTCTCTCTTTCTGGACTCATCTCATTCTAAAAGCATGACGGAGATGATAACTCCCTCTGTGCTGTTTCCATGGTTACCTGCAACTGATGCGAGGCTGTGCAGACGCCATGGAAATGATCCGATTCTCCCGCGGGAGCTGACCAGAAACACAGAGAACACAGGAGTCTGGTCATGTTAGAGCATGCACACACACACACACAGAGAGAGAGAGAGAGAGAGAGAGAGAGAGAGAGGATGGGGATTAGTTGCTAATGAGCTGACCTGTCAGTTCATTCATTCGTCTGGGAGGAGATGTCATTAGCACAGGAACAGAGCAGGACACACTGGCATAGTAAAGTCATGTGACCCTGCAGGAGGGTTTTCATTAGCTGCTGCAATGTGTAGATTCGTGTGACTGTTAACCATTTTATACGTGACTCAGCCTGCACTCCTATAATGCACTGCAACATCTGAGTACACGTCTTTAAAGTAGCTGAATCCAGCTTTAATTACAGTATTATTTTATTTTAATTCTTTAGGGGGCACGGTGGCGTAGTGGTTAGCACGTCCGCCTCACAGCAAGAAGGCCTGGGTTCAATTCCTGGGCTCAGTGAGGGAGTTTGCATGTTCTCCCTGTGCTTGTGTGGGTTTCCTCCAGGTACTCCGGTTTCCTCCCACAGTTCAAAAACATGCACAGTAGGCTAATTGGCTGTTTCAAATCACCCCTAGGAGTGAGTGTGAATGGTTGTGTGAGTGTTGGCCCTGCGATGGCCTGGCGAGCTGCCCAGGGTGTACCCTGCCCACGCCCACAGTCGGCTGAGATGGGCGCCAGCCTCCCCGCAACCCTAATCAGGATTAAGAAACTTAGCAAATGAATGAATGAATAATAGCCACACTCGTATCCTGGTCAGCCTGTGAACTTTCCAGCCTACCCTTGTAATTAATGTTCAGATGTCTTGAATTTGGAGGTTGGCTGTGATTTCTGACCTCACAGGTCTCATGAAAATGGTGATGCTTTTTTTAATTAAAAAAAGAGATTTTTTTTTTTGCAGTAGCCCAGTGAAAGCCGGCGCAACGAGTGATGAGAGGCAACATTTTCTCAAGAGATGCAAAGTGTGTACGAAGTTCAGCTGCGCTGTACTTTCACACGACACGATTCAATCAATAACCAATCGAAGCTTAAGGGTACAGTTTGATTAGCAGATACAGCAAGAGCTGATGACACTTCATCAGCGAGGTGATTCGCTTGCCTGCTAAGGCGATTCGCATGCAGCAGCGAAGTGATTTGCGTGTCGCTTGCTGCTTTCTGCTGCTTTAGCATGACGAAACACATTTCAGGGGTTTTCGGACATTTAATCCGGGCGAGGTGAAAAAGAAGTGCAACAGTCAAGAACCATACCCTGACTGCACTGGGGTTAGAACTTACAACCTACTGATCTATAGCTCGAAGCCTGAAACATGGAGGTGTGTGCGTGTGTGTGCGCATCACTGCTTTAAAAGTTTTTTCTAGAATTTAATAATGTTCAAAATTGAGGCTCACCGCAAGGTTACTAATGAGTGCTTATTCTTGTCATTTGAGAGGAAAAGGTTTAACGTGTGTGTGTGTGTGTGTGTGTGTGTGTAAGTTACATGGTGCAGAAGTTTGCAGCTGTGGTTTAACTATGTTGCCTTTGCTTGAAGCAGGAAGTGTGTGTTAAAAGTACATCACAGCTGTTGCACAAAATTGATGTGCACACACACACACACACACACGTCTGTGAGGGAAGTAAGTGTGAGGTTCATGAAGGCCGCTTGACAACCAAGTTTTATTACTGTACTTACCTCTCAGGTTTTGGAGGCGGGTGTGTTGTTTGGGGATCTTGCTATCATGAGACCTGTCGGATGCTCCCTGAAGCGATGTTAATGTAAACGCACCCGATGATGATAATGATAAGGATGCTGATAATATTTACAGTTTTATATTTATTATAAAATATATTTAGGAAAGAAAAGGAAGACAGAATCAAATTTATAAAGCATAAAAAGAAATGTGCTGATGTGCCTGTTTGCATAAAGAGATAAAGGTTAAAGGTCGACACCATCTGCCTCTTGATTTAGCCTGTGGCTAAATCTGAAGGTTTGTCCTACGTTCAATTTTTCGTATTTTGTTACATCACTACTAAGCGTGTACATCGACTGAGCAGTGCTTGTTACTCATCACACGTCCACCAGAGGGCGCTAAAACTCAAACCGTTTGTTTTTTCGTAATGATTTGCATGTGTGTTAAACATACCGGAATCTGAAATTTGTCATTAGAGTAAATCTTTAAATTATTTTTACCTGATGGTTCAGTGTGAGAGTGTTTTAAGGCAGTTAGTAAAAAATAAAAACACAAGATTCTTCAGAATTTATGATTTCTCACAATCATGTGATAGTGTGTGTGTGTGTGTGTGTGTGTGTGTGTGTGTGTGTGTGTTGCCCTGCAATGGCCTGGCTAGCTGTTCATGGCGTACCAGAGTGAGATGGGCACCAGCCTCCCCACAACCCTAATTAGGATTAAGCCACTTAGAAAATGAATCAATGAATGAATGTGATATTTTCTTGCAAAATATCGAATAACCTGGCTTTTAAACCCTCCTTTAACACCCCACCACCACCACCACCTTTTAAAATAAGCTTTTATTTGTAAAAATTCCATGATAATAAAAATAGAGTTTACTGGTCATTTCCTTTACTGCTTTGGGGAATTTACCACTTGTAAAACAAACTGTTTCTGTTCTTCATTGTGGGCCAGAGATTCATTGAAAGACTGCATGGGCCTGCCTGCACTGCTCTTTCTGCCAAATCATTTGTCACTTGCAGGGAAAGTACAATAGCTTGAGCCTCTTTGTATGATTTGTTCTGCTTCCCATTGTTGATCCATTCATTCATTTTCTGAAGCGCTTAATCCTAATTAGGGTCACGGGGAGGCTGGCACCCATCTCAGCCGACTCTGGGCGAGGGCAGAGTACACCTTGCAATGCAGCCATCTCTATACGAAAGTCAGCAGTGTTTTTTTTTTTTTTACATGCAAACACAGGCAGAAACATGCTGACGGAAATGCAGCCTACTCTTTTCTAAAGCTCACAGTCTCTCCTCTCACCACAGACATGGCTGGCCTTTGATAACCCAGTAAGCTGCAAAAGGGGGAACAGCAGCGAAAATCCGTTTGAACCCCCGACCGTGGGATCAGTAATCCAGCACCCTGCCACCAGGCCACCACTGCCCCCTTGTTAAAAGTAATTTTTAAATGATTAATGATGACCAAATTTCAATCCACACTCTTTATGATGGAAGTAAATAACTAGAATCATGGCAAAGACACGAGATGTTGACTTTTAATTTTACTTTGCACCAGCTGGTGAACTTGGTTGATTGTTAGTTTGGGAGAACTAACAGAAAATAAGGAGGTGGGGCTCTGATGTGTTTGATCAGTAAGAAGAAACAGTAGTGGGCAGCACGTGGCGCAGTGGTTAGCACGTCTGCTTCACAGCAGGAAGGCCTGGGTTCGATTCCCAGGCTCAAGACGTTTCTGTGTGGCATTTGCTTGTTCATCCCCATGCTTGCATGGGTTTCCTCCGGGTACTCCGGTTTCCTCCTACAATCCAAAAAGTAGGCTGATTGGCTTGTCCAAACTGACTGCTAGATGTAAGTGTGAGTGCGAGTGATTTGTGTGTGTTGGCCCTGCGATGGCCTGGCTAGCTGTCCAGGGTGTTCCCTGCTTTCGCCCCGAGTCGGCTGAGATGGGCGCCAGCCTCCCCACGACCCTAATTATTCAAATGAATGAAGTCAAGAAACACTGGTTATTAGCATTAAATTAGTGCATCAATATTTAATTTATTTTTACTTGGCGTATTTCCATGACATACATTTGGGTATTTTGAAAGATGTATTTTTTTTTTCTTGTTAGCATCGCTAGCTTGTCTGGTTCCTTTCACGCAGACAGTGAACTTAGTGTTTCCGAGGGATTTTTCACAGGAAGGTAAAACAGGACATGATTCGAAGTCTGGGTTAGCGCTAGTCCTTCAACATCAACTCAGCGTGTCACAGCCTTAAACCAACGTCCCATCAAGTCACTCTGTGATCGTGTTCTCCTCCGTGACGCGCTGTCAGCTTTTATACATCGTCTTCCTCACGCCGGAAGTAGAACGAAGACGCCGAGGCTCGATGTGTGGTGTACTGGTGTTTCTGATCTTTCAGCTCTTTTAGAAACCACATTTTAGGTCAGAACTTACTTCAGGATTTTATTTTATTTGATTTTGTTCTCGGTTTAAGTCTGTCATAATAATATATTAAGTGGATTAATAAAATGTGTTTTAAATAACGCTCAAAAGATTATTACATTAAATAAAAAGCTCATTGTGATGAAATAAAGAGCTGAATAATTATTATTCAATCATTCATTCATTTGCTGAACCACTTACTCCTATTAGGGTCGCAGGAAGCTCGAGCATATCTCAGCCGACACTGTGGCGAAGGCGCACCCTGTACAGCTTGCTAGACTGTCGCAGGCCAACACACGCACACATACAACCAATCACACCTGGGGACAATTTGGAACAGCCAAATTAGTCTACTGATGTACTTCGGACTGTGGGAGGAAACCGGAGTATCTGGAGGAAACCCATGCAAGCACGGGAAGAACATGCAAACTTCACACAGAAACCCCCCTCGCCAAGTCCGGGACTCAAACCCAGGACCTTTTTGCTGTGAGGCAGACGTGCTAACCACTATGCCACTATGCCGCCCAAAATAAAGAGCTGAATAATTAAATATAATGAAACAGTTAAAACACTAAAAAAAAAAATGTGAAAAGATAAACTTTTTTTCAAAGATTGTGATTATTTTAATACAGATTCATTCCTTTTTTGTTAACGTTATAAGTTTAACACAATACAGAACAGTTTCATTCTCGACTGAGTACCTTGTCTTCAGCCTTCATCACTTTTATCTCTATTTTCATCGAGTGAAGGTGAGCATTGTGTGTGTGTGTGTGTGTGATTATGTAACAGTGGTGTGGGGAAATGTCTCCCTCCATCAGCTCTGCTGTAGATGAAGAAGAGTCTCTTAAATCTACACTAAATCCTCTCTCCCAAAAAAATCAATCAGTTAATTAGTCACTCAGTACAAATCAGTTCTGTGGTGTTTCATAAATTCCATTCATAAATACTATAACCATTCATAAATAACCACAAGAGATGGTTAATAAAAAGAGTAATTTAAAGATACTTAAATACAAATATTAAAACTAAAAATATTTAAAATATATATTTTTATTGAAACTCAGCCTTTAAAATATTTTTCAGAATGTTAAAAATAACAGTAAATGATCATAATCATAAAGGATGATGATGATGATGAGAGGGGGGGCAGGATGATATGGCTAAAGAAAGCAAAGGAGGATGTTGATGACCTTTGACCCCTGTTTAAGATAGACGTTGTGCTGCTCACAGGAACTGCAGTAACAACCAAAACCCACATTTGGAAAAGTACTTTGTGTGTATGTGCGTGTGTGTGTGTGTGTGTGTGTGTGTGTGTGTGTGTGTGTTTGTGTGTGCGCGTGTGCCTGTATGGGTCACGCATTACTGCATCAGGAAATTAGTCCAACCC
>JAQMYF010000025.1:7315967-7333472 GCA_030014195.1 Neosilurus mollespiculum | reverse complement strand
CTGTCTACCTGTCTCACTCTGTACCTGTCTCACCCATCTCACCTGTCTCAGTGTCTACCTGTCTCACCTGTGTATCTGTCTACCTGTCTCACTCTGTACCTGTCTCACCCATCTCACCTGTCTCAGTGTGTACCTGTCTCACCTGTGTAGCTGTCTACCTGTCTCACTCTGTACCTGTCTCACCCATCTCACCTGTCTCAGTGTCTACCTGTCTCACCTGTGTATCTATCTACCTGTCTCACTCTGTACCTGTCTCACCCATCTCACCTGTCTCAGTGTCTACCTGTCTCACCTGTGTATTTGTCTACCTGTCTCACTCTGTAGCTGTCTCACCTCCTTCCTGTCTCAGTGACAACCTGTCTCACTCTGTACCTGTCTCACCTATCTCTCCTGTCTCAGTGACTACCTGTCTCACCTGTGTACCTGTCTCACTCTGTATCTGTTTACCTGTCTCACTCTGTAGCTATCTCACCTATCTCATCTGTCTCAGTGTCTACCTGTTTCACCATGTACCTGACTCACTTATCTCATCTGTCTCAGTGTCTACCTGTCTCACCTGTGTATCTGTCTACCTGTCTCACTCTAGCTGTTTCACCTACCTCTCCTGCCTCAGTGTCTACCTGTGTCACCATGTACCTTACTCACCCATCTCACCTGTCTCAGTGTCTACCTGTCTCAGCTGTCTATCTGTCTCCCTGTCTCACTCTGTTCTTGTCTCACCTATCTCACCTGTCTCTCTGTGTACCTGTCTCACCTGTGTATCTGTCTACCTGTCTCACTGTGTTCCTGTCTCACCTATCTCATCTGTCTCTGTGTCTACCCGCTTTACCTGTGTGTCTGTCTACCTGTCTAACAAAGTATCACTGAGTTCCTGAGTCATGTGTAGCTGGCCCACTGTGTACCTGTCTCACTGTGTACCTGTCTCACCTATGTCACCTGTCTTAGTGTCTACCTGCTTCACTTGTGTATCTGTCTACCTGTCTCACATGTATCACTGAGTACCTGTTTCACTGTGTACCTGGCCTGCTGTGTACCTGTCTCACTCTTTACCTGTCCTATCTGTGTACCTGTCTCACATGTATCACTAAGTACCTGTCACACCATGTGCCTGTTGCACTGTGTACCTGTCTCATTGCGTACCTGTCCTATCTGCGTGCCTGTTTTACTGTGTATATGTCTCACCTATCTCATTGTCTTCCTGCCTTTCCTGTGTATCTGTGTACCCATCTCACATCTATCACTGAGCATCTGCCGCACTATGTACCTGTCTCACATCCGTCACTGTGTACCTGTCTCTCTGTGTACCTTTCTTACTGTATACCTGTTTTACTGTGTACCTATGTACGTATCTCTGACTGGTGTGTATTTACTTAGTGATTAAATTTCCCCCCAGTTCTTATTTTTCACTCTGGCTTTTTTCTCTGCGTTCCTCATTAGTCTTCTCTCTTTGCATGTCCTTATATACACTTTCTTTTTTCTTCTCTCTCTCTCGCTCTCTCTCTCTCTCTCTCTTCTCTCACTCGTGTATGTGTTACGTGGAGTCGGTGTTGCGACCTGTTACTCTGGGCTTCCCCTGGGTGCAGTTACCTCCTGAGTACCGAGGCTCGGGTCTGAGGAATAAAGTAGGTAGTGAGGGAGAGAGTGAGTGTCTTCCTGTTAGAGAGGAAATACAGAAAATAATCCTTCACCTAAAAATACTGAAAATGCTAATGTGGCTAACAGTGGTTAGGAGTAATTCATGAAACACAGATCGTTTTGTGTATTTTAATTTCACTTCCATAAAAGATGCTGAACCTTATTTGTTTGCCTTTTTATTTGTCATATTTCTATAATGGTAACTAGCCCCTCCCATGTTCTATTCGTTTACTATATTTGGATGAACTTCTCTTTGTCTGCGATCTGTCCTGTTTTGATTTTTGGAACCCACTCTGTGTTTCCTGTCCACCTTCAGGCCTCCAGTGGGAATTATTACTTCATCCCATATGTAATGACGCCCAACAATGAGTACATCTGCTGTGATAACGTGGCCCAGCGGCGTGTGTCGGAGTACATGCAGCCCAGCTGGGACAACCTGCTCGGACCGCTGTGCGTGCCACTTGTGGATAGATTTGCCAGTTTGCTCAAAGACATCCACGTCACATCCTGGTACAAATGTTCACATCATTATGCTCTTGCTTTAACCAAGCTTGTTGGGTTCAGTAACACCGAGTTTCATCTGATTTATTATCAAATGATTCAGATTTCAGCTCTGCACTATTGTGTTATCTCAGTCATTCTCGCTGTCACCAAGTGTTCTCTTTTTAAACAGGCATGAGCAAGTGTGTGTGTGTGTGTGTGTATGTGTGTGCATGCCAGTGTGTGAGAGAGAGATTGTCTGCTCTTTTCTCTGATTATCACAAGCAGCTCAGATGAGCATCATGTTCTGAATAAAAATAGAACAGCTTGTTTATTTTTAAACTTGTTTTTTTTTAAGTGCTTCTTTCAAAGACACGCTGCTGAATGACATCCGAAAAGCTCGAGATAAATATCAGGGTGAGGAACTGGCCAAGGAGCTGTCTCGAATCAAACTACGCATCGACAACACTGAGGTTCTGACGCAGGACATCGTCATGAATCTGCTCTTCTCCTACAGAGATATACAGGTGCATTGTATTCACATTCAATTAACACACAAGAACACGACTGAAAGACACGACTTCAATCTCTGTCTAAATCTCTGAATCTCTGTAAATCACTTTTTTACCCTTTTTTGTCTCACCTGTGTCCCTGAATCACCTTCAGCCCTGTCAAGCTGTCACACCTGTGTACCTGTCTAACCTTCACCCCATCTCCCGGTCTCACCTGTGCATCTGTATAACCTTCGGACCTATATTCCTGCCACACCTGTATACCTGTCTCATCTGTGTACCTGTTTAATTTTACCCCTGTGTTCCTGTCTCACCTGTGTCACTGTTTCACCTGTGTATCTGTCTAACCTTACCCCAGTGTCCCTGTCTCACCTGTGTATCTGTCTAACCTTACCCCTGTGTCCCTGTCTCACCTGTGTATCTCTCCAATCTTACCCCTGTGTCCCTGTCTCACCTGAGTATCTCTCCAATCTTACCCTTATGTCCTTGTTTCACCTGTGTATAAATCTAACCTCACCCCAGTGTCCCTGGTTCACCTGTGTATCTGTCTAACCTCACCCCTGTGTCCCTGTCTCACATGTATATCTGTCTAACCTTACCCCTGTGTCCCTGACTCACCTGTGTATCTGTCTCACCTGTGCATCTGATTAATCTTACCCCTGTGTCCCTGTCCCACCTGTGTATCTGTCTAACCTTACGCCTGTGTCCCTGTCTCACCCGTGTATCTGTCTAATCTTACCCCTGTGTTCCTGTCTCACCTTTGTATCTGTCTAACCTTACCCATGTGTCCCTGTCTCACCTGTGTATCTGTCTAACTTTACCAACCCTGTCCCTGTCTCACCTGTGTATCTGTCTAATCTTACCCCTGTGTCTCTGTCTCACCTGTGTATCTGTCTAACTTTACCCCCCCATCCTTGTCTCACCTGTATATCTTTCTAACCTTACGCCTGTGTCCCTGTCTCACCTGTGTATCTGTCTAATCTTACCCCTGTGTCCCTGTCTCACCTTTGTATCTGTCTAACCTTACCCTTGTGTCCCTGTCTCACCTGTGTATCTGTCTAACTTTACCACCCTGTCCCTGTCTCACCTGTGTATCTGTCTTACTTTACCCCCCCATCCCTGTCTCACCTGTGTATCTGTCTAACCTCACCCCAGTGTCCCTGTCTTACCTGTGTCCCTGTCTCACCTGTGTATCTGTTTAATCTTACCCCGTGTCTCTGTCTCACCTGTTTATCTGTTTAAACTTCCACCTGTCACTGACTCATCTGTTTATCTGTCTAAACTTCCACCTGTGTCCCTATCTCACCTGTGTCCCTGTCTAAACTCTGTCCCTCTCTCATTTATATACCTATATAGCCTTCACACCTGTGTCCCTGTATCATCTGTGTACCCATCTTATCAGTGTACCTTTCTAAACTTCAACCCGTGTCCCTGTCTGATCTATGTACCTGTATTGCACTCAGGATTATGATGCCATGGTGAAACTAGTGCAGACGCTGGAGATGTTGCCAACATGTGACCTTGCCAATCAGCCCATGATCCAGTTCCACTATGCCTTTGCCCTCAACAGGTCTCAGACACACACACACACACACACACACACACACACACACACACACACACACACACACACACAGGATTTCTGTCTGATTTTTAGTTTTATTTTCATATTAATATTTTAAAGTGTGTGTGTGTGTGTGTGTGTGTGTGTGCAGGAGGAACAGTCCGGGTGACAGGGAGCAGGCTCTCCGCGTGATGCTACAGGTCCTGCAGTCATGTGACCACCCTGCTCCAGACATGTTCTGCCTGTGTGGTCGGATCTACAAGGACTATTTCCTCGACTCGGAGTTTAAGGACACAAAGAGCCGCGACAATGCCATCCAGTGGTGAGAACAGAACAAACTGCATATGGGCGGGTCGGTGCACAGTTATTACATCTTCATATCTTGTGTGTGTAGGTATAGGAAGGGATTCGAGCTGCAGCCTACTCTGTACTCAGGTATTAATCTGGCCGTGCTGCTCATTGTTGCTGGTCAGCAGTTTGAAAGCTCCATTGAACTTCGCAAGATTGGTGAGGAGAAAATTCATGTTACATGAGAAAGTCACATTAGAGCGAAACAAGGTTTTTACTTTCTCACAAGTCTTGAGTAAGTGAAACGGGTATGTGTGTGAGTGAGTGAGTGAGTGAGTGAGTGAGTGAGTGAGTAAAATTGGGTGAGTGTGAGTGAGTGAGAGATTAAATGAGTGTGTGAATGAGTGGGTGTGAGTATGTAAGTGAGTGTGTGAGTGAGTACCGGAGTGTGTTTATCTTATGTCTAATGACGAATGCCCCTGTTGCTGATTGGCTGGAATGGTGTTGTGTGGCTCGCTTTAAGCCTCTGGAATTGTTTCCTGTCTACAGAGCCTCAGGCTACCAACACTGGACTTATTTCAGTACCACACAGAACGCATAGTTAACTGACTGTCAGTAGATATTCACTAAACATGACGCATGGAGGTTTGGATTAGAATCGATGAGGGAAACTTAAAATCCAAATGTGAACTTTTTACAGCTGATGAAACAATACCTAACAATTCTCTCTCTCTCTCTCTCTCTCTCTCTCTCTCTCTCTCTGTGTGTGTGTGTGTGTACAGGAGTCAGGTTGAACAGTCTTCTGGGCAGGAAGGGGAGTTTAGAGAAGATGAATAATTACTGGGATGTTGGTCAGTTCTTTACCGTTAGCATGCTGGCCAACGACATCCCTAAAGCTGTACAGGCGGCTGAAAAACTCTTCAAACTGAAACCACCAATCTGGTAACATCACTCTTTCTCACTTGCACACACACACACACACACACACACACACACACACACACACACACACACACACACACACACACAGAAAGAGAAAGAGAACTTGAAAGAGCTGTTCTTGCAGAGTGCTATTATTAGGATTATGATGATGATGATGATGATGATGATTATTATCATTATTATTATTATTATGATTATTATTATGATTATTATTATGATGATGATGATGATGATTATTATTGTGATGATGATGATGATGATGATGAAGAAGAAGATGATGATGGTGATTATTATTATTATTATTTTATTATTATACATTTTTAACACTGGAGCGCTGCTGTAAAAGCAGTTCTGGGTACTCAACACTTTCCTGATGATTTTGTGGAATGCATTCTCCATCAGAGTCACATGATTCTTAAACGGTGCATTTGTACACAGACACAACAACCATATTTAAAATAAACATTGAATGATCAGTTGACTGTAGAGGTAACATGGCTCTGCTGTCTTAGGTACTTGCGTTCTGTGGTGCAGAACCTGAAACTTATCCAACACTTTAAGAAGCAGAACATGGAACACTCGGCTCAGAGAGAGAGACTCAACTTCTGGATGGACATCATTGTGGAAGCGACACAACGAACCACTAACAGCCTGCGCTTCCCGGTACTGTGCTGAACAACGGATGCCCGCCTGTATGTTTTGTCATGTACAGTTTAAAATATAGAAACAGATTTATTGGAGAGCGGCACAGTGGCGAAATCGTTCACATGTCCGCCTCACAGCAAGAAGATGGGTTCGATTCCTTCCTGTGCTTGTGTGGGTTTCCTCTGGGTACTCTGGTTTTCTCCAACAGTCCAGAGACATCCACATTAGGCTAATTGGCTATTCCAAATTGCCCCTAGGTATGAGTGTGAATGGTTAAGGGCGCACCCCGCCTTCACCCAGTGTCGGCTGAGGGGCTCCAGTCTCCCTGTAACCCTGAGAGTTGAATTAAGAGGTTCAGCGAATGAGTGAGTGAGTCAGTGATATTTACTGGATAAAAGACACTGTATGAAACACTTATTACTAACATATGTCTGTGTCTGTGTCTGTGTGTTTTGTTTGTGAAGGTATTAATCCTGGAGCCCACTAAAGTATATCAGCCCTCGTATGTGTCCATTAACAGTGAAGCGGAGGAGAAAAATGTCTCTATATGGCACGTTTCTCCGGCAGAGACGGTCAGAAGCTTAATAACACCTTCATAACCCTTAATAAAGCAGTTATTAACACTCAGAAACAATAAAACCACTAAAAATACTCTCTCTGTACAGAAAGGAATACACGAGTGGAACTTTACAGCATCATCTATCAAAGGAATCAGGTGTGTGTGTGTGTGTGTGTGTGTGTGAGTGTGTGTGACTATAAGTGCATTATTGTTTTTTCCCTTCAGCATCTCCAAATTTGATGAGCGATGCTGTTTCCTGTATGTCCACGACAACTCAGATGACTTTCAGATCTATTTCTCCACTGAGGAGCAGTGTGGCAGGTTAGAGAAACCTCTAACAGCTAAAAATTACACGCACACACACACACACACACACACACACACACACACACACACACACACACACACACACACACATGCGTTTAAATGTGTAAAGCTGTCCAGGGTGTACTTTGCCCTCGGCTGAGATGTGCGCCAGCCTTCCTGCTACCCTAAATAGGTTGGAGTGGTTCAGAAAATGAACGATTAATGATGAGAAAATAAATGCAGCAAAATCAATATTTGCAATCAATAAATAAATAGGGCATGGTGGCGCAGTGGTTAGCACGTCCGCCTCACAGCAAGAAGGTCCTGGGTTTGATTTCTGGGCTCGGGGCATTTCTGTGCTTGCATGAGGTTTCCTCCAGGTCCTCCGATTTCCTCTCACAGTCCAAAAACATGCACAGTAGGCTGGTTGTGTGTGTGTTGCCCTGCGATGGCCTGCCAAGCTGTCCAGGTTGTGCCCTGCCCTCGCCAAGAGTTGGCTGAGATGGGCGCAAGCCTCCCTGTGACCCTAATTAGGAATAAGCGGCTTAAAAAATGAATGAATGAATGAACGAATAAATAAATAAATACAAACAAACAAACAAACAAACAAACAAACAAATAAATAAATAAATAAAGAGGGAAGCACGGTGGCATAGTGATTAGCATGTCCATCTCACAGCAAAAGGTCCTAGGTCTGATTTCCGGGCTCAGGTGTTTCTGTGTGTGTGTGTGTGTGTGTGTGTGTGTGTGTGTGTGTGTGTGTGTGTTTGTGTTGCTCAGGCTCAGGCGTTTCTGTGTGTGTGTGATGTTTTCAAATATTAAGACATTGAAAGCCTGAGAGTGTGTGTGCCTGAACCTGAACACTTGGTTAGACATTTAGTTGTGAGCAACGTTCTCTAGGTTCTGCTCCATGGTGAAGGAGTTGATCTCAGATGGATCAGGAAATGCGGTGGAGCTGGAGGGAGAGGGAGATGGAGACACGCTGGAGGTGAGACCCTCAACATTCTGAAAGCACTGGACCGACTGCATGCTCTGGACCAATCAGTCTGCATTAAGAACATCTATCCAATCAGATTTCAGGGTTTTGTATAACTTGACATCCGCATGTGTTTCAGTACGAGTATGACTACAACGAGAACGGGGATCGGGTCGTGCTTGGGCGGGGCACGTACGGAGTGGTGTATGCAGGGAGAGACCTCAGCAACCAGGTGCGCATCGCTATTAAGGAGATACCTGAGAAGGACAGCAGGTGAGAAGAGTGCCTCTGAGTGGTCAGATTTTGACCTGTTTTCTGTCGTTAGCTGATGAGCGTAACATGTGCAGGTACTCGCAGCCGCTGCATGAAGAGATCGCTCTGCATAAATACCTCAAACACAGGAATATCGTGCAGTACCTGGGCTCGGTCTCCGAGGATGGCTACATCAAGATCTTCATGGAACAGGTTCCCGGGGGTACGCATGTGAGCGTGTACACGCACTTCTGTTCATGAACTAGCGCCAGGAGCCAAAACTGACTAGTAGTTCAGATTAGTAGTGTTACGCTTTTCTTTGCTAGTGGGGTTTATTTAACTAATGAAATAACGTATAAAACATTAAATGAAAAAAATTATGATTCGCTGCTCACTGTAAAATACAAGAAGGTCCTGGGTTCGAATCTCAGGCTTGGACGGATATGTGTGCAGTTTGCATTTTTTCCCTGTGTTTGCATGGGTTTCCTCTGGGTACTCCGGTTTCCTCCCACAGACCAAGGACATGCACATTAAGCTAATTGGCGGTTCCAAATTGCCCCTAGATGTGAATGTGAAAGGATGTATGTGTGTGTTGGCCCTGTGATGGTCTGGTGAGCTGTTCAGGGTGTACCCCACCAATGTCAACTTAATCCTACACGACCCTAATAAACACCAGTCCAATCACATGCAGTGTGCAAATTTCTACAGAATAATGAGTACAAGAAAACCTTCATCCAAAGAACCTCAAAGCTAGCAACATAATTTAGCGAGGAAAAAATGTTATTGCCATGGCAACATTGCATGACATATTGATAAATAAATTGGTGAGAAAATACAGATGGAAATATAGACCCCACTTTAGTTTATCAGCAGTCACGGTGTTTCCAAATTTGCACACTTATGCATATTCATAGAGCTCCAATTTTTAATGAGGAGTACATCGAATCTACATTTTTAACATGCTTATTATGCTTATGTGTATGTTGTGATGGTGGTTGATACCACAACCACTCACACACACAGGTAGTTTATCAGCGCTGCTCCGGTCGAAGTGGGGTCCTTTAAAAGAAGCCACCATCATCTTCTACACGCGTCAGATCCTGGAAGGTCTGCGATACCTGCATGAAAATCAGATTGTCCATCGAGACATTAAGGTAAATACACCGGTGTTAAAGTGTTAATAATCCAGGAGCGCCTGCTGGAGGACCGCTCCAACATTACACATTTCGATACTCTGTTAAACTTTTATACTCTTCAGTGTTAGAGTTCTTATAGTCCTCAAATTTGCATACAGTTTTATTTTTATTTACTTTTTGTTGTGGTGGTTGTTCCTGTTGCTTTATTTCAGTTAAGTTGTAGTTAGGGGGTGATCAAATTTTTAAAAAAAATGTTTAAATTTTGAAATTCATGTCAAGATGTTTTGCAACTCCACATGAAAGCGAATATTTTGCGGCTTAAATACATATATCGCACAAAAGTCTCAAAAAGGTAGCATAACAATTTTTGCAACTACTTTGCGAGTAATTTGTGATTGGTTTGCGGATGTTTGGTGGAAAAAAGTGAATCTCCCGTCATAAATCAGTTGTTTTGTTTGATTTTGTTCTCAAGCCATTCACTTTTTTTATTAGCACGTTATTGGCTCAAGCAAAATGCGAATAAAATATGAATGATGACAAAATATACGGAATATAGCGAATGCCAGGCAGTCTCAAACTTTCCATGTGGAAGTCTCCAACTGGTCGCTTTTCCTGGCTAACAAAAAACGAATTATTTGCGAGCAAAATGACAACGCTGCGACGTTCTCACAACAGGAGCGGAGAAGTGTTTCAGACTCGTTTTGCGATATTCGCAGAAATTTCAATGATGTTTCAAATTTTTTGTGATGAGTTGACGAACCAGGCGACTTACATGCGATGCTGTAAATGTCACGAGACAAATTTTAGCACATTTTGACACCTTTTGCACCTCTAGTGTGATCACCTCCCTCACTATATTAACCCCAGTGTTGGTATATTCCCTCCACAGGGAGATAACGTCTTAGTAAACACGTACAGTGGTGTGTTAAAGATTTCTGATTTCGGCACGTCAAAGCGGTTGGCCGGAGTGAACCCCTGCACCGAGACATTCACTGGTGAGTTAATTAAAGAAATGCATAAGTAAACTAAGGTGTTTATGAATTAACTTTTTATGTGTTTATTTAAACATTTCCTTACTCTAGGAAAAAAAATCTTCACATCAAGGATTTTAAAATTGATTTATTATCAGTGGAGAGTGTGCTGTACACACCCCTGTACTGTACTGTACTGAAGGGAAGTGGTGATGATGAGACAGACAGAAGCATGTTTGTGTTGAATTACTGAATGATAGAGGGTATAACAGGTGCACTTTATTCCTTTCCTCCCTCCTGTTTCTGTCCCTCCTCACACTGGTCTGCACTGAATTCGCTGCTCGTTCTCTTTCCACCTTCTCTGTGTTTGTTTATGATGTGCATGTTGAATTTGTAGGCACTCTGCAGTACATGGCTCCTGAGATTATTGATAAAGGACCTCGGGGTTACGGAGCGCCGGCTGATATCTGGTCTCTCGGCTGTACCATTATTGAGATGGCAACTGGGAAGCCTCCTTTTCACGAGTTGGGCGAGCCGCAGGCGGCAATGTTTAAGGTACACGACTCAGACCTGCTGTATGGGGACTCCAGTTATGTTTCTTTGTTAAGGGTTTTTTTTTTTTTTTTTAATTTACGTATAGATATACAGTTACATGCAAACATCATACAAGTCAACAAAACAATTTAACCAAAAAAAAAGAAATAAATAAACAACAGATCATTCATATAACAAAATACATTCTTTTATTCATTCATGCCGAACCGTTTAATCCTATTAGAGTCTCAAGGAGACTGGAGATCATCTCACCCACCTCTGTGCCAAAGCAGGATACAACCTGAACAGCTTGCTAGAACAACGCCGGGCCAACACACACAAAATCATTCACACTCAGGGGCAATCTGGAACAGCCATTGTCTAAATGTGCATTTCTTTGCACCTGTGGGATTAAACTGGAGTACCACTAGGAAACCCACTCCTGCTAGGGGAGAACTTGCAGAAACACCAGAGCCAAGCCTGGAACTCAAACCCAGGACCCTCCTAATGTGAGGTGAACTACGCCACCGTGCCACTACCAAATTGTTTTATTACAAAAATAAATATTACATATATATATATTTGAGAGGAGCTGATCTGATTGAATATTGTAGCAACACGCCGAATTCTGCCTGGCCCCACCCCTTTTTTATAATGATCAATTATTACAAAAATCCCAAACCTAAACCTTAAAGACTTAAACCTTTGCTTTGTAATTATAATAAATCTTAACACTCAAGTATTTTATGTCATGGCATCATCTCAGTGTCTCAGTCGGATTTATTTTCCAGGTCGGAATGTTTAAGATCCACCCCGAGATTCCCGAATCCCTTTCCCCTGAGGCCAAGTCCTTTATCCTGCGCTGCTTCGAGCCCGATCCCAGTAAGAGAGCGACGGTCGGTGATCTCCTCAAGGACCAGTTCTTACGCCACAACATCAAGGGCAAGAAGAACAAAATCGCCTTTAAACCCTCAGGTACAAGTACTTTGAGTATCACATACACACACACAACACACACATGTTACTTGCATGTATAATTAAGGATGAATTTTTACTAACCGCATGTCTCTTTGTGTCTCTGGCTCTGGTGGACATCTGTGCATGACACGCCTGTGCTCTATAACAGTGTGGCAAGGTTTGTGTCTTGCGTTGATCAGAAGTTTGTGCTTCCTTGTATATTTTTTTTATCAAAATCACTTTTCCGATCAACAGTGATGGAAAGTTAATGTAACCTTTATGTTTTTGTCGCTTTTTATTTTATTCAGTATACATACTGTATCTACAGTCTCTGTGTGTGTGTGTGTGTGTGTGTGTGTGTGTGTGTGTGTGTGTGTGTGTGTGTGTTAGATTATATCCGCAGTGTATCGCTGCCTGTGCAGTTGCAGGCCGAAGCCACCGGGAGCAGCAGCAGTGAGCCGGGCTCTGTGTCTCCAGACTCCGACTCCAAGCATGATGTCTTTTTTAAGAAAAACCAACACTCTGGCTCGGAGAACCTCATCAAACCTGTTACATCCAGCTTTCTCAGGTCAGCTCTGGAGGAGGGTCACGCAGGTGTATTGTGACTGGGATGCACTTTTTTTCTTTTGTTAATGCTTTTTCCATTTTACACTTATTTTATGACCTATGTAGATACAGATGTACAAACACACAGCAGGACATCGTAAATGGGACATAACTGTGAATCCAACACACCAGAGTGTTTAAGGCATGTGGGACATAAAGCAGTTGGTCTCTGGGGCGAGAGCAGTGTGTCAGTGGGTATGTGTGTGTGTGTGTGTGTGTGTGTGTGTGTGTGTTTGTGTGTGTGTGTATTGTGTCTGTAAGCCTGGTAAAGCAGAAGTGTTGTGTGATGCTGTAAATTCCCCTTCGGGGCTTGGCCCCGCCCACTCTACAGTGTCATGGTTACACTGTTTATTCACTACTGAGGAATGAACGAACAGGTGTGTGTTGATATTTGTCCAGGTGTGGACCGTGTTTATGTGTGTGTGTGTGTGTGTGTGTGTGTGTGTGTGTGTGTGTGTGTGTGCTGGACATGTTCTATGAGCTGGAACTGATGTAATAATGAGTTTTTTATAACCGGCCCTCTGCAGCCACTCATAAACCTTATGCGCCTGATGGCTTTGTAACATCTGTCATTACACACATATACACACACACACACACACACACACACACACACACACATGGGCACACACACACCCACCCACACACACACACACACACACTCGCACACACACACTAGACCTGAGAGCCAGCCAGGTGCAGTGAAATCAGCTGACTGCTTGGGGGAGTGGCTGGCTAGCTAATTAGCCGGTCATAATAGAAGAGATAAACCGCTATGACAAAACATGGCTGACTATTAGTGGCTAAAGTTAAAACATGTAAAGGATATATAACTTAGTTACATTCACAAAATTGTTCATCCTCTAAATAATGTAAAAACAAATGCTGTAATGAATTTATGTAATCGGGGCATTCATTCAGACATTAATTGTCTATAATAACAATCTTATATCAAATAACCACACACACAGCAGGTTCAAGACTTAGAGCGGGGACAGAGCAGGTGCCTGAAGTTTTGTGATATAAATGACGGATGTAGAAATATATTTAACTATATTTTAGTAATCGGATATCTGTACTGTAGCTAAAATGCTATGAGTGGTATAACCATCTATAGTTTCAGCAGGCAGCATATTATAAAAGTTAAGGTTAGATAATACATCAATAGTGATACAGGATAACTAAGTTAGGCTGGAGTGAATGGCTTCGTATTAGGTTCTGACTGTTAGAGGGGAAATTTATGAATTTCTCTGTGTAGTGTACATATTTACTACATTATTGATGCTTTTAAATACATTTGGAAGACACTTACATACTTCAAAGTTATTGAAATGATCACGCACCAGTCACAGAAGCTGAGAGTCTTGTTGTTGAAACTCCCGAGGCTCTTCAGTTGTCATGATTATCTGATTGCTTTTATGCACAAAGATATTTAAAGGATCGGTGGCATAAATATAAACACAAAACCTGGCCGAAGTTGCTGTCATTTTACTAAAGACTAATTCGCTTTCTGGAGCAAGTTGAGACACAACACCTATCTGAATGGAGGATTTTAGTCTTTAGTAATATGGCGGCCACCAAAGGCACGTCATGTGAGGGTCTTGTCCGGTCTTATGTTCTTATGTTTATATCAATGATTGACAGCTACGCCATCCAGTTTATATAGGAGGCGATAATAAGACATATTGGCGGCTATAAGAGACAGCTCACAGGCCTAACACACACACACACACACACACACACACACACACACACACACAACTACACTCTGCTTTTTTTTTCTTTCGTTTCTCATTAGTCTCATCACATCCACTCATTAATGCCTTTTGTAAATCTCTTAAACCTGTAAGCGTCATAGAACAGATAAGGTCATGCAGCTAGATGCACTCACACATACACACACACACACACACACACACCTGTCCTGGTTGCAGAGGAACTCTTCTAAAAATGGAAATGCATACAAAGGTTGCGTAGAAGCAAATCTTAAAGGATTATTGGGGTGAGGAAGACGAATTATAAATTCATTAACGATTGGAAGCCCGAGTCGTGTGTGTTTTTGCTGCCTGGAAACTGAGGAGGCTAAAAGTTAATTAATACAAATGACAGGAAATTGACGGGTTTACGACTTTTAATTACAAGAAGAAGATGAGGTTTCTTGAGTAGCACCTGGCTCCTGCGTCACAGTGTAAGCTGCGATGCGTCATGTTCTGTTCTGTGTAAAATAAACCACTGATCTGATTGTTTATTACTTAAAGAATATGAAGAATATTTTTAACTTTTTTTAAATCCCTTTATAGATACATACATACATATACATACATATACATACATATATATATATATATATATATATATATATCCAGTTGTGGGATGTCTGTGAAACAGGTTCTTACTTACAGCAGCTATAAACAGTCGTTCCTTCCACAGCATCTCTTTATTCTCGCTCTCTAAGCTAATAAAGAAAAAAAAATAAAATGGGTTGCACTTTTATTTTTTATTGTTCCATCATGGTACTGGGAAAGACCAATGAAGCATCAACGGCTCTGTCCTGAAACTTTAATGTGTAAGTTTGGGCAGATATACTGGGATGGCATGGGGTAGCAATTACCACCCTAAAAAAAATCCTTGCAACCCCAACTGCCACCCCATTTAGCAGCTTTGAACATGAGGGGAAGTTACGACTCATTCAGAGAATGTGAGAGAATCAACAATGAAATTTATGAACGCAGTACAAGGGCCCCGCCCTTCCCCATGCTCCTTAGATCTGTCTGTGCTCATCTGAACATGAACGATGCAAAGTAATGGAGCAGTCAGGACGGCGTGGGCTAAGTGTATAGAACGTCCCCTCTGAAAGGATTATTAATGGCATCCATGTTGGAACAGGGAAAGTACAGGATATGGAGATGTTGTGCTTTAAAATTTTATGGGTTGTTCAGAATATTAATTTATTCATTCATTTTCTAAGCCGCTTAATCCTAATTAGGGTTAAACCCTAATGCTGGCACCCATCTCAGCCAACTCTGGCTGAAGACGGGGTACACCCCGGACAGCTCGCCCATGCCATCGAAACCCACGCAAGCATTGCGAGAACATGCAAACTCCACACAAAAACATCCAAGCCTAGGAATCGAACCCAGGACCTTCTTGCTGTGAGGCAGACGTGCTTCCAGTGGGGTTCCACTGACCGTATGAAACGTGTTCTCTTTCAGCATTCCTGATGAAAGCCCGACGTCAGAGGACCGAAGTTCTCCAGCCTCGTCTGAGAACAGTGACTCGGGACTCTTCCTGCTGAAGAAAGACAGCGAGAGACGAGCAATCCTCTACAAAGTGCTGAACGAGGACCAGGACAAGGTCACGTCCAACCTACTGGAGAACCACATGCAGGTGAGAGACTTTTTAGGGTTCTGTATGTAGAGGAGGTGTGTTCCTTCTAAAGGAAGGGAACATTTGAATCGTGTGTGTGTTGCTCTCAGGGCAGCACGGAGGAGCTGAAGCTGTCTGTAGATCACATCAAGCAGATCATCTGCATACTGCGGGACTTCATCAGATCTCCCGAGCGCCGCGTCATGGCCTCCACCATCTCCAAGCTCAAGCTGGACCTCGACTTTGACAGCACCTCCATCAACCAGATCCAGCTGGTTCTGTTTGGCTTCCAGGACTCGGTCAGTGGTAAATGTTGTGTGTGTGGAGATGGGAATATCTCCAGTCTTGAATGGGTCGCTTTTCTTTTTAATCTGTAGAACCTGATCAGATAATCGACTGTTAAAATACGGACATGTCTAGTGCCACAGGTCTAGTGCCTCTGCTGGCTGGCTGGAGAATAGCTTGTAACCCCACCCATCCACATGTGTGCCATTGACCAAACAGCTTATTTGCCATGTCATTTTTTCCGTCTAAACTGATGTGTTAATATCCATACACTTTATTACATTTTTACGACATAAATCCACTATACCATAAAAAGGTGTGGCTATTCTAGGAAATGAAATGATTGACAGCCTTGGCTGAAAGAAACAGACTACAGAATTTACCATTGTGGTCCATCTTAATTTAACTTTTATGGACAAATACACAAATACATACTGTTTCTCTGAAACTTCATCATGACAGATTAGTGTATCTGATACGTCACCCCGCATTACATCTTGCTCAAAGAAAAATGTCTAGATTGAATGTTTTTGCATTTTCAGGATGAGAATCTCTTTGAATCGATTAAATGTGTTGGTGTCCATGCTTCGTGTTGTCCTTGGCAGCAATACTGATGCCACAGTGCCCTCTGGTGGCTCCGCCCCTTCCTCTACTGTTATTCTGCTGGTTTAGTGAATTGCCTGAGTGCTGATATTAACCCTATTCAGGACTTTACTCTGTAGCTACATTAAAGGTCTTTTGGGGTCCCCATGACATGAATATTTTTGGTTGGTGTTCACGATACTAAGCATTTCACTACATATTGTACTGTGTATAATTTGTATGTGACAAATAAATTTGAATTTGAATTTGATACACCTTTTATGGATTTTTATCATACTTATCCCAATTATACAGAATAGTTTATTGCTAAGTAATTGCTGATTGTCACATTTTCTGTATTTTACTGATATTTTTGGAAATTTAAAAAACACAATACTTTTTGATAACATTACAAAAAATAAATAGAAATTTTCTTTATTCATTACATGTAAGTACAAACAAATAAAACCAGCCTAATTACTCTACCATAAATATTTCATGTTCTTTGGGAGAAAATATCAAAGCTATATACCCTCCTTGGCAAAAAAAAATGAGCCATGTCTGTATTTTCCAAAATTTTAGTAATTATTAAGTATAACAAATAAAGATATTGAATAAGTATGCAAATTCTGTTAAATAGTCAATATGAAATTGCTTTTAGATTTTCGCAAACATTCAAGTCTCTTGGTTCGCCTTGCTGAAAGTTTCTTGCATCTGGCAAAGTCCAAATTCGTCCACTCGTACTTGACAGCCTCCCAAAGTTCAGTGGTGTTACTAAATTTCGTCCAACTAATTCATGTTGGATGTATTCCCAGATGTTCTCTATTGGGTCTTCCGGGGTCGGGTTGCGGGGGCAGCAGCCTAAGCAGTGAGGTCCAGACGTCCCTCTCCCCAGCCACTTCCTCCAGC
>JAQMYF010000025.1:7297641-7309943 GCA_030014195.1 Neosilurus mollespiculum | reverse complement strand
TGTGTGTGTGTGTGTGTGTGTGTGTGTGTGTGTGTGTGTGTGTGTGTGTGTGTGAGAGAGAGAAAGAGAGAGAGAGTGTGTGTGTGTGTGTGTGTGTGTGTGTGTGTGTTTGTGAAATGACTGTGAAGCAATAAAGATAATGAAAAGTGGAAGTTTGAAAGTGAATGTTCAAAACTAACACAGCTCGACAAGTGAGAGAGTCACTGTGCTCTTGAATAATAAATGGAATTCTTTTTTTTCTTTTTTTGTAGATCAGAAATCGTGATGAAAACTATTATGGGTTACAGCGGTTATTTGTTAATGATAAACACTGAAGTCTCTGGACATTAATCATAAGTTAACTAAAATCAGTATCAACATTAAAGAAATGTTGGGGGGGGATCCAGCCTCCAGCAAGGCCTAGCCTGACCTGGAGCAGGTTCCAAGCCTGGGTAAATGGAGAGGGTTGCGGAAGGAAGGGATTCAGTGTACAACTCAGCATCGACTACTTATGCATATACATATCTTGACAAGATGGCTAGGGCATCCCATGCAGGCAATGCAAGAGGACACCACTGTACACTTGCGACAAGTGGACTACAGCTACTGTATCAGGAGCGGTTATAGCTAAAGAGGGTAGCTCAAAGAAGGAGGAAGAGAATGAAGAGGGATGACAGGAGAGTCATCAGGATTTGTACTGTAAACTTAGGCAGCATGTCCAGCAGAGGCCAAGAAACGAAGTGAAAAGGCAGCAAAGCCGGAGAACTGGGCAATGGCTTCACGCTGTTCTACTCTGGAAGTGAAAGCCAAGTGGAGTTGGCATTATTTTGAATGACGAGCTGGAGAAAGGTGTGATGGATGTGACGAGAAGGTCAGACGGGACAATTTGGTTGAAACTTGAACTAAATGGACAGACTGTCAACATCATGAGTGCCTACGTCCCTCAGACAGGCTGTGTTGAGGAAGAGTAGGACAAGTTCTGAAGATGGACGAGGAGATGAGAGCCATACCAGATGGCGAAAAGCTCTGGATTGGAGGCGACTTTAATAGACACCATGGAAGCGATAACATAAGCAAGGAGAAAGTCATGGTTAAATTTGGTGTTGGTGTAAGTAATGATGCTGGTGACAACTTTGTAGCATTTGCAATGAGTCATAGTCTGCGTATCAGAAATGCATTCGTTGAGAGGGCATGGAGGCCTAGGGTCACAGATTGATTATATCCTCTGTAGGAACAGCGAAAAGAGTAACATCATGGACTGCAATGTAATCATGGGTGAAAGTATAACACCTCAAGGCAAACCACTGATATGCTCCATAAAGACCACAAAAGTAAAAGACAGAAAATCCTTAAGGGTGCCAAAGACCAAGTGGACAGCTCACTCCTCGCTTCAGCATTCTTTCCTCGTCACGATCTCTTCCTAATTCTCCCGGACCCTTTGTATCAGTCTCTGTTGTGTTTGTCGGTTTGTGTTCGCCCCTCGTGGCAGGTTTTATTTCCTACCCCGTTTGCGTTTGTTCAGAGTTTGTGGCTCTCCGAGCCCGAGTTTGTTGTGAAACAATAAACCCGTTGAATATTGTCGTCTCTGGGAGTTATCATAACAGAAGGCTAGACCGAGACAGACAGGATGGAGGCCATGCCCACTTTCCCTCTGGACATGTTCCAATCTATCGTGGAGGAAGTACGGCGTGCCCTCCTACCTCTGGAGGCACTCTCTGCAAGGCCGATGATTGCTACTGCCGCGGACGGTCCCATGATCAACCCCGCACGCTACTCCGGAGATGCGGACAGCAGTGAAGGATTCCTTCTTCAGTGCTCGCTGGCGATCAAAATGCACCCCGCTCGCTTTCCCACAGAACAAGCCAAAGTCGCCTATGTCATCTCCTTGCTCTCCGGAAAAGCATTGCAATGGGCAGAGAGGCAGTGGAGACTGAACGGGGCTACCGTAGCTACATATGCCCCGTTCACCATGCACTTCTGTGAGGTGTTCTGCTGCCCAGACGGGGACTTCACCAACCAGGAGAAACTACACCAGCTTCGTCAAGGGCAGATGGACATCGGGAAGTACGCCCTGGAGTTCAGGACCCTCGACGGGACCAGTGGGTGGAATGAGACGGCCTTAATCACGTACTTCCACCAAGGCTTAGAACCTCCACTGCGGCTGCAAGTCTCCTCCTACAACAACTGCATGGGGCTGGAAGGACTCATTCAGCTGGCCATCCACGTCACGCATCGACGGAGAGGGTGCATCGAGGAGTTGCAACACTCCGCTTTTTCCATGCCAGCTTCACCGCCCACTGAGCCAATGCAGGTGGACTCACTCTGGCTCACTCCCGCAGAACGACGCAGATGGACCCAAGAGGGACTATGTATCTACTGTGGCCAAGCAGGACATGCTATATTGACTTGCCCCATTTGCCCTCCTTGTCCGTGGGTGAGTCAAGGAAATATCGAGATCCTAAAGTCCCAGCCGCTATCCACGCCAGTAACCATCACTACGCCCATGTGCCTCACAGTGATGGCGCTCATCGACTCCGTTTCAGGGGGCAACTTCATCTCGGAGGACCTGTGTCGCAAACTCCAGCTCCACCTCCACCTCTGCCTAACACCCTTCTCCGTGCGCTCCATAACCTGGGAAACCCCTCACTTCATGAGAACACCAACTCCAGACCCACCCTGTGCTCCTGAATATCGGTTTCCTGCACCAAGAGAGCAGATCTTTCCTGGTACTCGAGAAATCACACGCCGACATTATCCTTGGTCAGCCATGGCTCGTGCTCCACTCACAGACAATCTCCGGGGCCACTGGTGAGGTCCTGAAGTGGGGAAAAGGGTGCTTCCAGCAATGCTTCCTGCAGCTCCCCCAAAGAACCCTTCAGAACCATGTCAACATTGGTACAACCACCATCGAGAGCCCGGCAGCCCAGACTACCATATCGATCCCAGAGTATCGAGACGTGTTCAGTCCAGGGCTCACTGCTGGATTACCACCCCACAGACCTTGGGACTGTGCCATCAAGCTGGTGCCCGGCGCATCGGTCCCTAAGGGGCGAGTATACCCTCTGTCGCTGCCGGAACGATGAGCCATGGAAGAGTACATAGCGGAGGCACTACAACAGGGCTATATTCGTCCGTCCACCTTACCAGCGGCCTCCAGCTTCTTCTTTGTCGCCAAGAAGGATGGAGGCTTACGACCTTGCATAGATTACTAAGCTCTTTATCAAGTCACAGTCAAATTCAGGTACCCACTACCACTGGTTCCTGCAGCCCTTGAACAGCTCCGTGGGGTGACCGTATTCAGTAAGCTGGACCTCCGTAGTGCCTATAACCTGGTGCGAATCTGCTCAGGAGATGAGTGGAAGATGGCGTTTATCACACCAAGCGGTCACTATGAATATCTGGTCATGCCGTATGGGCTAGCTAACGCCCCGTCGGTCTTCCAAGGATTCATGATCAAAATCTTCCGGGACATGCTGGACGTGATTGTATACATCGACGATATCCTCATTTACTCTCCAGACATTTCCGCCCATATTCAGCATGTGACCAAGGTGCTCCAGCATCTACGCCACCATCGACTATTCCTGATGGCCGAGAAGTGTTCCTTCCACCAGGCAACTGTATCGTTTCTGGGCTATGTGATAACTTCCCATGGGGTTTGAATGGAGGAAGAGAAGGTTAAGGTTGTCCAAATCTGGCCCGAACCCGAGACGGTGAAAGCTCTGCAACGGTTGCTGGGTTTTGCTAACTTCTACCGCCAGTTCATTAAGAATTTTAGTATCTTGACAGCTCTGCTGACCATGCTCCTTCGTGGGAAACCCAAGACCCTCGTCTGGAACGACACAGCCAAGCTGGCCTTCCAACGCCTCAAAGGAGCATTCCTCTCGGCACCCGTACTCACTCATCCAGATCCCTCTAAACCTATCATTGTGGAAGTGGACGCTTCAACCAGCGGAGTGGGGGCCATTCTATCTCAACGTCAGGATAAGAAGGGCCGACCACTACCTTGCGCCTTCTTCTCACGCAAGTTGAGCCCTGCGGAACAAAACTACGATATGGGGAACCGCAAGCTCCTAGCAATCAAACTTGCTTTGGAGGAATGGCGCCACTGGCTAGAGGGAGCGCAATACCCCTTCCAGGTTCTTACGGACCACAAGAATCTGTGCTACCTGAGGGAAGCCAAACGTTTGAACCCCCGCCAAGCTTGCAGGGCGTTATTCTTTACAAGGTTTAACTTCACCATAAAGTACTGCCCGGGATCACTGAACACCAGAGCCAATGCCCTATCCCGTATCCACGACCCCGATGAAGCATCAGACAAACCAACTACTATCCTTCCTCCCAAGGTATTCGTCAATGCCATACAGTGGGACCTGGAGGAACAGATCCAAGCCACCCTGGAGTCAGATCCGGTGCCACCAGAAACACCACAGTGGCATCAATATGTGCCCAGGGACCTCCGACTTCCCCTACTAGAGGCAGTACATGCCACCCCCGGTACGGGTCACCCAGGGACCACAGCTACTCTCTCCCTCCTCTAGGAGTGCTATTGGTGGCCCGGGATTTCCACCATGACCAAGAGGTTCGTGGCCGGCTGTGAGGCATGCAACATATCCAAGACACCTCGACACCTCCCCACTGGGAAGCTCCTTCCATTGCCCGTACCTCGACGTCCGTGGACGCACCTGGGGGTGGACTTCATGATGGACCTCCCACCCTCTGAGGGCAATACCTGCGTCATAGTGGTTGTGGATAATTTTTCTAAAGCATGCAAGTTAATTCCCCTCAAGGCCCTTCCAACAGCAGCAGAGACGGCCAGGGCCCTATTCGAGCACGTCTTCCGCAACTTTGGACTACCAGAAGACATGGTAACGGACAGAGGCCCACAATTCACTTCAAGGTTCTGGAAGGCCTTTTTTAAACTACTGAGGGTAACAGTCAATTTATCTTCTGGATATCACCCCCAAACTAACAGGCAAACAGAATGGAAGATTCAGGACATAGGATGATTCTTACGGACCTTCTGCAACCGTCACCATAACACCTGGAACCAGTTCCTCCCATGGGCCGAGTACGCATAAAACTCCCTGCATCAACCATCCACCAGGCTGACCTCTTTTCAGTGTGTACTCGGCCAACAACCCCCACTCTTCCGGTGGAACAGTGAGCCTACAGAGGTCCCAGTGGTCGACCAGTGGTTCTGGAGGAGCGAACAGGTCTGGAGCGAGGCTCATCGTCACCTCCAACATGCCGTCCGACGTGGGACTTCCACTGCAGACGCAAGATGCTCAGGTGCGCCCCGTTACCACATTGGGGGAAAAGTGTGGCTCTCAGCACAGAACATCCGACTCCAGAACGCAAATAAAAAGCTTTTTCTTTTCGTTTTCTTGGTCCTTTCAGAATAATAGCACAAATCAACCCAGTCACATACAAATTAAAACTTCCTCCCACCTACAAAATACATCCTGTTTTCCATGTCTCCCTTCTAAAACCATATCATTCACCATTGATCTCTCCATCCACAGAATCGGGCGAGGCTACAGAACCCCCTCCACCGCTGGCAGCGGAAGAGGACTCCATTTACACCGTCCGGGGTCTCCTGAACTCCCGCCGGCAACATAGGAAGATCAAATATCTGGTCGACTGGGAAGGATACGGTCCAGAGGAACGATCTTGGGTCCCCTGCATGGACATCCTGGACCCCAGCCTAATGGAAGAGTTCCATCGTCAGCACCTCAGTCGACCAGCACCTCGTCCCAGGGGCCGCCCACGGCGCTGACAGCCCCAAAACCCCGGAACAGCTCCTGGAGGGGGGGTACTGTTACGTCTGTAGCCAACTCTCTCCCCGAATATTATCCTTCTTGTCTCCGGGAGTTATCATAACAAAACCAAAGATAATAAGCATGTTTGCCTTGTACTACAAGTACAATAATATAATACTTGCAAAAATTTAAATAGATACAACTTTTTATAAAATTGCATCATATCAAAAACAGTATATAGGCCTAATTGTACTAATATGTTTGCTGTGTGTGTGTGTGTGTGTGTGTGTGTGTGTGTGTGTGTGTGTGTGTGTGCGTATGTTTGTGTGCATACCAGTATGCTGGCCAGGTCCAGTCCCTTTGATATAATCGCCTCTTATGTAAGAGGAAATGATATCATACAGTACATATTAACCCCAAAGCTATTTAAAGGTACAAAATAAAAATTCTATTTTTAGCTCCTTTATTTTTAGCCACATGTGATGTTTTATATCATTTCACATCATTAAACAATAACCATAAGGACAAGCTCAATAATAACTATACATGAAACACTCATTTATAATACTCTATAACCCTTTGTATGTTTTTGTGTAGCTTTCTCGGGTTTTAAATTTATCTTTTGAGTTTTAACTTTTAAATATTATGGGGGGTTTTTGTTGGTTTTTTTTTTTTTTTTTTTGTCTACTATTTGTAACTTGATTTTGGGTTTGTACTTCACAATACAAAGCACCTTGAGATGCATTTTAAATGCATAAAATTTATTTACGAATAAACAGAAATGATGATGATAATGATTATTATTATTAGTAGTAGTAGTAGTACTTTACTCTTGGGCAGCTATTAGCCACTTCAGCTTAAGGGCTCAGTGCCATAACCTGCTAAGTCACAAATTTGTGATTAAAAAAAAAACACAAATAATATGATTAAGTCATATTTATCACATGATTTGGGATTTTAGCATGTTTGGACTTAGTAGGTTATGGCACTGAGCCCTTCAATTATTGATTACATTTTGGTACCCAAAAACATCCTAAATATTAACATTTGTGTAAGAATGCAAAAATGATCCAGCACCTTCAAGAATTTGCCTGCATTTAGCCTGCATGTAGCTTGCAATTACTTTAATTCTGACCAGTTTTCCTGTCCCTGCTGATGATATACATCCCAACATAATGATACTGCCACCACCATGCTTTACTGTGGAGATGGTGTTCTTGAGTTGAGGAGAGGCCAAAAAGTTTAGTTTTAGTCTAATCTGACCAAACAGCCTTCTTACATATGTATAGGGAGCCAACCACATGCCTTTCAGGTAACTTTAAACATGCTTTCTTATTTCTTCTGTAAGCAATCACTTCCATAAAGCCCAGCTCTGTGGAGTGTGGACAGATACACAGGTTTTCGTTGTGGTGCTTTCTAGCTCCTTCAGGGTTACCTTCAGTCTCTTTTTTCAAACTTATTAAAAGGTTTTATAACAAATGAGTGAATACATATGCATGCACCAATTTTCATTTTCTTATGTTTAGGATTTATTTATTTTTTTGTTTGTTGATTTTCATTTCACCAATTTGGACTATTCTTAATAGGAATATTACATAAAATGCAATAAAGAAACAAACAAACAAATAAATAAATAAATAAACTAATTTAGTTTACTGGTTGTAAGGCAACAAAATAGGAAAGAGCATTAAGGGTTAAGTGTTTTTGCAGGCCACTGTATATAGAGATTACCTGGGAAGTATTTTTTCTGTTTCCTCATAACATTCGATTATCATTTTATCTCAGAGAGGATTTTTCATATATATTTATATAATTATTCAGACGTGTTTTTGCCTGGAGTAGCTGGAAGTAGCTACTAATATTTATATCAAATTATAAGTATTATGTTTGTATGTTCTAGTCATCCTGGAGATATTAAAATTAAAGAAAGAATCACTAAGGTTAAAGTATTCCAAAAGTTCCAACATAAAGAGAATAGGCTTGTGCTGAGATAGTAAAGTGAACTTGTCTCTGAACCTTGAACTTAGTATAAGGAAGTTTATTCTTTCTAATGTTGTTCATGTTTACACATAAAACACTGAATACGCATATACACTCATATAGTATACACATAAACACATACCTGTATCTACCAGTAGAGCGTAAGTCATGCTCATGTTGTTCACATACTTTTGGCATGTATTTGGCACAGAGTGTCACAGAGGTGTGTGTATGTAGAAGGAGGAATGCGGAAAGTTTAATCCAGCAGGTGTTTGCATGGTTTCACTCACCACCAGAGACAGATAACAAAAAAAAACAGCCAGTGAATGTACAGGAGGGGGAAGTCCCTAGAGAAAGGTTTAAAAAAGAGGTGTCTTGTGATATACACCTGCTGTAAATCTGCACAGAGGGAGAAAAAGAGAGGCAGAGAAAAGAAAGAACACAGGAAAGCGGAAAGGACAAATATAAACAAAGAAAAAGACAAATATAACATAATGTCTCCATTTAAGATTTCCACCGGTACGTTTGTCTTCCTCCTCGTCCTCAGTGCCTTCATCATGGACACAGAAGAAGGTGAGATAAGAACAAATAAACACAAATAATTAACATTTTCAACTTTTACATTCTCTGCTATCTTTATTTTAAATTTTATAATATTTATAGAAGCCTTGGGCTCTCTTGAACTGAATTTGGTCAGAAAGTAAAGATTTATTTATGTACTTACTTACTTACCTACTTATTTCCTGTAAAGAAGCAGGTGATCAGTTAAACCCTGTTCTGACTATTAATCATTAACACAAAGTCACGCTCCGTGTTGTAGTTACATTAACAACATGTAGAATATTGCACATTCTTAAACACAACATGCAGGGCTTCCCAAACTTTTCTTTTCACACACATCCATCCTTAAAATGAAAAATTATTCAGTGGTAAATAATAAAAAAAAGAATATAAAATACTGCTTTAAATGTATTTAAGTGAGATATAATTTCTTGAATCTGCATGAAGTGTACAGGAGGTCATGTGATATCACATCTAACATATCTCAGATTAAGGATCTGACATATTATCCTTAATCTGAATTCTTGTCTTGTATTGTTTTTTTAGCACGATGCTGCTTCTCCTACACAACGAAGCCTGTTCGCTGCAGCCGGCTGAAAGGATACTACATTCAGGAAATCACTGGACACTGTGACATCAGAGCGATAATGTGAGGCTCCACACCGCACTGAGTCTTTTTCTAATAAAGATTTATTGAAGTATCGTACAGTTACAATAGTCACCATGAAATATCTCAGTACCACAGATCCATAGTGGTGTTATGGTTACCATGGTTATGTAAATCCATTATAGTACAAATACTATTGTGGTTACTGTAATTTTCCAGAGTAAAACCACAGTGTTACAGTAGTTGCAGTGGTTACAATGAAGCAACGTAGCAAAGCTATAGTTGTTGCACAGATACTATGGATACAAATACCATCATTACCATGGTCACAACAATAGAAATACACAATTAAAACTATTGCATTGCAGTGGCTACCTTCAAGCGCAGAGCAAAAACATATTAGTTCTGTGGATACCATGGTTTCCATGAAGCATCATAGTATAACCTTAAAATAATATCATAGTTACACTAGACACCTAGTACCGCAGTAAAATCATAGTAGTGTCATAGTTACCATGGTTACCATATACTACTAGAATAAACTGCTGTACTGTCATGATAGTTACTGTAGTTACCATAAAGTACCACATTAAAAGTACGTAGTACCAGAATTAAGGTATCATGGTGAATCTGTGTTAGTACCATAGTACTCACCATGTGGTATTATCCTTGTTACCATGATTACCATGAAGCACAATAGAAAGAACACAGAGGTACTGTAACAGTTTTGTGACAATGGCATTAATTTAGCCCATACACTGTTCTGTATTTTCGGCAGATTCGAGTCTCGAAACAGGAGATTCATCTGCGCTGATCCAAGAATGAGATGGACGCAGGACAGGGTCACATGCCTACAGTGAGAAACATAGTTTTATCAGCCATGTAAAACCCATTCATTTGTATTAAAGACAAAAGTATTTTACAATATCTTATTAAAAACAAAACTGTCGTGTTTTTTTTTGTTTGTTTGTTTGTTTTTTTGTTTTTTTAGGAAGAAGGCTGCGGTAATGGGGAACCCTGGGATACTGATCTAAGAATCATCTCCAGTCCACAATTAATAATAATAATATACACAATTATATGTCTTTATTTTCTGCTTATTAGAACATCTTAAAGGTGTGCATTTCTATTTTCATTAGAATTTTGGTCCCTTGTGGGAGCCGCCGTTTCAGTCACATATTGTGTACTCTGGTACTCAGAGGATACTGAAGGAATTTCTAATACTTAGATATTTTTAGATTGTTTTATATATTGAAATTAAAAATGTGAATAATAAGTAGTATTATGAATGTAATTTGTATTAAGAAAATTCACTTCTTCCTTTTTCTTGTTTTTTTAAACACACATCACTTTCTATTAAAATACAGAAGTGCACACAGTGTTCGATGTATGTTTTCTCATACGAGATATTATGTAGGTTGAGGTTTTATTATTCTAAGCCCTGCGATTAAGTTTCTATTCCAAATGAGCACCAGGTGGTGACACTGATAGACTAAAAGGGAACATGTGCTCGGTTTTATGCAGTATTAAAATAATAATTACTATTATTATTATTATGCATTTATCTCATTCAGCTCTTCAAAGTGTAAAGGAAACAGTAACAGGTTTTTTTTTAATCCAAAACACATTTATGAAATAAGCATTTTTTTGTTTTTGTTTGGTGAGTTCTTTTGATCAGTTAAGTTTCTAGAGTACAGGGTTATATAGGTTTAAAAATCTGTGAAAATAAGCTCCAGTAGTATATTAATACACTATTAATATCATAGTAAAACATGTTTTAAACAGTTGGCTAAAGTGATGAGTAAGAAGCAGTGTATAACAGTGTTGCCTTCTCTTTTTTCTTTTCTTTTTTGCTTCTTTTTTCAAGTCTGAGTTAAATAAATGGTAAATAAAAGGAGAAAATGAATGGCCCTAAAACAGAACCCTGTGGTACACCTTATAGACCTTTTAAGGTTTTGAGGAACCTCCAGTAATGTTAATAATCTGGTAGTGGCCTATTCATTACATGACTATTTAAACTAATCAGAGAGTCTGAGATTCTGTCTCATCTCCAAAACATCCAAGCTCACAAAAACCACAACAAAAGTCTGCACTGACTTGTGTTTGTGACAGCATAACCAGTTTTCAGGTGAGTTACACAGAATAATTATGCGTTGTATTCTCTCATTCGCACGTAACTCACTTTTTATGCGGTTTCAGTTAAACATTATTCACCTGTTTGAATTCTTCCCTAAATAAATACACTGATCACACCCACTACCTGTATGTTCTAATTGAAAGCAGATTCATAAATGAGGGTGTGATTTATTTAAAATAAAAGTAGACTGAGTCACAGGTTTACACCGGTCACAACTGTGATTGCGGCTTAAAACAAATGACACAAATTAAGGTATGTTAAATTTTATTTGTACAGTATAATAATGTTAAAGGTAGGTCAACTGCTGACATAAAATTCAATGTAGCATTTTGCCACATTGTGATGCTTGACTTCCTTCAGCCTTCAGATATTTGTAGCTGAAATAGTGCATAAGTCCAGGGCAGAATGAACTTAAAGTGCATTTACATGAGAAATGCCATGATTCTGACTTTACTTCACCTGAAATGTGGAACTCTGTTCATTACACATAAATGAACTTGGATTTAAATTAAGGGGAGAGCTAGTGAATGATGAAAATATGCAGCTAGAAACTTTTTTTTTTTTTACAGATGCAGGTAAGATAATCGAGTCCTATAGTATGTGGATTAAGTCACATACCGAGTCAGTGATCAGTGTTCTTGTTAGCCGCATCAAAATTTAGATAACACACACAAGCTACAGCATGTTCTGAAAATAACATACATACCTTATCACTGACTTCTGTCTGAAAAGTGTGAACATGATGATTATTGAACATGGTCGAATAACTTTATTATAAAATTATATTGAGTGATGATTGTGATCATTTTTCTCACTGTCTCTATCTCTCTCTCTCTCTCTCTGTCTGTATATATCACTATCATCATCATAATGAGCAACGATGACCACGTGATGTTGCAAAGACCTGTCACCACAGGTGCTAGGTCCATGGGAGGGCAGACCCATGTCTTCTCTTTGGGCTGGGCCCAGCTCGGCTCCATGGGAAGAAGCCCAACCACCAGGTGCTCACCTTTGAGCCCCTCCCCCAGACCTGGCTCCAGAAGGGGACCCCGGTAACTCGCATCTGGGCAAGGGAAACAAGGAGTCCTTGCAATCATTTTGCTAATAGGGGTCTTCTGAACTGCGCTTAGTCTGGACCTTCACCTAGGACCTGTTTGCCTTGGGTGACCTAACAACAAAGCTTCCAGGATTATTAGGACACACAAACCCCTCCACCACAATTTATATATATATATATATATATATATATATATATATATATATATAAGATATTGAG
>JAQMYF010000025.1:7286460-7296460 GCA_030014195.1 Neosilurus mollespiculum | reverse complement strand
ATTTTAAACAACCTTCATGTTTTCCAAGCCGTGTAGTTCTAGGCCATTGTCATCTCGAGCAGAACTATTGGCACCCATCATGACCAGCCATCATTTATGAGTCAGTATTAGATTTCAGAATAAACAAACCTGGTTTCTGGTTCCATGTGCATGCTTAGGGTTTTTTTTTTTTTTTTTCTTTTTTTTTCTTTCTTTTTTTAATTATTGGCACCCTATATAATAGGTGTTAGAATAAGTGTTGATGTCCTGTAGTAATTATAAAAAAAAAAGGATATTGTGTACAATAATTTAATATTAATAATAACACTGCATTATTATTAGATTTAAGTTATTTGTTATTAATATTAAAATTAATTATATAATACATGTGTACGCATGTATGTGCGTGTATGTACACCCATATATGTGCATATATACATACATATGTGTGTGTTTGTGTGTGTGCACATATTTGTGTGTATGTTAGAGGAAGGAAGTTTTGCAGGGTTCTAAAGTGAAATGCTGGGGTTATTTCTCACTTATTACTCTTGTATTTACTCATTTACTGAAAGGTTTTTTTTTTTTTTAATCACTAGTTTATTTTTAACCTGCACTGTTTACCACATGAACTCTGATATACATAACTCATCCTTCTGGCGCCTCACTGTCCTCCTCCTGCCCACCACTATTTTTGATGGAATTTCAGTCAGCACTATTGTATGATGGCTATAGATTATTGTTCTTTTGCACATCTGAATTATCATGAATTTAGTAATTATTGTTGTTATTATTATTATTATTATTAAAGGACTTAATTTTAATTATTTTGTCTAAATCCTTCATTATTGACTTGAAAAAGTTTACGTCTAGCTTTGAATTGCTGTCTATTTTTTTGTTTATCATTTTACCATTCCTATACTATTGATTTTTTTTTTTTTTTTTTTAATTATGATTACCATGATCAGTTTTTAAAACGTAAGGTTTGCGTAATGTGTGACCCTGAAGTTGAGCTTGGTCTGGTGCCTCACTCTTATCTCTTAGATGTTGTTGTGTGATTTGAGTAACTCTGATACAGGTAGGGGGGGGTTGGCTGATTTCTGGGTTTGTGTCATTATATTTCTTGAAGGACTTTTATAATGATGCTTTATATAAGTCGGCAGAGTCAGTAAGTGAGTCGTTGCTCATTAACAAGGTTAGAGGAAGTAGCAGTAGCAAAGATTTCGCGCCTTTTTATGTAGCTCTTGGGAAATGTCTGTTCCTCATGCTATAACATGTTTGTGGTTTCAATCTTCTGCATGTTATGCTTTGAAATCTTGAACAGGAAATACATGCTGAAATGTTTTCAGTTACAGGGTGTTTCTTGTGCAGTAAAGCTGCTTAATATTTCCTGATTTTCCTGCTTGTAACATTATTAAAGGGGGAGTCTTTATTAATCTGTCGTGCACATGCACTGAGCACTTTTTTAAGAACACCTACTCATTCAGTTATCTGAAGGCAGCAGCGCCGTGCATAAGAAACTGGAGAGGAACAACGCCTGGTGTGATGTTCTGATCAGACACAGAGTGAGTCATGTATATGAACAATCCAGGCTGGTGGGGGTTGTGTGACGTTGTGGGGAATGTTCCAGTGGCATATTTTTGGTGATTAAAATCAATCCATAAGGTCCTGAGCGCTATTAGAGTATTGTTGTTGACCATGCACATCACTCCACGACCACAATGTGCAATCTTTTGTCTAACTTCTTCAAACATGATAAAGCAGCATGTTTTAAAAGTAAAAATGCCTTAATTTTTATTTTATTTATTTATTTATTTATTTATTTGACCATGAAAGTTCTTCAGAGTTCATTATTCTTCAGTGAGCTGGACCAAAATCCTGTAGAACAGTTTGGGAATGTCTCAGGGGAACGTTTCCATAATTGTGTGGAACCCAGGGTGTGACGATATGAAGCTGTTTCAATAGTAAAGTGATGCCACACCCAGGATCAGTGTAGTGTTCCGAAAAAAGTGCTCAGTGAGTGTGTTAGTGGGTGAATCCTTCAGGGAAAAAAACACAAACCTACGGTGGCCCACAAGTGTCATGGCACAGTCACCAATTGAACAGCACAAAACCATCAAAACTAACGGTGTAAGTGAAAATGCATTCATGTGAGTTTTGGTGATTTTGTGCCATGGAATTGGCGGTCGTGACGTGACACTTGTAAGCCAGCGTACAAGGCAGGATTTATAAATAAATAATTTATAGGAATATATATTTATATCCTATAAATAATGTATAGGAATGTAAATAAATATTTACAGGATAAATAAATTATTTATTTCATGTCTTGTGCATGTTTAGAACTTTTTGTGAATCAGTGTTTATTACTATTTATTAAAATGTTCATTTATTTAAATTATTTTATTCTTAATTGTATTTCACTTTATTGAATCTTTAATCTGCGTTTCTTTTGTTATTTTATTTATTTTAATTAATGTTGTTTATCAGTATGCAGGGTGGAAATTGATCTCATTGCTTTGTGTGCATGCGTGTGTGTGTACACCCATCTATGAATCAGTGATTATTTATTTATTTATTTATTTATTTTTAATCGATAAGCTAATAAGTAACCATTTGACCTTGGACCAGGTTTGATGTGTGTGTATATAAAGGCTGATTCTCCGAACACACCGTATACCTTCTCCTGCTATTGTGCATTAAATTAATCTTTTATTTTATAATACATATTTTTTGTCTTTTCCAGATCCACGATGGCTGTTAGGTTTTTTAACATGGTAAGTGTTGGTTTTCTGACAGTGAGAGGTTCTTTTCGAAACACAAAAATCTGCTGGTGGGATTTTAAGTGAATTCTTGACTTTGTGTGAAAACAGTTTCGTCGGGGAACTGGAACGTACCGAGATCTGAATCTGGATCAAGACCAGGACCAGATGGTCGGTAATGATACGACCTCTGTGGAACTGAAGCCCTCGACTACGGGAGAAGAGGAAGCAGATGGAACTTTAACTTGGACACAGCAGAACTCAGACAGGAAGTGGTGTAACATGGCGAAGATTGCCATCGTCCTTATCTTCTTCTTTATCACTGGTGAGGTTCTGTGTGGTGCCGTGACCTGAGTTCCTCAATTAGGGAAGGGGAAACATTGTATATCTAAATGATTCCAATCAATGTTCTTATTTTTTAAATGTCTGGATTTTATCTGTGCTTGTCAGGGTATCTTCTTGGGTATGTGACACGCCATAAGCCTGATGTCAGCACCAACAGTATGCTCCCAGTGTCAACCCCAGTGACACTCAGCACTAGTACTACTGATGATGATGATGAAGTTGATGGTTATAAAGAGTCTGATAAACCCACTCGACGCTTCGCAGACTGGAGCAGCGTCACGGCGGCACTGAAAGAAAAACTCAAATCTGCAGCCTTGAACAAAATCTTAGAGTATGTTTTTATTTCTTCATAACTAATTGTGAAACTTCTGTGGCCCCATGCATGAAGCTGATAATCCACAGATTCAATAAAAATAAGAATTGAATTAGATAGATATTAGATATTATGGCTACTGAAACACTCCTTCAATTTTCAAACTAAAATGCTGGAAGCATGTGGGTATCAGGTTCATGCATGGGGCCACAGACTTACAAGTAAATTTAAATATCTTCCATTGGAACACTGGTAATAATATCAGAAAGTGACTGTAATGTTTGTGGGCACACTTCGGGATGGAGTCAAAGTCAGTACATTCCTAATTCTGTCTTCACAACCTTGGGGGGGCGGTAGGGGTGCACAAAGTAATACAAAAATATGTAGCCATGAAGGTACGTAGTAACGGGTATCAATTAGCTGCAAAAAGGAACAAAAAAAGATGTCCTTATAGAAGTCTTCTGTATCCTAAAATCTGTCTGTGTGCTAAATCTTAGACTGATAGCTGCAATTTTAAAGATTTTATGGGTGGATATTTAAAAACTGAGTCTCAGAATGATGACATCGTCAAGGCCCAAGTTAACATGGAGTTTGGTTCAAACATCATTTCTTTCAGTATTTCAGGAGTTTGTGCTAAAATATAAGAATCCTGGTGTAGATATAGTTTCTCCCTGCACATGTGGTGATTTTAATCTAAACCTTTTTACACCTCCAACACAAATCTGTCAATAAATGGCATGAATGTGTCAAAACCCTGTACCTGTACATGTTAAATTGGGCCGCGGTGACATCATCATTCTGAGACTCTGTTTGCAAGTAACTGCCCATAGAATCGTTAAAACAGAAGCTATCGGCCTCAGATTTTGCACACGGAAAGAAATTAATCTTTGTATTCAAATGGGATTAACTTTAACAAATGCAGTCTTTTTTGAAGTAACAAATCCAGACTTTTATTTTTAAGTTATACTATTTAATTATAAAACAAACAAATAATCTTTCGCATTTAAATGTCTGTGAGCCTCAGCTTGCTGTGTCTCTGATCCTTTTCCTACAGAGACGTTTCCTCTCCAGACCATCAGGCCGGCAGTGCCGGAGATCACACCCTGGGTGAGAAGGTGCTGGAGAAGTTCAGTAGTCTCGGGATGGACCCGTGGATGGACGTGCACTACGTGAAGCTGCAGGTGCCATCCAGGTGAGTGTCGGTTTCTGGTGTTTTGTTTCGCGTCGTCCGTGTTTATCGCTCATGCAGCATCTCGTTCATGAACAGGGAGAACAAAGTGCTGATCGGGTCGGAGGAGGTCGGAAACCCGAAGGGGTATTTATCATACAGCGCATCAGGAACCAAACAGGTGGGTGCCAAAACGTATTATTCACATCGTGATTGTGTTTATATGTCAGTAGAGCAAAATATCTACGGTATCATTAAAAAAATAAATAAATAAAAAGTACAAAATGTTGTATGTTTATGAGATTTAAATATGAATTAGGATATTAATGAGTCAGAGAATGTTAGCAGTTGCTACGCTGTGATCAATAATAAAAAAAAAATCCAAGAGAGCTGAAAGCAAGCGCAAGAATATTTCCTGTAATAATTCTATATATTATACTTTATAATTTCTATAAACGCTCATTGTGTAGGGCAGCGGTGTCAGACTCATTTTCATTGAGGGCCACATCACAAAATTTAAAGGTGATCGAGGGCCAAATAATCACTGAGCATCTCTTCTGAAAGGGTAACCATGAAATCTGCATGGCAAAATGGTTTGTTTAGCCATTCGTCCTCTTTTCCTTTATTCACCTGCCTTGTCTGACAGCGCTCAACAGAGACAAGCTGGCATGCAATCTTTCTTGAGTCATGAATTTGCTGTTTTGCTGAAATAGGTTGCTGCCACCTAGTGGAAGGATGATGAATTAGGTTTCATGGTAATGGTCGACCCAAAAAATGTACAATTATCATATTCTATGAAAGTTCTAGTGGGCCACATAAAATGAGTTGGCGGGCCGGATTTGATGCCTCTGATGTAGGGTGCACGGTGTACAATCACATTACATTTACGACATTTAACAGAGACACCCTTATCCAGGGTGACTTGCTGAGAAGTTGTGGGTTATGGGCCTTGCTCAGTGACCCAACGGTGGCAGCTTAGTGGTACTGGGGCTTGAACTGCCAACCTTCAGATCAGTAATCCAGAGCCTTAACCACTGAGCTGCCACTGCCACGTTATATACAATACGTACACCTGAGCTGTGTTTAAACTATACGCTAAGCGAGTGTTTAGTGACCTCATGCAACAGATATAATATATATATTATTTATATAATATTAATATAATTTTTTATAATTTATATATTAATATAATATTCTTATCAGGGCAAGAAGTAACTCAAGGATTCAGAAAAAGAATTCACGTTGCAGATTCACCAAAAAGATATCAGGGTTATCAGAGTCAGTGATGGTCAGGTCAGAGTCAGGGCTCCTCCCACAAGTGCATTCAGTTGGGAACAATTTAGTTACATGTGGCGTAATGTTTGCTGCAGGGTTTTTTTATTTTTATTTTTTTTTTCCGTTTTTCAAGTGACTGAAGAATCGTGTAATGTTCCCCAGGGAAAGGTTGTGTATGCTAACTACGGCCGAAGAGAAGATCTGGAGGACCTTCAGAATGAGGGAATGAACCTGACGGAGAGCATCGCTCTGATGAGAACTGGAAACATCAGCCTTGCAGAGAAGGTACCTGAGATCTCTAACACAGCTGTAGAACATCAGTTCCTCCACTCTTTCCTCGTTGTCCTGATCAACTCTCTCTCATCATCATCCAGGTTGCGAACGCGGCCCACGTCGGTGTAACAGCAGTTCTGATCTATCGGGAGTCGAACACTGAGAGTGAACTCAACACTGAGCTGTATGGTCAGGTTAGTGCCCAGGTGATCTCTCAGCACCTTCACGTCTCTTCCCTTCACCTTCATTTATTTCATCTCCGCTGATCTTGAAATCCAGGTTCACCTCGGAACTGGAGATCCTTACACTCCGGGGTTTCCTTCCTTCAACCACACCCAGTTTCCTCCTGCTAAATCCTCCGGTCTCCCGGAAATCCTCGCTCAGACCATCACCGTGGAAACGGCTTGCAAAATCCATCAGTAAGTTTCACACCAATGATCATCGTACTGAGACCTTCATTCATTCATTTTCTGAACCACTTTATCCAAATTAGGGTCAAGGGGAGGCTGGCGCCCGTCTCAGCCGACTCTGGGCGAGGGCAGAGTACATACTGAGAGGTTTTATATCTGTATAGCTCTTAAACATCAAATAAATTCTTTAACACATGTATCTGAAGTTTGATTGCCATCACTCACTTGTCATTGTGCATTAAGTATTGGCCCGATTCTCTTTATTTAGCCTTTCAGACATACTTTAATATAAAATAAATGTGTGGAGGATTTTTAAAATTTATTTCCTGTATCACACCAGTAATCATTTTATTGATTAAAAACTAAGAATAAAAGATTTCCATTACACAAAATTATTTTTTATGGTAAAATATAATGCAATAAGTTTTTTCCTCTATAAGAGTGGGCAGAGTTTTGCATGGACTTGACAGGGGGAAAATGCAGATTCAACCAAAGTGCCAATAGTTCTGGACCTGCAGTTTACAGGAAATGTTTCATGTTCTAAATGTTTAATACGAAATGTCTTCCCAATCACAGGAAGATGGGAGGAAAGAACGCTCCAACTAATTTCAGGGGAATTCTGCCGGGCATCAATAAGTACACACTGGGAGGAGAGACGAGCATCACTGTGACTGTTAATAACAACCTCGACAACGCCAAGATTTATAACATGTTTGGAATCATTAAGGGCTTTGTAGATCCAGGTGAGCAGCTCGAGCTCGATCCTGCTCTCTGCACTCATGAGTGTGTGTTCAGTGTGAACTCAGGGTTGTAATTTTTTTTTTTTGTTTTGTTTTTCTGTAGATCGCTACGTGGTGCTCGGCGCTCAGAGGGACGCGTTCAGCCACGGATTTGCCAAATCTACTGTCGGCACTTCACTGCTGCTGGAGCTTGCCACAGCGATCACAAGCATGGTAAAAGGTAAAGTTAATCAGGAGGTGTTCCGATGGGGAGGGAGTCAGATAGGGAGGCAGTCAATCGGATCAGTGGTTTTGTCCCTGTTTGACCTGATTTAATTTCCGGCTGCACGTTCAAGCAAGCAAACAAAAAAGCAGTAAAGTGAGTGCATGGGGCAATCCTGTTATAAAGTGGGTGGATGGAGCAAATCTGATATAAAATGGATGGGCGGGCCAATCCTACTATAAAGTGGGTGGATGGGGCAATCCTGCTGTAAAATGGATGGGGGCCTATCCTACTATAATCTGGGTGGGCCTATCCTACTATAAAGTGGGTGGATGGGGCAATCCTGCTGTAAAGTGGGTGGGCGGGGTTATCCCGCTGTAAAGTCTGTGGGTGGGGCTATCCTGCTGTAAAGTGGCTGGATCTATCCTGCTGTAAAGTGGACTAGTGGACCTATACTACTATAAAGTTGGTGGACCTATCCTGCTGTAAGGTGGGTGGGAGGGGCTACCCTGCTGTAAAGTTGGTGGACGGGGCTATCCTGCTGTAAAGTGGGTGGACCTCTCCTGCTGTAAAATGGACGATTTGGCCTATCCTACTATAAAGTAGATGGATTTATCCTGTTGTAAAGTGGGTGGGTGGGGTCTATCCTGTTATAAAGTGGGTGGGGCTGAAAAATGCTATAAAATGCTGTAAAATGGATGGGTGGACCTATCCTTCTTTAAAATGGACGAGGCTATAAAGTGGGTGGGCAGGGCTATCCTGCTGTAAAATTGATGGGTGGGCCTATCCTACTATAAAGTGGCTGTATTTTGTTGGTAATGCTGGTCAAGTAATCCTGTAAACATTTCCTGCAGATGGATTTAAGCCGAGGAGAAGCATTGTGTTTGCCAGCTGGAGCGGCGGCGATTTTGGTAGCGTTGGTTCTACAGAGTGGCTCGAGGTCAGTGCGAACACCGATTTCACAAATATCATAAAATGTAGTCAGTTCCAGAGCGACGGCCTGCAGTGTAACACTTAAATCCTCTCTTCTGTTTCTCTCGATCAGGGTTATCTCTCCTCACTGAACCTCAGAGCCTTCACCTACATCAGTCTGGACAACACCGTGTCTGGTACATACACATGCACATGCATGCACACCCTTGTACTAAGGCAGGACATTTTAGACCAGAAATTAGTAATAGAATTTGGAAATTTTGTGCTACAACTAACACTAGTAAAAATCATAATTTTAGAACCTGTAGAAAACTTTTGTCATTTATTAGAAAAGTTAAATAATTAACGTGCTTCTCTATTGCAGAAGTTCACACGCACACACACGCACGCACACACATTGCAAAAGAGAAGCCGTTTCCAGTTAAACAACTTACTGAGAACTGACTTACTGCAGGTTCAAGTTCCAGAAGTTGTCAAGCAGGAAGTTACTTGTGTGTATGTTTGTGTGTGTGTGGATGTGTGAACGACGAGGAGATATGAGCTTGTGTGTGTATCTTGTGTGAATCTGAGCTCATTTCTCTGTGTGTGCGCAGGTGTAAAACGATTTAAAGCCTCCTCCAGTCCGCTGTTGCACAAACTCCTGAAGAGCACAATGGATGAGGTGTGAATTTCTTTCTCCCGCTTAAATATTGGCGCCCTTCCCTGCACGTCTCTAATCTGTACTCCTCTAATCTGTCCTAAAGGTGTCGAGTCCTCGCAACAGGATGATGTCCATCTCTCAGGATTTCACCACATCAACAACATGGGACAAATCAGTGTGAGTGCATGTTCCACAGTCCCAAATAAATCCCTTTATTCAGAGTAGATCAATAAATCATTTAAATAATATTTCTAGAATTGAATTTTATGTTTAGTAATATGCACAAACATAATCAACCAAATTCCATTGTACTGCAGGTATAATGACAGTAAAATGCTTCTATTCTTGTTTTCTGTATTAATAATCACAGATACTCAGTTTAAATTGTGATAAACTTTTCAATTATCATTGAATTGATTTACTCGTTCAATTATCATCTCGCAAATATTTAAGAGGGCCTATTTATTACATGCTAAAGTTATTCACTTGTAAAATTCCTGCAAAATATTTGATAATTAATTTTTGTTTACAAAGTAAATTTTTGTTAAATTGCAGCACATGTATGTACAGGAAGTTGACCTGAACCTGAAAATACTCCTTAAGAGCAAACCAAACCTCCTGTAATTGCTGTATTTATTCTGCAATTGAGTTTGTGACTGTTCTGCTCTCAGTCTGGAGCCCATGAGGATGGAGGATGCTGCCTATCCTTTCCTCGCCTTCGCTGGAATTCCCTCTATCTCCTTCCGCTTCGTCTCGGACATCGTGAGTTTTTTTGGTTTTTTTGTATTATTTATTCCCTTAATAATTCAGGACATTTACTTTTAAGGCACAGAGAACTTTTCTTATAAAAGTAAATCATATATATGTAAAGTAAATCGTGTGTGTGTGTATATATATATATATATAGTGTGTGTGTGTGTGTGTATGTGTGTATGTATGTATGTATGTATGTGTATATATATA
>JAQMYF010000025.1:7237046-7264647 GCA_030014195.1 Neosilurus mollespiculum | reverse complement strand
CCAGGGTGTACTCTGCCCTCGCCCAGAGTCGGCTGAGATGGGCGCCAGCCTCCCCGCGGCCCTAATTAGGATTAAGCAGATCAGAAAATGAATGAATGAATTAAATAAACCACCTATTTTAAGCCCCCTAACTAATACAGTTAGTTAAGATATTTACTCACTCATTCATTTGCCGAACCACTTAATATTTCTAGGGTGATGGGAAGGCTGGAGCCTCTCTCGTGAAGATAGGGTACACCCTGAACAGCTCGCCAGACTGTCATGGGGCCAACACACACACACGACTATGCACATTCACACCCACACCTATAGGCAATTTGAAACAGCCAATTAGTCTAATGTGCGTGTCTTTGGACTGTGGGAGGAAACCGGAGTACCTGGAGGAGACCCACGAAAGCACGGGGAGAACATGTAAACTCCACACAGGAACACCCAAGTTTGGGTGATGTAACAAAACCAAGTTTGGGTGTAGTTCAAAACTGGGTGATGTAACAGCCAAGGCAATCATTACATATGATATCACAATAGGAAAACTGCTGCTTATTTCTATATCAGAATAAAGGGAGCACTAGGCTACTATTATAAGATCACAATTAACTCTCTAGCTTTCTGTCACAATGTCCCGTTGGTAATGATGAGATAGCCTTTTCAACAGCTGCCCCCAAATTCACATGGGAATTCACTCATCTGAAGATTGGGAACATTGGGCAGTCATTACTCTTCATCTTGCCTCCCCTTGAGAAGACAGCCAGGGGTGATGGAATCAGGGTCCGCAACATCTGACAAGGTGTACTTAAGGACTCTCGATTCGAAAATCCCTTATATTTTGATGAGCCATTTATCCAGAGGTAATTTCTGTAATATTGGGAATATCGTGCCTTGAAAACACCTGCTGCCATTGCATATGTCCTGAAGAGTGAGGGTATCCGAATTACAGTGCCTGTTCAGACCAAGGGCAGATTCTTGGACATCTCTTTGAATGTTGTTGAGCATCAGCTTGAAGCTATCTGCTCTAAGTTCAGAGGAAAGCAGGTTGAAGAGGAGTGGATCATTACTTGCCCACTATCTTAACACAAATCCCCCTTCAGCCAAGAGATGACGCAGTTTGTCTACCGGACTTATGGCAGCCTCTCATGAGGAAAGGCTGTGTAGACATTTGCCAATGTAAAATGACTGTAATGACAGTTCAGACGTCTTCTTCTGGCTGACTCTGATCAAACACCTTCCAAATTGTTCCAAAGGGAAGTACGTGCCTCTCGGAGACACTTGGTGGACTGTCACATTTTTAAGTCTTGTTACAAGAAATGCAACAAGGGTTTGTCTGTAGGGAGTAATCGCACTTATGGAACATCCCACAGATATCGCTACTTAAAGCCATTGCATGCTGACGGAAGCATACAGCCAATACAGCCAGTAACGTATGGCTTAAGGTAGGTCCAGGGAGCAGAAGTTCATTAAACATTTAGTATCGAAAGGACCAGTTCTACACCACTTGATTCTTCCCATTATGGTGGACCATATGGTGTGGTGTATATACAAGCCTGCCTTCTTATTTCTATACCAGATGCATCTCCAGCTACCCTTTCTTTGCTAGCTTATGAGCATCTGCTAAGTAGGGCTTTAGCTAATCTCTTTTCTCTTCCTCTGAAATTGTGTAGTACAGCTTCAGGTGAACTATGCAATTCATGGAGGTGTAACAAAACACTGGATGCCACTGACATCCACCCTCACTGTTTTCTCTTGAAGGAGATCCACGGCGTCTTGGTCTTGATGTGATCGCACTGCTAACTTCTCAGTACGATATGGAAGTGTGTCCATTTGCCATAGCTTTTCTACACATGAGAATAAGTCTGATGGGAAAGATGTGGATGTGAGGAGATGGGTGTGATGAGATGTATATGGTGCCTCTCACCTCCAGGATCGGATGTGATGATCGGTGAGATCGTGAATGAGGGATGAAGTCCTCATCTGTGACGCAAGTCAAGCCTTTCACGTTCTCACAAAATATTTTCATGTTGTTCTGACATAAAAAATGTAAAAAATTCAGGTTATAACTATCTGCTTTTATGCTATTTTTGCATATTATATGGTTACAACAATAAAAATGCATTGTTAGGATATGATAAATTTATATGTCTGAAAAACATGGAAATGTAATAACATAACCCTGTGTTTGTTACCCTGTGGAGGCCTGATCCCATTTGATCTCGGAAGCTCAGCAGGGCCAGGCCTGGATAGTACTCGGATGGGAGACCACCGAGGAATACCAGTTGCTGTAGAGAGTTAGGGAGTGAGAAGGCGGGGTACACCCTGAACATCTTGCCTGACCATCACAGGGCAACACACACAGCTATAAGAACTCACACTCACACCTAGGGGCAATTTGGAACAGCCAGTTAGCCTAATGTGCATGTCTGGACTGTGGGAGGAAACCGAAGGAAACCCATGCAAGCCCAGGGAGAACATGCAAACCACACAAAAATGTCTGAGCCTGGGACTCAAAAGCACGGCCTTCTTGTTGTGAGGCAGACGTGCTAATCACTGCACCACTGTGATCCTATTTATTAGGTTAAAATGAAATATTTTTAATCTCCAAACAGAAAAGTGATTATTTCACAGTTATAATGTGAATACTACAGTGCAAAGATAATGCACTATAGTTTATATAAGTAAAACTTTTTTACAAATTTTAAAATCACAAAAATAAGATGCATCTCTTTTTCGTTTTCTTTCTCCTCTCCCTCTCTCTCTCTTCCTCCCTCTCTCTCTTTTTGGTGTTGTGAAGGTCAGCGGCGTTTGTGGGAGGCTGTAAAGAGGCGCAGAGCGATGTGTAAACGGAAGTCATGGATGAAGGTACGACTTTGTCATGTTTCATGTCTCACACATTACAGGCGAAGTGACACATCATCACCATCATCATCATCATCATCATCATCACCATCATCACTGAAATATAAACACCACTGAGTGAAACTTTGGGTAAAGGTGGCTGGAGTTTCAAGTGTAGCCTCCGCCCCTCCAGGTGTTCACAGGTAAAAGACCGGACACAGAGACTCAGACAGGAGTAACATTTCGGGATTCATCACCCTGCAGCATTTCGACAGAGGCTCACGGTGAATCACAGCCGGCGGCTCTGACCTGTCTGATCAGTGACCGGGACCTTACGCTGCTGGAGAAACTTGGAGATGGGTCGTTTGGCGTGGTGAAGAGAGGGGAGTGGCAGTCCCCGTCTGGGCGAGTGGTGAGGGGAGACACACACACCCAAATACGCACAATATTTATTGTGTCATTAAATTGTAAGGTGTGTGCTTGTGTGTGTGTGTGTGTGTGTGTGGATGATTACAGCTGAATGTTGCTGTGAAGTGCCTGAAGACGGATTTGCTGGATCAGACGGAAGGTCTGGATGATTTCATACAGGAAGTGAACGCCATGCACTCCTTGGATCATCAGAACCTCATCCGTCTGTACGGCGTCATTCTCACACACCCCATGAAGATGGTGAGGCTCAAAAACAAAAGTAATGGAGCCTTTAAAAGGAGGAGGAGCTTGTGTGTGTCTGTGTGTGAGCCACAGCAGGCACTGAACTCCATTATTGGAAGATTTGGTCTGTGATGTGCTAAGGAAGCGCTCATTTATCTAAACTTTCACAATTTCATTATCATTTTGAGTTTAGTGGGCGTGGTTAATGTAAATAAGCGCTTGGTAAATTACCAATGATTGGTGTTCATCAACATATGCATAGATTTTTAATTTGATGTGGCCATGAAACATTTACAGTGTGTGTGTGTGTGTGTGTGTGTGTGTGTGTGTGTGTGTAGGTGACAGAGCTGGCTCCACTCGGTTCACTGTTGGACAGGTTGAGAAAGCGTCAGGGTCACATTCTGATCTCGGTGCTGTGCCGCTACACAGTGCAGATTGCTTGTGGAATGGCATACCTCGAGTCACGGCGCTTCATCCACCGAGACCTGGCTGCTCGCAACATCCTGCTTGCCTCTAACGACCTCGTCAAGATTGGAGACTTTGGCCTGATGCGGGCGCTGCCCAAGAATAACGACCATTATGTCATGCAGGAGCATCACAAGGTTCCGTTTGCTTGGTGAGGAGGTTTTGTAGAGATCAGCTTCCTTTTTTTTTAATCTATGTCTTGTCATTTCTCTCTCTCTCTCTCTCTCTCTCTCTCTCTCTCTCACTCTCTCCCACACACACACTCACTCAGTCACACGGTGTGTTTTTTCAGGTGTGCTCCAGAGAGCCTGAAGACCAGAACGTTCTCTCATGCCAGTGATACCTGGATGTTTGGTGTGACGCTGTGGGAGATGTTTAGTCACGGCCAGGAGCCATGGCTCGGCCTCAATGGCAGTCAGGTATACGTCTACCTCATTAGGCATGTATTAATAAGTTTAAATAAGTTTGAAAAAAATTTAAATAGGTAATAAAGTGTTTTTAAACAGTATAGGACAGTGCTGTTCTTTAAAGTCTACCTGTGATGAATTTGTATTACTTGCTCTTTAAAACGGTCACGTATGACATCAGTGATTCCGTCAGGCAATGTCAGTCCTTGCTTCTTGCAAAGTACACGTGAGTGCTGCCACACTACTATTACTACTATGCATGTGCAGCGAATGTTGCCTTTTTCGCTGGCTGTCCCAGCCCTGATAGTGACGTGAATTCGATGTGTTGTCCTGTTTGCTGGGCTGGGTGCAGCAGACACCAGTCTAAGATAACACATTATCGGCCAGTGCTGTGAGCACGTAATTCAGTAGTCTGTGAAGACCACTTCAACCCGACCTGCCGGGAAAAAATGTTCCGCATCAATTCAGCCTCTGCTAGTAATCCATGGGATAAAATTGCCCGATATGGAGCTTTTTATGGTCATTTTTGTTTAAATAAGCTCTGTATCACTTTGTACTACATTACACACAAATTATGCTGTAAGGATGATTAACACCACTATGCTATATAAGAACAGTGTACCTTCTGACTGACGGGAAAAATACACAGGGATGCAACACAAAAGAATGGACAAATTTGTACTATTTCTTACTAATTTACTAAAATTTGTACGAATTAGTATTTTTTCTATTTTTGAGAGTGCACAATAAATATTGTAGTAAAATACTGACAATGAGTAACTGTTACCACCTGAAGTTAATGGTTTTCCTATAACAGCTTGTTTCTAAAGGTTTTATTCTTCTTACACCTCAGCAGGTTACCAACAGTTAGAAATGTGTTACGTTTATGAAACAGGCATGAACATTTCTGTTATGTACTTTGTGTCTTTCAATTAAATTTATTTTTTTAATTTGTATTTAACCGAGTTAGTTTTACAAGTGCATACGTAGATTTAGTACAAGTAGAATAAGTAGTCACCAAAGATGGGAGAAATTGGTTCAGTCCCTCCGTCTGTCTGTTTTAGTGTGATAACTTTGGAAGGAAATGACACAGGATCACCAAATATGGTGTATGGGTCCCCCTCAGGGGTCACCTTGGCCTTGTTTCATGGTCACAGGGCCACTTTTTCTATATTGGATTTGTCAATTTCTTTTAACTTTAATAGGGAATGAGGATAGAAACATTTGCATTTGCCGAAAAATAATTTTTTTTCCACATGATCAAAAATTTGGTGTTCAGGTTGCCCTCAGGAAGCTCTTGGATGGGGTTGTATATGGGTGCCCTCGACCTTGTTGCAATTTTTTTTTTTAATGTAGAAATGGGTTTCATCTGTTCATCTGCCCATCTGTATGATTTGGACAACTGAAAGGGAATGACAAAGGATTACTAAATTTGGTGTATGGGTCCCCCTCGGGGCAGGGATTGTACAGTGGCTTGCAAAAGTATTCATACCCCTTTAACTTTTCCACATTTTGTCACATTACAACCACAAATGTAAATGTATTTTATTGGGATTTTATGTGGTAGACCAACACAAAGTGGGGTGAAATTATGAAGTGGAAGAAAAATTATTCATGGTTTTCAACATTTTTTCCAAATAAAAATCTGAAGAGTGGGGCATGCATTTGTATTCACCCCCTTTACTTTGATACCCGAAATAATCTACACTGCAACCAATTGCCTTCAGAAGTCCCCTAATTAGTAAATCAAGCCCACCTGTGTGTAATCTAATCTCAGTATAAATACAGCTGATCTTTGTAGACCTCACAGGGTTTTCAGAGAACATGAGTGAACAAACAGAATCATGAAGCACAAGGAACAGGGATAAAGTGGTGTAGAAGTTTAAAGCAGGGTTAAGTTATAAAAAAAAAATATCTCAAGCTTTAAACATCTCACAGAGCATTGTTCAATCCATCATTCAAAAATGGAAAGAGAATGGCACAACTGCAAACCTACCAAGACATGGCCATCCACCTAAACTGACAGGCCGGGCAAAGAGAGCATTAAGCACAGAAGCTGCCAAGAGGCTCATGGTACTTCTGGAGGAGTTAAACTCTGGACTTGTGAAACAGTCCTGCCAGCCGGAGCGTCTGGGCCCCTGTGTGCTTTTTTTATTTGTGTTTTCATTTAGATTTTTCTAGTTTTACTTTTTACTTTACTGCCACCTGGAGTTACTCTTTCATTTTTATCTTTAAAGTGGTGGAGTAGCCACAGTGACGTTGAGAAGGAAAACTAAACAAAAATGAAAATGAATCTGATTTTAACTGTAATTTTAGTTTAATTACAGTTTAATTCATGTTTAATTTTACATTGTAGTTTTTATTTCATATTACCCCCCTTTTTTTCAGCTGTAGTTTTTATTTTAATTTCCAATAATGAAATTATTTTTTCACTATTTTTCACATTTTTATTCATTGTATTAAACCTGATTTCTATTCTCACTTAAAGTTATAGTTTTACTTCTGACAGTTGCACAGTGCTGACACTGGAGACTCCTTCCATAATATCTTACATAAGAGTCTTTTAATGTAAAGAAAACTTCAACATGGAAATTATTTATTCTTTATTTCTTTATTGAGCTGTTACTATGGAAACGATAACACTAATAAGAACCTACACTGCTGTCAGATCTGCTGTTGTGAAACATACACAAAATCTACTAATTGCAGGAGCTCAGGCTGAACACTGATGTTTGGTATGGTGTTAATGTTTTTTGCTCAGATTTTGCATAAGATTGATAAGGAGGGCGAGAGACTGGTGAAACCCGAGGACTGTCCTCAGGACATCTACAACGTCATGCTGCAAAGCTGGTCCCCAAAACCTGAGGACAGACCCACATTCGTAGCTCTGAGAGATTTCCTCATGGAGGTGAGAGTCACTCCATTCCATCATTAGGGTTTAGAAACATTTTAAATTGGATTCTGGCTTTGAAGTCATCAGTGCATTACAAAAATCTCTATTTCATGTTGTGTGCATTTGGGATTATTGGAAGTTAAAGTGACTTACAGTTAACAGTTTATTTCAAAAATAATATACCAAAGATATGTAGTAGTTATAATAATAATAATAATAATAAGAAGAAGAAGAAGAAGAAGAAGAAGAAGAAGAATAAGTATAGATTATCTGCCTGGGTTCGAGCCCCAGGTTCAGCCATTGTGAAGCTTGCATGTTCTCCCTGTGCTTGCATAGGTTTCCTCTAGTTTCCTCCCACAGTCCAAAAACATGTATATTAGGCTAATTGGCTGTTCCAAATTGCCCCTAAGTGTGAGTGTAAATGGTTGTGTGTGTGTTGTCCTGTGATGTCCTAGGCAAGATGTACCCTGCCTTCACCCAGTGTCGGCTGAGATGTCACAGTGTGGGAGGCTCCTGCCTCCCTGTGACCATAATGAGATTAAGTGGTTTGGCAAATGAGTGAGTGAGTCGACAGACAGACAGACGTTTTATTAAGATGGACTGCAGTCTGAAAATCCAGTATATAATTTCAGTATCATGATTAACAAATTATGCACTTGAGGCTTGAGAGAGGTCGCAAAATAATCCCCGAGACAGAGCCTGGAAGAGAATATTTATTTTTGACACCCCTCCCCCCTCCTTCCCCGAGTTTAAGGTGCATTATTGCATGCGTATAAACTACCACCTGACCAAAAACATACACTAAAATAAGATTTTTTATGCTTTGTGTATTTGTGTGTGTGCTCCCAGCACAGACAGGGGCAGAACAGAGCTGTGTAACGACGGCACTTTAATTCCTTTACAGAGTTGTGATGGTGCTGTGCAGAAAGAAACATAACGAAAGGCAAATTAAAACAAGATGTTTATAGTTCATATTTACATAATTTAATCATGACACTGTGGCAGGTAATCCATGCTTGGAATCATCCAATAGCTCTAAGAGTCTGTGTAGCTAACGGCGTTCAGCGTACTCATTAAAACATAAAAGTAAACAGTACTCCGTAAATATGTCTAAGTAAAACACAACAATCTCCAATGTATCACCGAAGACAACGAGGAGTACAGAGGACTGATTGAGAGCTTCGTCACATGGTGCAGCAGTAACCATCTGAAGTTCAACATTAGCAAAACCAAGTGGTGTCCCAGTCATCATGCAGGGGGAAGAAGTGGAGAGGGTGGACTCATACAAGTGCTTAGGGGTCCACATTAACAACAAACTAGACCCTTCAGGGAAGGACAAAGCAGGATGTTCTTTCTGAGGAGACTCAGATCACTCTGTGTCTGCAATAAGCTCCTGAGGATCTTCTACCAGTCTGTGGTGGCCAGTGCACAGTGTGATTTTCTGCTCTTGTATCGCTGTATCATGTGAATTTCCCCTTTGGGGATCAAAAAAGGATTATCTTATTGTATAAATCGAAATAAAACAGGCACTGAAGCAGGTGAGATGAACCCTGCTCCACCCTATAAGCTCGATGTCATACTGTGATCTGAGGAAGCTGGAACTCAAATCCCTGCCAACTCTCATCGAAGGCAGGGTACACCCTACAGCTAGGCTAATAGGTCTAGGTTGCTAACGGTGTCTGTTCGGAAACAAAACTAGAGGAACAAAATGAACGTATACTGCTCTCCATGAAGGTGTTTTAGTACGGACTACCGAAAACACATGAAAACAAACAAAAACAATTTTTATGGTTTATATTTATACATTTTAAGCATCAGAATGAGGCAGGCCAGTTAGCAAGTTAGCACTGTGCTTTCAGCCAGCTAAACAGCGTTTGTTCTGTTTAGCCTCGTTCTTTAGAAATAAAAGGAAATAGTGCTCCCTCAAAGGTGTTCTCATATATAGTAATATAGAATATATTATTATAATATATAAAAATAATTATGATGCCACCTGTTTGAGTTCAAGCATTATCCACTCGGGATAATAAGTTATGATCCCCAATCAGATCGCGTCATTGCTGTGTAGTCTTCTAATTTGTATTATTGGTGTGTATGTGAACATATTTTCTACACAGTGATATTTTGTCTCTGTAGACGATGCCCACAGACATGAGAGCTCTCCAGGACTTTGATGAACCAGACAAGCTGAAGATCCACGCCAACGACGTTATCACCATCATCGAGGGCAGGTCACGTAATCACGTTTTACTGTTATCCAAAGCATCCTCTGGCCACAATCGCTGAATTTATTTGGCTTTTTTATGTTTATGTAAAAATATGATATACTTGTACTTATATATTTGTACCTCTGTTTAGAGCGGAGAACTACTGGTGGCGAGGTCAGAACCGACAAACTTTGAAGGTGGGTCAATTCCCAAGGAATGTGGTGACGTCAGTCACTGGACTTTCTGCCCATGACATCAGCAGGCCGCTTAAACACAGCTTCATTCACACGGGCCACGGGGACACCGACCCTCACCGCAGCTGGGGCGCTCCTGATAAAATCGATGAGTAAGAAATTCAGAATTACAGTGTCGGTTCTGTCACCACCGGAGGGCGCTATAGTACTGTATTTTCACTTCCATATTTGCTGATAAAAATAGAAGTTAGTAGAATCTCTATGAGGTTTAAATCTGACTGTCTTCATTTTCTGTATGTAGTATATATCTGGGGAACCCCATGGACCCCCCTGATGTTCTTGGGATGGATCCAAATGCTGACCGACCCACTAAATTACCAAACCGTGCCAAAAGTGAGAGACTAACCGTTGTTTTACTCCTTCCTTTTGTTTTGTTTTTTTAACTGATTTGCTCCATCTCTAATAAATTTGCTAATTCATTTATGTTTAATAATGATTGATGTGTAAAGTGTATGCAGTCTAAAACGTATTCATTCATGTACAGTTAATTGGTCATTTGGTATTGAATTTCATTTCGGTATGATCATGTTTTCTCCACCCTCATTCCTCAGAGCAACCTCCACCTCGTCCTCCTCAGCCAGCGATTATTCTCAAGAGTAAGAACTATCTGTGTTCTTTTTTTTCCTGTGTATTGTAAAACGCAACCTTGTGAACTTATTAAGGTGAAACGGTGGCGGTGAGCACATCCGCCTCAAAACAAGAAGGTCATGGGTTCAAGTCCTGGGCTCAGCAAGGGTGTTTCTGTGTGGAGATTGCATGTTCTTTCCATGCTCACATGGGTTTCCTCTGGGTACTCTGGATTTCTCCAAAATGTACATTAGGCTAATTGGCTGTTCCAAATTGCCCCTAGATGTGAGTGTGAATGGTTGTATGTGTGTGTTGGCCCTGTGATGGACTGGCGAGCTGTACAGCGCCACCTATGTCCAGAGTGTGTTGGGAAAGGCTCCAGCCTCCCTGCAACAATAACAAAAATTTAAGCGGTTCGGAATATGAATGAATGAGACAGTGTATTGAATTTCTTATCTTTGTATATAGCAGTAATATCATCACTTATTCACGCACTTATTTGCCGAACTGCTTAATCCTACTAGGGTCATGGGGACTCAGCCGACACTGGGCGAGGGCAGGGTACATCCTGAACAGCTCACCAATCCATTGGAGGGCAACGCACACACAACCATTCATACCCACTCAGGTCTGGGGGCAATTTGGAGCAGCTATTTAGCCTAATGTGCATGTCTTTGGACTGTGGAAGGAAACCGAAGTACCCGGAGGAAACCCATCCAAGCACGGGGAGAATATTCGAACTTCACACAGAAATGATCAAGCACGAGAATCGAACCCAGTACCTTCTCGCTGTGAGGCGGAAGTGCTAACCACTACACTAACGTGCTGCCCATATAGCAGTAATATGAACATTTTAATTTTTTTCGAGCTGTGAATCTGTTCTTGATTACTGATTGTCTCTGGTTTGCATTTACACTATCAGAGCCTTTCTATGATTCTGTCATTGACGATGACGACGATGACGATGATGACAATGATCTGATAGTCACTGGCTTAAAGAAGCTTTCTCTGAAAGCACCGTCATACCTCGGGCTACGTCTTCGTCCGTGGGAGAACTCGATCCCTGGTGATCACCTCAGTGAGGTCTCGCTCATTGACTTTGGAGATGATAGCTTCAGTTCCACCTCACCTTCCCCCATTTCAGAGACTCCTGCCCCCATCTCTGCTTCGTCCGGAGCCTCCATCCTAGATTTTGGTCCTCCGCCGACCCCATACCGCAGTTTGCCAAACCCACTACACCCAACTCCTGTGGTGGACTGGGATGCACGGCCGCTACCCTCTCTTCCTGCATATGATGATGTAGCATTAGAGTGTGAGGAGCAGGAAGATGTGGAAGTTAACTCCATAAACGCTGCAAAGACCGACAATCCAGACCATCTGATTTATGAGAGTGTCGAAGCAGGCTTAGATCCCAAAGGCAAAGAGCAAGACGATCTGTTCTTTCCATCCAAGCCTGCCATGGAGAACCGATCTACCTCACAGTCAGCTGACATCTTCAAAGAGTTACAGAGGGAGGTCATGGCAAAGTTGCGTGTACCAGCGACGGCTCAATCCATGCCCTCGTCACCACTTTTACCACATCGCCAAATCATCCTGCCATCCTGCGAGGATAAGCCCCAGATCCCACCCAGGATCCCGGTCCCGCCAACCCGGCCTTCCAGACGGACTCGCGCAAGGCTTTCTGTCTCTTTGGGTGATGATGAGGAGAGATCTCAGCCTCCTCAGATCCCTCCACGAGATCACGCCATGTCCCAGCCCAGCTCTCGATCCCCCAGTCCCATGATCTCCACCCAGCAGAGACCAATCCTGTGCTGTGTTGGCTCTCTGGGATCCTGCCTTTCCCCTTCATCGTATTCTTATGCTCCATCTGCTGTCCCTTCAAAGCTTACTCTCAGCCCCAGTAGAGTCAGCTACAATTCCCAGAATGCCACTTCCTCCACCAACGTAGACCAGAATCGTGCTAAGAGCCCTTGCAGCATGCCAGTCATAAGCGACAACATCAAAGGCAACAGCTCTCAGTACTTCCTGCTTCCAGAGAGGCCAGCGTATCTCGACCGATACGGCAAGTCTGCGCAAGATTCTGAGCAAAACAAAGAGCGGCGAACCAACATGGCGACCGTTAGACCCATGGTGCAACAACAGCTCATCAAGCCCAATATCACCGTCAACGCCGGCAGCAGCAGCATTTCTCAAAGCTCAGCAGTGCTCAACACTTACACCAGTGTGAAACAGGTACCTTTAGAGCATCCTGCCTTACCAGAACATATTCCAGGTATATGTGAGGCATACGGAAGCTGATTGGTTGGTGTATATATCCGCAGGTACAGGAGGCAGTCCATGGAGTGACAGTAGAGGAGTGTCAGACGGCGCTCCAGAGTCATGGTTGGAACATTCAGAAGGCTATTGAGTACCTGAAGGTAGTGTGGATTACGGCGGTAGTTGGTACTAACACTGTATTTTAGTCAGAATGACTTATGATGTGGAGTTTGCATGTTCTTCCTATGCTTGTGTGGGTTTCCTCCAAGTACTCTGGTTTCCTCCCACAGTCCAAAGACATACTCATTAGGCTTATTGGTTGTTTAGGTGTGAGTGTGAGTGTGAATGTTTGTGTGTGTGTTCGTTCTGTGGTGGTCTGGTAAGCTGTTTAGGGTGTACCTCGCCTTCACCCAGTGTCGGTTGGGATAGGCTCCAGCCTCCCTGTAAATAAATGAATGAATGAATGAAATTCAAATGAAACTCAGTTTTTAGGAACTCTATATAACATTATCTAATACACATAATTCAGAAAGCAATTCAGAAGTTGGTTGGGGGAAAAAAAATTCTGTGGTAAGGATACGACAAGTGTTATTGAAAGACTTTACTTCCTTAATGCATCCCATCAGCAATATTTATAATTACCTAAAAATGTGTTTCCCTGTAAGGATAAATAGAAAGACTGCGGCAGAGTCCTTTACCATATATGGAAGGGCTGACCTCCGGTGGGTGGAGTCTTCAGGTCCTACAGAAGTCTGTGTAGTTAGTTCACTCTGGTAAATGTGTGCCGTGGTTAATTAAGGCGTGGTTTGAGGTGTTCTGTTCTCAGACAAGATAAAGGCGACTGATTTCCTTTCAATGCCTAATTATATATTGTTCCGTTTCACGTTCAGATGTTTTATAGTGCTGTCAACCTTCATTTTGTCCTGGGTTCCGGCACCATCTTAAAAGTATTGTTTAAGCACCGGTGTCAGAAAAGATCCCCAGCCCTTTTTAATGATTACTGTTATTCCCAGTGATCATTACCTTTCGTGTAAGCAACATGGAAGGTAGTGTGACATGCCAATTTTAGTTCCGCAGGAAATTGTGTGTGTGTTTGTCTGTCCGCACTCACGAGTGTGCGCGCGGTCCTAGTTAGTTATTACCTTTGGCGTGAGCTATATATTGTTCATGTTATTATTACTAGACATTTGAGAGCTTATGGAAATTGTACTAAAGTAAAGTAACATTACGATAGTAGTTACATTTACATAGACAGGAACTTTCCAGTAGATCTAACGCCAGGATCTATTTAGATCATTACAAGTTCAACTTCGTCTTCAAGTTACACAGAGCATGCGTGTGTCCGAAGACTCAAATTCGACTTAAATTCAAATTTCTCCACTAATGTCATGACAGTAGTAATGTTATTAGTAGTATTAGTGTAAATACGTCGTATTCAGGTAACATAACCTAACCTTAGACCCTATTATACAACAAGGGTCTGACATTACATTTACCAGTTGGTGTCATGCGAAAGGTCAGTTCATCTACCAGTCATTATTTTCAGTCATCAATCACATCACTCTGCGTGTGTGTGTGTGTGTGTGTGTATGTGTGTGTGTGTGTGTGTGTGTGTGTGTGTGTGTTGGACAGGTGGAGCAGCTGTTCCGTTTGGGTCTGAAGCCTCGTTCCGAGTGTGTGGAGGTTCTGCAGAGGTGCAACTGGAACCTGGAACACGCGAGCACCCAGATGCTGGACTCATACGGGGCCTCCAGACGCAGGTATAGAGAGATCCGGGTTCCTTTTCTGATCTACTTGGAACCTGATATGAAATCATTGGTGTAGGGTTCTACTGTCATAACAGAGCAAACAGGGGTACAAGAGGATTTCATTTCTGTTCTTAAAGGTTCTATACTGGTATACAACATAGGGCTAAGTATATGAACTCAAGGTAACTGTGTCCTGTTAAGGCCCCAAAAGGTGCATATATGGTCCCAAAATGTACAGAAATGGTACAGAAGTAATGTTGAGGGCTCGTCCCTAGTAACAAGTCGTTGTACCCCTAAGGGGACAATAATTTGTGTATTTTCTGAGAGTGTAGAGAGTGTGGGTGCTATGTATCTCTCTGTACACTAGCGTTAAGTAGAGACATTTTATTTTTGTCTTGTCACAGATACTAAATCCAGCACTGAGGATGAACACAGCACCCCCTTCTGTCCACTGAGAATCATGTGATATTCATCCTGCTTGAGACGCCTGTGAATTATTCCTACGTTCTTGTTGACTGTTGCAGAACTCTGAATAAGTCGTTCCTGCTTCCAGCTGTTAAAACTTTAACCGTGTTGATGTATAAGGAAAAATGTTTTATTTTTGGAGAATGTGGAGAATATTTTTGTGCTTGTTGTTGGAACTTGGTGTTAATTTAGCGCCGCTCTTAAATCTGCACTCACACATCTTTTGTGTTATTAATGAAGTCGTGTCTTATATTTATTTACATATGAAACGAAGATGTGAAAGCAGATGACGATCGCTGTGTTATTTCTATTTATTGGCTTTGAATATGTGAAATATTTATGATGTATTAATTCTGAGTAATTTATTTATTTTATGGGATTAAACAGCCGGGAGTTTGTGCTGAATGATATATTTACTAACACTCCATCATCAGCCTTCTTATTTTTATTTTTATTTTATGTGCCATAGACGGTGTTAAAATACAGACACATGCAAATCATTATTTACTTCCTTCACTCCTCTCCTCATTCATATTTATCACGCTACCAAAGATGTGCAATGTCTGTAGTGTCGGCTCTTCAGCTTAGGCCTCATCCATGAACTTTTCAGTGATTTGACCTGAAAAGTACAAAAACTTTTACATTTATAAAGCCATATGTGGGCCACTCAGTGTAGGAACGTGCGCACAAACTTTCCGTCTTGTTTTAACATAATATTTTCTGATATTATGTCCATTTATGATTTTACACATACATAAATAGGACCGGGTGAAAGTGCAGGGCTTAGGCGTTTCTGTGTGGAGTTTGCATTGTCTCCCCGTGCTTGCATGGGTTTCCTCTGGGTACTCCAGTTTCCTTCCACAGTCCCAAGACATGCATATTAGGCTAACTGTCTGTTCCAAATTGCCCCTAGGTGTGAGTGTGTGTGTGTGTGTGTGTGTGTGTGTGTGTGCGTGTTGGCTTTGCAATGGTCTGGCAAGCTGTTCAGAGTGTATCACCCCTCCTCCCAGTGTGGGCTGAAATAGGCTCCAGCCTCTCCGCGACGCTAGTAGCATTAAGCAGTCTGAAAAAGGGCCACAATTCACAGGGAATATGTTTGTATGTCAATCTGTTTGCAGATATTCTGTTTAATTTTTATTTACTTTCATCATAAAAAACATATAAACCATATATAATATATCAAAGTTAAAGAAACTGTGGAGTGACAGACCAGCAATCAGTAGCAAAAAGGACAATTAAAAAAATGTAAATGCATCAATAATAAAAATATATTAAAGATGCAACACAAAAAAATAATTTGTTTAAAATAAGTGTAGAGAAAGTAAAGAGCTTATTTTGAAGATTTTGAATAGAAGCTATAGTAAATACACTACTCTTAGATGGTATTGGCCTGGAGCCCCAAATACAGCTCATTTACCCATTAATAAAGTAATGAATTTATTTTACAGTGGCATGCTGGAGTAGTGGTCAGCAGGTCTGCCTCGTAGCAAGAAGGTCCAGGGTTACTGAATGGCAATTAAATAAAAAACAGGGTAGAGGTTATATAACAGATACTGGCATTTATTTTTTATTGGAAATAAACATTATATTTTAAGATAAACATCTAAACTGTTAAACTTTTGCATGTCTTTGTAATCAAATCCCAAACTCAGATTTCTTAATGTTTCGTTTATTATTTCATCATTTTTAATCCCACTTCCGTGGAGGGCCTTGTACTGCGAAAAGTGGAATGTAAACGTATGTAAGAGTTACATACCACAGGGTCATGTATATAAGCAGATGTTTGTCTGATGATAAGTGTAATGTAGTATTAAGTGCAGATGTTCACTCGTTTATATCTGATTTGTTAGTTTAATATCTGTATAATGTTATTTTTGTTGTTATCTCGCCTTATCGGAACTGACTCATCCATGTCCTTTTCTCGTGGTTTCCCACTCTCGCAACAGTGAAACAGACTATAAATGCTGGCTTTTTCAGACAGGCTAATGCAAACTATTGAATGGATTTTTTAGCAGATTGCAACCTTGAAAATGTAAGTTTGAAAGAACCTTGGCACCTGATTAAATATGTATATACATATTTTCTGTGTAACAAGACTTTGGAAGTCTTTCCTTCTTATTTTCTTTTAAATGCACAAATGCAACGCAAATCATCTGCTTTATAGCCTTACGTTTTAAGCGTACTTGTGAAATTATTGGAAAAGAAATTATGTCTCTGTGTCGATAATCACAAAGCGATTCGATCTCGATTCTGCTTTAATTCCAAATGCTGAATTTCAATCTGAACAAAGCTGCGCTGCTTCTGTAGGGAGTTGGGACAAAAGACAATAAGTTGTTTTTAATGCAAATCATTCAATTTTAATGTGAAGGAATGTTTTAAGGTTAAAGGTAAGAGTTAGTTTTAGGATAAGGGTAGGTGTTATGGTTAAGGTTAGGCTATGGTCAGGTTAAGGTTAGGGGATGTGAGGATACGTCTCCAGAAAATTAATGTAAGTCAATGTATTGTTCCCTGAATTTATGGAAACCAAACTGTGTGTGTGTGTGTATGTGTGTGTGTGTGTGTGTGTGTGTGTGTGCCCCTGTGATGTTCATGAATGAGGCCTCAGGAGTGTTCACCCAAAATTAACACGCCTGATTTTACAACACCTCAGCTAATTATTATCTAATGACCACATTTTTCAACCCGTTAGAGCAGAAGAAACACTGAGCATGTGTAAAGGATTTCTAGGATTTTGTGAATGAAAAAGAAAATGCCAGCTTTAAATATTAGTGTTAAGGAGAAACTGATCTTTATTCCAAACTGATATTTTTAAGTTTCCGCTTGTTTGCCTGCGTACAAGTTTAGCTGCAGTCTGGCTTATATTGTGCATTTAATGAAAGATGAAATCAGTGTGTGTGTGTGTGTGTGTGTGTGTGTGTGTGTGTGTGTGCGCGTGTGTGTGTGTGTGTGTGTGTCATCATTTTTCCTTACCATCACAATTGCTGCAGTTTTACTTTGAAAAAAGTGCAAACACAATTAGAATTAAAAGCATTTTACATTTACACTGTTCCTGTATTTTTATATAGAAATAAACATATAAACATGTTCAACAAAAGTGGGTTTGTTCAAAGCAACTGCATAGAAATATGTATATCAATCTCTTAGAATTGCAACTGTAAATAAAGATAATAAAAGAAGTTATGTTCAAAAATAAAACCTTTTGTTTGATCAGGAGATCTCTCTTTATCTCTTTTCTTTCTCTTTTTATCTCTCTTTCTCTCTATTTTCTCTCTATATATTTCTCTCTCTCTCTCTCTCTCTCTCTCTCTCTCTCTTTCTATCTGCTTGTCTTTTCCTCCGTTAACTTGACTCTTTCTGTCTCTCTATAATTTTCTCTATCCCTTCCCCCTTCTCTCTATATATGTTTCTCTCTTCATGTCTCCCTTTCCCTACACCCCCTATTCTCTCTCACACACACATATTCTCCCTCTCTTTCTCTCTCTTTTTATTTCTCTCTCTCTCTCTCTTTCTCTCTCTCTCTCTCTCTCTCTCTCTCTCTCTCTCTCTCAGCAGGACCTTCTTGCTGTGGGGCAGACGTGCTTACCACTACACCACCATCCCACCTAACAGTAAAATTATGAAATAGAATCTTTGTTCTATTATGGTTGATTGTCTTAATTAAAAATGTTTATAGAACTGGAAAAGCCACAGACGGCAGACAAGTCACTCTGTCACCCAAAGAAAACCAAGGAATCAACAATCCATGTTTAATTCGATTTTTGGTTTTTTATCGTTTATTCTCAGTAATGATGTCGGTTGCTGACTTTCAATTCCAACCTGGGATCTATGCTTACACACACACAGTAAAATGGAATCCTAATCTACTCCCTGTCCACTGTATATGCTCTTAATGCACACGGTGTACTGGAAGGTTCCTGTTTACCCTCTGGTGCATAAAACAGAACTGATTGCATTTATCAACCATAGGCCCCGTCACATATTAACGATTTGCAGAACTTACACCGATGTACAACAAATGTCTATAAAACGCTGGCATATGCAGAACTATTCCAGTTTTGAATGTATAACTTATTAGTAACTTATCCAGAACCTATCAAAAACGTATAGCTAACCTAAATCGAACTTATCGCCAACGTATATTGATGTATGTAGACATATCTTTCGTGTTCCGGACGACCACAGAACCTTTACTGAACGTCTTTCTAACTTACAGCTCACGTAAATGGGCATATTGGCAGCGTTTGGGGGATTGGTATATAAAATGGAGTTCAAACAAGTAACCGGTCAGTACTCCTCAAGACTGTCGTCCATCGTTGACTGTCATTGGTCATAATTTGCTAGTGCTGCCAATGTGTTGGTATAAGTTATACGTAGGTTCAAAGTATGCTAGATATTATATTCAATTTATGAGTAACTTAGGCGGCACGGTAGTGCAGTGGTTAGCACGCCCGCCTCACAGCAAGAAGGTCCTGGGATTCCCAGGATCGGGTGTTTGCATGTTTTCCCCGTGCTTGCATGGGTTTTCTCCGGGTACTCCAGTTTCCTCCTACAGTCCAAAAACATGCATAGTAGGCTTCTTGGTTGTTCCAAACCACCCCTAGGTGTGAGTGCGAGTGTGAATGGTTGTGGGTGTTGGCCCTGCGATGGTCTGGCGAGCTGTTCAGGGTGTACCCCCCCCTTGCCAAGACTCAGCTGAGATGGGCGCTAGCCTCCCCGCGACCTTAATTAGGAATAAGCGGCTTGGAAAATGAGTGAATGAATGAACGATCGCATAACTTACCTACAATTTATGGCCATCGTGCTGTTACCTTACACAAAACTTACCCATAACTTATTTTATGTACACCAGCATATTCGCCAAATTTCTCATACGTTGGCATACGCTGGTTAAATCGTCAGTGTGTGACAGGGGCTTTACAAAAGCTAGTGCAGAAATCATACGACGGGAGGAATTGTGATAATAGAAGTGGACCAATCACAGTGGTTGTAGTCTGTGTTGCAGGGTTCACAACTCCACCCAACTGTACAGTATTGATATGAAGCTGGAATATAAATTGGCCTATGGATGGAGAGAATGTACATGCCCACTAGAGGATGCTCTGTCTCCATCTCTAGTCTCACACAACTTGCAGGTGACACCGTGCCCCTGGATGCCTCGAAGGAGACAGTGACTTAACAGCCACTCGTCACTCTCCATAAATAAGTCCCTGCCGTCCCAAAAAACCCTCTTGAGTCCTACAGACAAGTAGAGCTCTTCTATCAGAGCCAGATGTGCCATTTGATGGCTGGTAAAGTGCTTCTTTAAAAAGAATATAGATCTAACCCATCACACTGCAAATCAGTTACTCTTTCAATTAATTGCCTAATTTTAATTGCTTGGTATGGGGCTTACACACAGAAAGCAATTCACAGAGACGTGGCAACGAGCAACCATGTGATGTCACTGAAAGTTGAAACAGATTAAATAATCACCAGTGATGCATCTATATAACTCAAGAGGGTTGTTTTTTTTTTTTTTTTTGAGAACCAGCAATTTCTTTATGAAATAGCATGTGTGACTGTTAAGTCGCTTTGTGCACTGCACTCCCAGCCTGACTCAAAATTGTTCATACAAGAGATGAGGGTCACACTGAAACGGCAAAGAGCAGAGAGGATGCAATGTGCAAAACTCATTCATCCATTCATTCATTCATTTTCTGAGCCGCTTAATCCTGATTAGGGTCACGGGGAGGCTGGCGACCATCTCAGCCGACTCTGGGCGAGGGTGGAAAGATCTTGAGCAAAGAACAGGGCACATGTTCAGTCCACAGCACAGGAACAGTCTCTCCTGGTTCTCATTTATTATTTTCGTTTGGATCGAATGTGCAGCAGCTCAATATTTGTAATGAATAAACAATGAACTATAGGAAATCAATGAGCATCTCAAAGGTTATTAAAGGAATAGAATGCAAATTCATTATCTACGCCTAATGTAAAGGCTTCGGTGATCAGGGACAAGGTCAGAGGTCAACACTGAATCGATTTCATTGTGCTGGTTTGAGCCGGTGGACGTTATCACAGCTCTGTGTTCCGAGACAGACCTGTCGTCAGTGATGACTTTATGACGTTCTTTGTCTGGCTTCAAGTCACAAATCCACCATCCACCGCCTGCACCGTCTCAGAGGAAGAGAGAAAAAAGGTTTTGTTGGTGTAAGTGGCCAGAGATGGGAAGCTAAGTGACTGCCTGGACCAGGAGGTTTATATAATTTATAAAAATCAATTGCTGTGTTGCTGTATTCAGGTGGAGACGTGTCAATGCTGTCTCCATGCTGAGGTTTAGGAGTTTTTTGTTTGGACTGATGAACTTCTGAAAAAATTGAACTGAATCTGACTTAAAAACCTATATCCCCAGCACCAGATATATCTGATATACTGTGCATGTTTTTGGACTGTGGGAGGAAACCGGAGTACCCAGAGGAAACACCCGAGCCCAGGAATCAAACCTGAGACCCTCTTTTTGTGAGGCGGACGGGCTAACCACTGCGCTACCACATACATATATATTTTAAATATAACTATAATTGTATAAAAATTTTGTTTATTGATAATTAATTATTCTGTTGATGTTTTTTCATTTTAAGCCACGTTCTCTGGGGAAAAAAATCTATAAATGCATTGCCAGAATTTGGGTTATTTATTTTCATTTGCTGTAGTTTTTTTGGAAAAAAATAAGTAAATAAATATTGCAATGCAGTCAGTATCATGATGCATACAGATGATGGATGGATATATCAGTCATGCGAAAAGAAATCGATGGTTTCTTAAGTTTGATGACCTGCCCACAAACTTAGTTCCGTCAAAATTGTAATTGTACTCAGCGATGTCAATTATACGAGCATCGTCCGATGACTCTGGAAGCCGTTCGCACACAGTTGTGTAACTTTCCTTTGTTGCCATTTCCATAACAAAGTGTTTTTTATGGGACTGGGTTGCCATGTGCCTAACCACCAACCTGGAGGACCAGGGATCGCGCTTTGTCTGGCCTCTACCCTTTGATCCGTCTGGCATGCGTGACCCTGCCAGAAGCTTTTGCTCCCGCCGGCAAAGCTCTACAGGTCATCTAGACGCACCAACCCTCCAACCACAACAAGGTGGCAATCCCCTGAGAGGACGCTACAAAAACACCTGGAGTCAGACCATGGAGAGCACGCTGAAGACCCTTAACAAGACCTGGGAATGGTGTAGCAGCTGGCCCAGAACAGACAGGAGTGGAGAGCCTTCGTCTCTGCCCTACATGCCAGGGGGCATGAGCATGAGTGAGTGAGGGACAGCGATGCTCTTACAGGGGCCACTCTACACACTCTGCGATGCTACCACCCTGGGACATCCCACCCACAGAGTTTTCCAGAGAATTTAGAAATGGCTGTGCTATAAAAGGAATGAAACACTTCGAGGGATGTTTATTAGTTATATAAAACACCCATAAACGTCTACTGTGATTGTAACTTCTGTTTCAACATGATTTCTGTGAAACAAGGAATTTCACTATAATGTATATAAATAAATAATAAATAAGGTTGAACAAATGTTAAAAGCCATTTATTATTCTTGATATGCTGTCACAAAATATATTAACTTAATAAGGTGAATGCATGTGACAGGAATAGCACAGAGCAAAATAACTTGGAGATAAAGATGGAGACGGTTGTGACATTTGCCTTTAACCTTCATGTCTCTGTTAATTAACTGAGGAGGTGTCAGGTTTTCTGTATTAAAGCACCGTGCGGGACATCCTCTGTACTACAGGTGGCTCTTCTAAAGATAAGAACACAGCCTGGGTTTGAAGGCAGGCTCACCTATCAGTGTTCATTTACACACAGAACCTGATAAGCGAATGCCATCAAATGAGACGCTCCCCCTGCTGCTTGTTCAGTGGAAGATGAAACGTGCACAGGAAGCTCATTTTACTCTGAAATTTTTAGTCTTATTAAAGTAGTGTTTGATGTCAGAACTGAAATTAATTTGGATCCAAACAGGAAACACTGATCTATTCACACGGTCACTGTGGCGGTTTTTCCACACTGAAGTTGAGGAACTGGTTCTGTGTACATCAGGGCCCAAGAGTGCTTCTCAAAGTGCTTCCCTTTCCACCATGGAACACAATCTGCTTCTTTTTTCTGTAAGTGGGAGACCACACATCGTAAGTGTGAAAAGGTTTCACTAATCTCCGGAGACAGAGTTTTTTTGTTTATGCCTGATGTTTTTTTAGACCCATGCCATTCCGTGCATTTTATTACAGATCACTGATGAACGTTTCAAGACAAAAATTCCAGAATTATGCAGTGGTTCCAGCATCATGACAACCAGAATAAAGGCACAAAGGCAATGTCTTACATCACTCACTCACTCACTCACTCTCAGTTACTGAACAACTTAATCCTACTGGGGACACAGGGAGGCTGGAGCCTGTTTCAGCCGACACTGGGGGATGGCAGGGTACACCCTAAACAGTTCACCAGTCCATTGCAGGGCAACACACACAACCATTCACACTCACAACAACAAGCAATTTGGAACAGCCAGTTAGCCTAATGTGCATGTCTTTTGACTGTGGGAGGAAACCGGAGTACCCAGAGGAAATCCACACAAGCACGAAGAGAATATGCAAACTCCACAAGAGAGACACATTCAGGTTCACTGAAACCCTCTGAGGTAAAGTGAGAGGGAGTAACACACTGAGGTTGAGTGAGACACATTTAGGTTCATTGTAACAAAGTGAGGCAGAGTAAGACACGTTGAGGTTCACTGTAACACACAAAACATTGGGGTTCATCGCAACACAATGAGGTAGAGTGAGATACATTGGGGTTCACTGAGAAATTTTGAGGTAGAGTGAGAAACATTGAGGTTCACTAAAACTGAGGTACAGTGAGACAGATTGAGGTTCACTGTAACACACTGAGGTAGAGTGAGACACATAGAGGTTTACTAACACTGAGGTACAGTGGGACAGATTGAGGTTCACTGTAACACACTGAGATAGAGAGACACATTGAGGTTCATTGTAACAAACTGAGGAAGAGTGAGACAGATTGAGGTTCACTGTAAAACACTGAGGTAGAGTGAGACACATTGAGGTTCACTGTAACACACTGAGGTACAGTGAACACACTGAGACTCATTGTAACACACTGAGGTAGAGTGAGACACACTGAGGCTCATTGTAACACACTGTGGTAGAGTGAGACACATTGAGGTTTACTAACACTGAGGTACAGTGGGACAGATTGAGGTTCACTGTAACACACTGAGGTAGAGAGACACATTGAGGTTCATTGTAACAAACTGAGGAAGAGTGAGACAGATTGAGGTTCACTGTAACACACTGAGGTAGAGTGAGACACATTGAGGTTCACTGTAACACACTGAGGTATAGTGAACACACTGAGACTCATTGTAACACACTGAGGTAGAGTGAGACACACTGAGGCTCATTGTAACACACTGTGGTAGAGTGAGACACACTGAGGTTCACTGTAGCACACTAAGGTAGAGTGAGACATGTTGAGGTTCACTGTAACACACTGTGGTAGAGTGAGACACACTGAGGTTCACTGTAACACACTGAGGTAGAGTGAGATACATTGAGTCTAACTCTGACACACTGAGGCACAGCGATACCCATTGAGGCTCATTGTAACACTGAGGTAGAGTGAGACACACTGAGGTTCACTGTAGCACAATAAAGTAGAGTGAGACACATTGAGGTTCAGTGAGAAATTCTGAGGTACAGTGAGACACACTTAGGTTCAGTATAACACACTAAGGTAGAGGGAGACACACTGAGGTAGAGTGAGAAATTTTGAGGTTCAGTGAAACAAATTGAGGTTCAATGAGAAACTTTGAGGCATAATGCGACACACTGAAGCTCACTGTGACACACTGAGGTAGAGGGAGAGTGACGTTCACAAATACAGAGTGAGGTTCACTGTTCAGTTCAGTTCAATAATAATAATAATAATAATAATAATAATAATAATAATAATAAACATTAACACATCCTGAGCTCAGTAGTGCTGTATGTTTCTTGTTGTTTTATTAAAATCCCATTTTGGTGAACATTTTATCACACTCTCTCTTCTATATAACCCCCTCTCAGTAACAGCACTCAGCTTCTCTCTGTTTGGTGTTATTCTAGGCCTGGGATCATCTTGGGACATTTTATTGTAGTTAGTAACAGTGTGGTGATGCACAGTGGGAGCACTGAGCACAAGCATCTCAGGATGAAAGACAATGCTGATGAAAATGTGAAGTGACAGGTATACAGAGGAGAAGAAAAGAGCTCCTGTGCTTTCTCAAATATCAAAAGTGAGATTTTCTGGATACATGAGATGAGCCACTTCCTCCAGCTCTTCCGGGGGGGCACAGAGGTGTTCCCAAACTAGCCGAGAGACATAGTCGCTCCAGTGTGTTCTGGATCGGCCCCGGGGTCTCATTCAGGTCGGACATGCCCAAAACACCACATCAGTGAGGCGTTCAGGAGGCATTCTAATCAGATGCCTGAGCCACCTCAACTGGCTCCTCTCAACACGGAGGAGCAGCGGTTCTACTCTGAGCTCCTCCCTAATGACAGAACTTCTCACCCTATATCTAAGGGAGAGACCTGCCACCCTGCGAAGGAACCTCATTTCAGCCGCTTGTATCGTGATCTTGTTCTTTCGGTCACTACCCAAAGCTCGTGACCACAGGTGAGGGTAGGAATGTAAATCGACTAGGAAATTGAAAGCTTAGCCTTCCGGCTCAGCTCCCTCTTCACCAGGACAGACTGGTACAAGCTCCGCTTTACAGTAGACGCTGCACCGATCTGCCTGTCTATCTCCCGTTCCATCTTTCCCTCACTTGTGAACAAGACCCTGAGATACTTGAACTCCTCCACTTGAGGCATTACCTCATACCAGACCTGAAGGGGGCATTCCACCCTTTTCCAGCTGAGAACCATGGCCTCGGACTTGGAGGTGCTGACTCTTATCCTGGCCGCTTCACACTCAGCTGCGAATCGCTCCAGCAGGGCCACCAAACCAGAACCCCTCAACTCCTTGGCTGGTCTTAGAAATTCTATCCATAAAAATTATGAACAAAACTGGTGACAAAGGACATTTATTGTTGTTGTTGTTGTTGTTGTTGTTGTTGTTGTTGTTGTTGTTGTTGTTGTTGTTGTTGTTGTTGTTGTTGTTGTTGGGGCAGTGGTGGCCAGGTGTTAGGGTGCTGGATTACTGATCCAAAGGTTGGGGGTTCAAGCCCCACTATCACCAACTTGTCACTGCTGTCCCCCCAGTGCAGCTAACACACATTGCTGACTTTTGTAAAGAGTAGGCTACATTGCTGTCAGCGTGTTTCTGCCCTGCGATGGCCTGGTGAGCTGTCCAGGGTGTACTCTGCCCTTGCCCAGAGTCGGCTGAGATGGGCACCAGCCTCCTAGCAACCCTAATTAGGATTAAGTGGTTTGGAAAATTAATGTTTTTTTATTATTATTATTATTATTATTAATCACAATAACAACAACAACAACAACAACAATAATAATAATAATCATAATAATAAATTAATGAAATTGGAAATCACAGTGCATTTTGACACTGGAAAACTGTGGATCACTTCATGTGACCTTAGGTGTCCACTTAAGACTTTGTGCCTAGTTCCAACCAGTTCTAATTCTCACATTACTTATCCTCAAGGTGTCTAGCACTTTCTGTAGAATTCTAGCTGCCCCAAGAAGGCAGGCTTGCTGCAGGAGACCTATGGACGAGAACAATTCCAGGGTGCCTAGCCCTCTCTTTAGATCCTTTGCACTGTACCCATGGCTTCAATAATTACTGGTGGAATCTTTTGAAAATATTTATTAGTAGCAGTTGTTATTATTAGTAGTAGTGTAGTAGTATTAGTCGTAGTATTAACTTGCTTGAAGATGGAGACGGAGCATCAGAGAAGTCAATTTAAATCAATCCATGAAACAGAATGGTCTTTATTAGACTACTGATTTCTGCTGGGTGCTCCACCAGTCCATTAGTAAATATCCCAACTCCCCGATTCAGGAAGAACAATGTGGGTGTTGTCCTGACCACAGCACTCTCAACCAGCTCTTCACACTCTACAGGATCCTGGAGGGGGAATGGGAGTTTGCCCAACCTGTCCACATGTGCTTTGTGGACTTTAAGAAGGCTCTCCACCGTGTCCCTCGGGCCATCTTGTGGGGTGTGCTCCAGCAATATGGTATACCGGACTCGTTGCTCCAGTCGATCAGGTCTCTGTATTGCCGGAGCCACAGCTTGGGAACAGCATGTCGAATTCCTTCTCAGTGGCGATTGAACTCCACCAAGGCTGTCCTTTGTCACCGGTTGCTAACTTGCTTAACAGAACTTGCTAACTCATGCATTCTAAAAGATTATTTATAACAGCTACCATATCCATGATTAATGCATACTAGTGATTCATACATTCCATAAGGAAAGTGTGCTCCTTTTATTTGTATTTTCCAATTTAAATGTGATTAAAAATGGTAACAGGGGTCTGCATGCACGGTTAATATTTTTATTGTTAAGCTGAAATTAAGTCCACTCAACATAGACATCTATACATCTAAAGACAAAGGTATTTCTATATGTCCTTGTTCTTACGTCCATTATAGCAGCTGTAAACAGCCTAAACTCCAACCCCAATCTCTCTTTAATCTCCCTCTCACTTAAAGTTCATTCATTCATTCAGCATTTGGCGAGGGCAGAGTACACCATGTACTACATGAGTACACCATCGCAGGGCAGAAACACGCTGACGGCTATGCAGCCTACTCTTGACGAAAATCAGCAATGGTTCTTTTACATGC
>JAQMYF010000025.1:7219430-7229586 GCA_030014195.1 Neosilurus mollespiculum | reverse complement strand
GTCCCGCACCTGTCGCTCATCCTGTCTCCCCCTGGTCGCTCCTCCTTTCCCTCACCTGTCTCTCATCCTCTCTCTCACTTTTCTCTTACTCTGTGCCTCACCTGTCTGTCATCCTGCCTTTTATCCTGTCCCTCACCTGTCTCTCATCCTGCCTCCCACTTTTTCTCATCCTTTCCCTCACCTGCCTCTTATCCTGTTCCCAACTTGTCTCTCATCCTGTCCCTCACTTATCTCTAATTCTGTCCCTCACCTGTCTTTCATCCTGTCCCTTACTTGTCTCAAATTCTGTCCTCACCTGTCTTTCATCCTGTCCCTCACTTGTCTCTCGTCTCTTATCCTCTGTCTTACCTATCTCTAATTCTCTAATTCTATGTATCCTGTCTTCGATCTCCAAACTCATTTATCCACATAGACCTGTTATATGAATGGAGCCCAAAACTTTTGTTTAGCATCAGTAAATACCCTCTGTAAGTATTAGGTGTGTACGCTGAGTGTTGAGTGTATACAGTGTTGTGATGAGTGAACATGGTGTTGTGTTGAGTGTATGTGGTGTTGTGTTGTGTGTAAATGGTTTTGTGTTGAGTGTATACAGTGTTGGGTTGTGTTCATGGTTTTGTGTTGAGTGTACATAGTGCTGTGTTGAGTGTGCATGGTTTTGTGTTCAAATTCAAATCAAATTCAAATTCAAATTTATTTGTCACATGCAAATTATACACAGTACAATATGCAGTGAAATGCTTAAAAGCAGCACCTCTCCTTCGAGCATGTTGCATGTATATGGTGTTGTGTTGAGTGTATGTGGTGTTGTGTTGAGTGTACATGGTGTTGTGTTGTGTGTACATGGTTTTGTGTTGAGTGTATACAGTGATGGGTTGTGTTCATGGTTTTGTGTTGTGTGTGCATAGTGCTGTGTTGAGTGTACATGGTTATGTGTTGAGTGTGTACAGTGTTGGGTTGTGTTCATGGTTTTGTGTTGAGTGTACATAGTGCTGTGTTGAGTGTACCGGGTGCTGTGTTGAGTGTGCATGGTTTTGTGTTGCATGTATATGGTGTTGTGTTGAGTGTACATGGTGTTGTGTTGTGTGTACATGGTTTTGTGTTGAGTGTATACAGTGATGGGTTGTGTCCATGGTTTTGTGTTGTGTGTGCATAGTGCTGTGTTGAGTGTGCATGGTGTTGTGTTGCATGCATATGGTGTTGTGTTGAGTGTATGTGGTGTTGTGTTGAGTGTACATGGTGTTGTGTTGAGGATGTACGGTGTTGTGTTAAGTGTATGCAGTGTTGTGTTGAGTGTACATGGTGTTATGTTGAGTGTACACGGTATTGTATTAAGAGTACATGGTGTTGTGTTGAGTGTATTTGGTGTTGTGTTGAGTGTACACTGTGCTGTTTTAAGCGTATACAGTGTTGTGTTGAGTGTACATGGTCTTATGTTGCATGCATGTGGTGTTGTGTTGAGTGTACATGGTGTTGTGTTGAGGATGTACGGTGTTGTGTTAAGTGTATGCAGTGTTGTGTTGAGTGTACATGGTGTTATGTTGAGTGTACACGGTATTGTATTAAGAGTACATGGTGTTGTGTTGAGTGTATTTGGTGTTGTGTTGAGTGTACACTGTGCTGTTTTAAGCGTATACAGTGTTGTGTTGAGTGTACATGGTCTTATGTTGCATGCATGTGGTGTTGTGTTGAGTGTACATGGTGTTGAGTTGAGCGTATACGGTGTTGTGTTGAGTGCACACAGTGTTGTGTTGAGTGTGCAGGTGTTGTGTTGTGTATACACACAGCATTTCCGGAGAACCCAGAGTTGTGGTTTTTGGTCCGCTGTGAGTGAAGTACGTCAGCGTATCGTATTCGTGGTTGTGCTAAACTTGCAGTGAGGATTTTATTTCGCCTGATTGAGCACATTAGTATTCGGACTACAGGCGTAGCTACAGACTGTCAGAGATTCATCAAGGACAGAGCTTGTTTAAAGCCAAGCTGCTTTCCTGTGCTGTTATGCTACCGCTACACAAGGCGCAGGTACCAGCCTCTGTGCTGTAGGCTTTCATTGGATGGCACTATCACATGTGCTGATTGGTCATTTAATCCGTCTGTTCGTTCCTGTTTTTTCCAAACATCAGTTAACATCATTACAACCTTTCTGTAGAATTCTCATTAAATTGTCTAAAATATGTCACTTTTTATTAAACTGAAATTACCAAAAGATGCTGAGTTGGTTATTTCCTGCTCTCTTTGTTTGAAATTAGCCCTAATTGACATGAACAAGGCAACAGGGCAGAATACTCCTACACTCAAGCTGACGCACATTCAGTCGCTCGTTATCTGTCTAAAAGGAGATGTATTGGTGACATCACCAACTGGGTATGGTAAATTCATGCTTTTTGAACTATTGCCTCACTTTACTTCAATTAACAAGAGACGTAGGTACAATTTTATTTAGTCAACGAGAATAATCAGCAAAGCTTTTAGCAGTTCAGCACAACAAGTGTGATCATCAAATAAGCATTCGAAGAACCCAACCCTTTCTGAGCGTCCCTTTTATATTCTTTAGTTAACTCTGTCTCCATTCGCTACAATAAATTTCTGGCTCCACTGGCTGAGATTGTTTATGTCTCACTATGTTGCAGCTAGTTTTAGTGACCTTGGCCATTTTCCCATTCTCTTGCACAGTAAAGGTGCCTTGTTCAGCCCTGGACCCAGAGTAAGCTACTATTAACTACTAAGTACAATTGAGGTTTTACATTTAGAAGTAAACAAGTAAACAAATAGTAATGTTGCAACATTTAAACAACCCTATAATTATTTTTAATGCGTCATATCATCATGTTTCAAATTAATCATCGCATTAATCATCATTTAATCATCTGCAAAGTTCAACTGCAAGTTTAACAGTCGTAATCACCTTGTAGGCTAACATGGTTAACATTCTATAGGCCTTTCTATTAAACTGCTCTCTATTTTTGACACGTTGGCAAACTTTCACAGGTGTTTTCAGAATAGCTGCCATAGTTTACGTCATGTGTTCCTTTAGATTTCTATCGGAAAATGGTGGCCAATACTAGTGTATTCGTGTATGATCAGTAGATGGAAAATGGAAATGGTTTAAAACAGAGGTGTGTTTCAGTTACACTGGATTCTCACCATGAACTTCAGTTTCTCAACCGAGGTTCAGTAGTGATGAAAGTGATTATTACCAGTAGCACTAATCACATGCTAATATATTAATGGTATATAAGACTAGATTAGATTAAATTAAGATTATATTAGATTAGATTAAGGTCAAAACTCACCATCTTCTCATTTATATACCATATTTTTTTATTTATTTATTGTATTTAATTGTTTTCTTGCATTTACTGTAAATGTATCATATTTGATTTAAGTGTAAGAAGAATCATACCAAAAATGATAATAATAAAAAAGAATGTCCTTCTTTCAGTCCACATTTTCCAGAACTGGTGTATTTATTTATTTTAAATAATGAGCATGTGAGGTCTAGACATTATTTAAAAAAAACTCTGTCTCAGGCATGGGGAGGCACAATGGTGCAGTGGTACGCATGTCTGCCTCACAGCAAGAAGGTCCTGGCATGTTCTCCCCATCTTGGAAGGGTTTCCTCTGGGCACGCCAGTTTCATCCCATAGTTCAAACAAAAGACATGCACATTAGGCTAATTGGTTGCTCCAGTAACTGATTGTGTGTGCTGGCCCTACGACGCTCTTGCAAGCTTTTCAGGGTGTATCCCGCCTTCTCCCAGTGTTGGCTGAGATAGGCTCTAGCATCCCCTTTTGACCCTAATGGGATTAAGCCAGCACTCCATTGCTACAATCTCTCCATTGGCTTCCTGTAGCTGCTCGCATTAGATTTAAAACACTAATGCTTGCCTACAAAGCCAAAAATGGACCTTATTTCAGCCCGCACTGCACTGCATTCTCTCAGATCCTCTAGCACTGCGAGACTGGTCCCTCCTTCTACCAAGGGACAAGAAAAAGCATCTAACCTCTACTCTGTTCTTGCTCCAAGGTGGTGGAATGAACTTCCTCTGGATGTCCAGAAAGCTGAGTCACTGGTTGTCATCAAACGATGGCTGAAAACCTACCTTTTTCGGCAGGACTTAGATTAGCACTATGTTTCACACACACACACACACACACACACACACACACACACACACACACACACACTCACAAAAAACCCAACACTCATGTCTAGTCTATAACCTATTTTTTTTTTTTCATGAAAACCTATGTTTACAAGGAACACAAGGATTATGCACCAAAAGAAAAATATATTTTTTTTTTCGGATTGAGGTAAATTTTTCTGAGCTTACACATTGTAGGTATATGCATCAACCAATCAGATCAAGAGGAACAGATGTCAGTTGCTGATTAATTACGATTCTCAGAAAGCCTTAACAGGAATGACAAGCAGACTAACAAACAGACAAAAACAGGTGAACAGATCATTGTCTAAACATCAGTGTACACAAGAACTAATGTACACTCTCTGTTTCTCGTGTGTGGTCTGTGTGTGTGTGTGTGTGTGTGTGTGTGTGTGTGTGTGTGTGTCAGCTTCAAGCCTTTATTGAGATTATGAAACTCCCTACTGTTATGACAGTGAGTGTACCTAAAATGTTCACCTTCTTGACAGCCTGTTTGTTATTATTACATCATCTTCACTACTTGACAACTTCTTCAGACAGCCGTGAAGTAAAACTTCATGCGAAAGTGCACGCAAAACAACTTGAAATATTCTAAAAAGTCACATGGCATTCAGTGAAGTCCAAACTCTGTAAGAGAACAATTGGCACACGAATGTTTCACATTTCCACATCGGAATTCCGTGTTGTATCCAGCGTGTAAAGGTCTAAAGTAGACGTCACACACGCTGACATAAAGAAACAGCTGTATATAAACAATGAAAATTATCTGAAAGTCTTTACCATTGAAGGAGTTATACAAAAGATCTGTTGTCAGTGGTCTAATGTGCAGTTTGTGTGTGGACGGAAGCCAATGTTTTGAAATCTGCTGTAATCAGTCGAACGTTATTGAGTGTTAAAGAGTTGTCGTAATCAGCTCTGAGTGGCACTTCATATTGTTTCACTGATTAACTAATTTCAGTACATTGAGTAATACAGGACCTTTTCTCAAGAGTGCAGACACTTCACACTTAAGTGCCGTTATATAGATTTCAGTTGTAAACATTATAAACAAAAATACAAAAAAGGCAAATTCTGACGTTTTCAACTCTTTACTCTTGTGTTTCTAAACCATATATGTTGTAGAATGATTACAGATATAAACACATTAGGCTAGTGTGAGTACATCAAACCCACTCACACACTCCTGAAGAAATTTGACTAATTTTTTGCCATGTGCATAAGTAAAAAAAAGTGCACATCTGTGCGGTCTACACTCTTAAGTGAATTCTGCCCTCGACTTATGCACTGCTTCAGCTGCACCCCTCTGAGAGCTATAGTAAATCAAGTGCCACTGTGTGACAAAGCATGTCATTTGTTTTTGTTTTAAGCTACACTTACATTTCTTGAAAACTTATATTACAAAAAAAACAGAAAAACAAAACATTTTACATCTCATAGTACTGTGAGAAAACCTGATAATTAATTACTTCAGTGAGAATTAAACAGAAAAATATCAATTAAAATAAGTGTAAATAGCATCAAATGTATTTTGTCTTCTTTATGCTTTAATCTTAAACCAAAATGCGGTACCTGCTTGTGCTTCTTTCAAAAATCTGAGCAGAGCTCGCTAAGGGTAAACATCATCGACACCCGTATTCCAGTGCAAACTCCTGGACAGAACCCACAGTAAAAATACACACCGTCTACCGGCATCATATTAATGACCCACTCACTTATTTGCTAAACCCCAAAATCCTATTAGGGTTGTGGGAAGGCTGGTGTTTATCTCAGCTGACACTCTGCGAAGGCAGGGTATACCTTGATCAGATCATCGTCGGGCAACACACACAAAACCATTCACATTCACACTCATACCAAGGGTCAATTTGAAACAGCCAGCTAGCCTAATGTGCATGTCTTCTCACTGCGGGAGGAAACCAGAGCATCCAGAGGAAACTGGCGCAAACATGGGGAGCACATGCAAATTCCACAAAGAAACACCCGAGCCTATGAATAAGCCCAGGACCTTTTTCCTGTGAGGCAGACGTGCTAACTACTACGCCACCCGGCCACCCCATATTAATGACTCTCTTAGCCTATGATGTTTCATAGGCTATATTCACTTCATTTACCTTATTTATTTACTTTATAGGGTCAGTGGTGACTCGGTGGTAGGGTGCTGGATTACTGATCCGAAGGTTGAGGGTTGAAGCCCCACTATCACCGAGTTGTCACTGCTGTCCCCCCAGTGCAGCTAACTGGGTTATCAAAGGCCAGCCATGTCTCTCACTGTCTGTGATAAGAGGCATGTAAAAAAACCTGCTGTCAGCGTGTTTCTGTGTGAATGGTTGTGTGTGTGTTGGCCCTGCGATGGCCTGGTGTGCTGTCCAGGGTGTACTCTGCCCAGAGTCGGCTGAGATGGGCGCCAGCCTCCCTGTGACCCTAATTAGGATTAGGCGGTTCAGAAAATAAATGAATGAGTGAATGATGATATTTACTTTATTTGGGTTTATCAGTGTGGTTTATGGTTTAAATGATTTCAGTGACATTTAAATAGTAAATGCTAAAGAAAGTTCATGTTCTTCTGACATGTGGGCATTACACGGTCTACTTCTATTTTAGGTACATCACACCTTCCAGTCTCATTACTCGAGCCCGCTGTGAACAACAAGTTTACAAAGTGAACAACAATTTTTTCTGTTTAAAAAAAAGTCATAACTGTTACCAGACAGTTTATATATTTGCGTATAGTAATAATTTAGGGTTTGATAAGGCAATTGTTTGCTGAAGTTTCTCCACACGTGTGTAAAACGTGATGTGAGGTGCTAGGAGGCTCCCTGTCCATTGGTCTTCTCCCTTGAGGATCCATTTTCAGAGATTTCCAGACATCCATTTATCTTTTAATATCGATTAACTGAATAAACTGTGCTGAAAATATCTAAATGGCTGTGCTTGAGGATATCATCGTGACTTTTTCTGTCTCTTGTTGGTGTAGGTATCGTGTCTCTGATATCCTTGGCTACGCTGTCATATGAACGTTACTGCACCATAATGGGGGCCACGCAGGCTGATATCACTAGCTACAGGAAGGTCTTCATGGGTATCGCTTTCTCCTGGACCTACTCCCTGGTGTGGTCTGTGCCTCCGCTATTCGGGTGGAGCCACTACGGTCCTGAGGGCCCTGGTACAACCTGCAGTGTGAACTGGACCACCAAAACAGCAAACAACATGTCTTACATAGTCTGTCTTTTCTTTTTCTGCCTCATCCTTCCGTTTGCGGTAATTGTGTACAGCTACGGAAAACTGCTGCATGCCATTAAGCAGGTGAGATTGCTGAATGTCTTTAAAATGATGATGAGAAAAACTTGAAACTCTGATTCTGGAGCATTAAAATCATTGACATGTAAATGTATATTTTTAAAATGCTGTTTATGGTGCATAAGAAATGATGGGGGAAACGATGCAAATCTAGAGCCTTAAGTTTAAGACTAAGGCCACTATGGCCTCAACCCTCCAGCAGAGGGAGACAGAGAGCTGCCTCTTGGTGAATAATTAGTGCTAACTGTCTCCACCTGTCATTAGCCTTTTTAAGCCCCACTAACAAGTGGTCATATGCTCAGGCTTAACCTAAAGAGTCGGGTTGCGTCGCTTTACATCTTAAACCTCAGAGCTGTGTCCTGGTCTTTATGTGGTGTGCCGAAGACGTGCTCGCGTTCTAATCCAGCGCTTGATTTGGAAACACTGAGTGATCATTAATTCTTTATTTAACTGGTGCAGGGTGTGTGTTGGCCTGGAATTAGTGTTTATTAACCTTTCTGGTGGGTTTTCTTTATCCTCCATTTGTACTCCGTACATGGGTATCATACTGGGGCCTGAGTTTAAATTATTCAAAGAATGTAGGCAGTTCAGAAGCCTTAATTATCCATCATTGAATATGCTTTTTATTAGAAGAGCATTAAAACCTGAATAAAACTCAATGTCTAGACGTTCAACTTTACAAAAGAGTTTGTAGTCTTTACTACACTTACTAACATTTTTGGAAAAGGGGGGGGACAAAAACACGAGACGATCAGAAGTTTCTGGAACAGAGAAACAGTCATGTTTGGGGAAATAAAGGAAGCTGGAAAGAATTGACGGTATAAAGGAAGTGCAGCATATCAGATTCATGACCCTGATCTTCAGCGGGTCTCCTGTTTAAAGGGAAAGGAACTAATGAAAGCTTTTGTGAGTGTCTTTCATTCAGAACCATGATCTCCGAAGTAGTCAAGTAAAATTAGAACAAAATTGGGTCAGGATTAATAAAAAAATAGGAGCGAAATGATATTTTGGGCATAGCTTTATCTGGCCGTCATGTATAACATACTTAAAGTCCTCAGTTCTCCTGCTTGAGGATTTGATGCAATTCAGTTTTGTGTATGTGTCTTTATACGGTGAAACTGGTGTGAAATAATGCCTCCCATTCTGCACTTGATGCATCTCTATACTAATTTGAGCTTAAACTGTGCTATTAAAAATAGTTTTACTCCATATATGGTAAAGAATGACACATTAAAAGTCACCATCAATCAAAATTTTGGAACATTGTTTTCACTGTAGTTTGAATTATCGTCAAAGTCAAATGATAACAATTCAGGGTGGGGTAACGCAAAAGGGATAAAAGTTGTTTTTCACTCTGCAACAAGGCAGATTCCTAACAAATGGAAAAAATAAAACTAAACTGATCCAGAGTGCTGACAGAACATATGGAAGAAGCTGGGATAATTGTGAAACAGTCTTGAGCAGATGCTGATGCAATAATTATAAGAACGGCTGTTGGACTTTGATAATATTAAGATGTAGTTGTAGTTGGAACAGACGTTGACCCGCTAATTTTGCTGATCCAACTTTCTGAGCCAGACAGTCATGTACATTTCTTTAAACCTGGGCGTGGAAAACAGCCTGGCAAAATTTTCAGCATTAGAGATATTCAGCACAGTCTACCAGTTTCCTGTAACAGTTTGTTGTTTCTGCATGCCATCACAGGCTGTGATTCAATGTCTGCCAGGTATCGGCAGGGGAATAAGAAAGCATTCAAACTTCTCCAGAAGCATCCAGAATTGCAGAGATTCTCAGTTAGAGAAAAAGTTACTTAGAAGTTTCAGTTACATCTGCTGGAGAAAAAGTTACTTAGAAGTTTCAGTTACATCTGCTGGAGAAAAAAATATTTTATCCATGTATGGGGCAGAGAAAACCACATTATCACTAAATACTCACAGATATATTTGCTTTATGAAAGCAATTGTAAAATGCCCCATCCACACAAGAATACAGCTGGCCACACTTCCTCCAACATCAGCAGCAGCCAAAGAGCATTCATTACGTGCATATCATCAAATTCAACACTGGTTAGGTACCATCACCATGTGAGTGGGGCTGGGCTGCAAGTATGGCTGTGAGAGGCTGTAAAAAAGTGGGACTCAAGTTTTCTGTGCTTTGTGGTCACTGTCATGGTAATGGGTGCAGTAATTACCAAACCCCTGATTTGAGTGAAGACCAGGACACAGTTGACAAGTCTGGGGTTCAAGAACATAATGATTATTGTGAGCAGCCACTGGTTAGCATGGATGTGATGGAGGACCAACCTGTCACTTTAGAAAGTGATTTACAAGCACCAGTTGCTACCACATCTGTTTGTGGACAAGAAATCTTCCAAACGCCCAGTGAAATACTAAATTAGACAAATTAGCATATGAAACTATGTGTACTTTCGAAGATTACAAACATGTGTATGTTAAATGCAGATTAAACCCCTCTAACTTGCATGAAATATATAGGTAACTGGACCACAATTTATTTGATTATTACAGAATGTTCTGAGCAAGTAAGGCATTGTAGTGATAGAGTCCAGTTCAATTCAGTTTTATTTGTATAGCGCTTTTTACAATTGACATTGACATTGACAAAGCAGCTTTACATAGTAAAATTAAATTAGGGAGGAATCTAAAAATTTTTCTACAACCCCTACACATCCCTAAT
>JAQMYF010000025.1:7191388-7217608 GCA_030014195.1 Neosilurus mollespiculum | reverse complement strand
GCCTACTGTGCATGTTTTTGGACTGTGGGAGGAAACCGGAGTACCCGGAGGAAACCCACGCAAGCACAGAGAGAACACGCAAACTCCACACAGAAAGACTCCACACAAATTCCCGAGCTGGGAATCAAACCCAGGACCTTCTTGCTGTGTGGCGGACGTGCTAACCACTACGCCACCGTGCCGCCCTGATAAAATATATATATATATGATTACACCATTTCTGTTATAAAACAAAATCCTCACTCAGAAGGCATTGGGACTCTTACTATGTCATATGTAAGGGTTAGAAGAGTTAATCCCCAGAGTATCATCTCTCTTCTATTTTTTTCCAATCTTTTGCCGCAGTGACTTTTTAAGCTGGAAATGTGATTCTGTGACACGTTTAAACTGTTTTCATGTTCCTGAAGCATTAAGCCCCCTGCTGTGAGACAATCAAATTGTTCATGAACATCACACGGAGGGTCTTATATGTTGAAGTGATGCAGAATGGAAGTTCATTCAAGTGTAAAAAGTTGTTGTTTCTGCCTTCTGGTTTTGGCTGCAGAGTATCATTAAAGTGCCTGAAAAGGAAAATGAAGATGAGCGACTGTCAACACCGACATTTTGGTACCGATGTTTTGCGTCCACCGTCCAAAGACATGCACGTTAGGCTATAATTGGCTGTTCCAAATTGCCCCTAGGTGTAAATAAGATTGAGTGAGTGTGAGTGTGTGTGTGTGTTGGCCCTGTGATGGACTGGTGAGCTGTTCAGGGTGTATCCCACCTTCATCTAGAATCGGCTGAGATGGGCTTCAGCCTCCCTGCAACCCCAGTAGGATAAAGTGGTTTGTCAAATTGATGAGCATGCGCAACAGACGCACAAGCCGTCATTGCTGTTTCACTAGGCACAACCCTTTCCTCATGACAGGCATTCAGACTCTCAAATTTTCTTTCACAGAGGAGTGCGGAATGCTTTTTTTGTCATGTTTAACTCCGTCAATAAGGAAAAAGGGCGGAATTTAATTGACAAACTACATATTTACGAATGAATAACCAAATATAATAAAAAATAATCCAAAGCTCTGAATCTTGATCTCCACTTTTATCATGAAATATTTCACTCTGACAGTCTCACAGAGTGAGCAGATAGTAAAGCACTCATGGCATTTTAGCATTAGCAGAGCATTTAATCCCTCGAGTTCGCAGAGGAATTTCTGAAGGAGTTAGCGTTTGATCTGAGCCAATTACAGTAAAATCTTTACTAGAGATCAGACTAACGCTGAGCTGCTGCTTCTACCTCCTGAATGATGATGTGTGTAATGAGAGAGATGGAATACAGTGCCTAGGGGCATTTCTTAAAATAAATAACCGGGGTGGTTGCCCAGGGTGGAACAGGGGGGCTACAGACTGGATAACTTCTCTCATCTTTGCTTCCTCCCATCTAGAAATGTGTGAGTTATAAGCACAGGAACAGAAGTAGGAAAACATCCCGTACATCCATAATGCTCTGCTTAAAGTCATTTTAGCAAAACTCTTTGTATTTCTCAAGAAATAGACACACAAATAGTACAGGATGAGTAGTTTTTCCACTTTCACTGGGTGCTGAAGTACAACCGAGTACTACTGAGTTTAGTAGATAATTCACAGGATTTGTGGAGTCTTATTGGTTTGCAATTTCAGGGTAGCTAACATTAGCCACTCCACACACTGGGGATAGTGTTCGGATCAAATTGGCGGGTAGAGACTCAGCATCAGTGATGGTCATTGATTCAAAAATCTTGAAAATATTCAACAAAATTTGCTGTCCAAATTCATAAACCTTTCATTTGTTTGTGATGTGGCCCTCAGTGAAAATGAGTTTGACCCCCCTGATTTAAGCAGTTCAGAAAATGAGTTGAGTGAGTCAGAGGTTTAACTTGTTGAGGCAAACTTACAGTAGGTTTAGTGGAAATGACAGTCAGGTACAGGAGAACATCTACAAGCCTTCCGCAGTTCTGTGAAACAGGGACAGAGTGAAGTACACTGACTGCCATTCAAAACTTTGAGAGAGAAATTTCTGTATATACTCGGTTGGGGAGGGGGTGGGGGTGTTTTGAGTATGCCCTGTGACTTTACTGATGATAGTACTCGGGCACTTGAGAAAATGATGAGTTGTCATTTTGTCACGCTTCATTGCACATGTATAGGTCACTATGCAAAAGTGGACCAAATGCAGTTTGCGCGAAACACAAAATGTATCTGCACAATTTGAGGAGTGGTTTGGAAAGCCTATAAAAAAAAGCTCAAAAATGTCCACTATTGTTAGTCTAGGGCACGTCATAATGCCACGTCTGTCATGTGAACAACGTCTCCGGGCAATGGGTTTGGTGGAGGCCAGGTTGAGCTACAGTGAGGTAGCGAGGCGTATTGGCTGTACACACCCCACCGTCAGAAACCTGATTGACCACCACAACATGAGAGGGTCAGTTGACGACAGACGAGAGAGAGTAACGACTCGCTACATCTGCTTGCAGCACTTGCGGGACTGGTTTCACTGTGCTGTATCGCCTCAAATCACCGCCTGTATCGCCGCAAATCACTGCCTGTATCGCCGCAAATCACTGCCTGTATCACCGCAAACAGAGGCCATGACTTTCATTTTGTGCCATTATGTTTTGTTGTTTGTGATGTGCATAATTTATTCCTGAAACTTTTGTTTGTTGTTGTTGTTTTTTTTTGAAGCCAAAATTATGGTCTCAAAATTTTCAATGCATTTAATCTCTGGAAAGGTGAGAAAGGAGATTTAATTCACTTTTCTTAATAGGTTCATGTCTTTAAAAGATTTATACAGAGATGTATACAAAGCTTGCATCACCTCACAATCCGTACAGTTCTTTTATATCCCTATAAAACCTCTCTCTCTCTCATGACTTCACACAGGCGGAAGGTAGTGAAGTTTCCACGTGATGTGTGATACCCATGACCTTCCTCTGTTTGGTTCGTTTGGTCTTTTTTACACCTCCTGAAGAGATCTCACCCTTAATTGGAAATGCAGTCACAGCTGAGTCCCAAGCTGAGCTTCCAGCGTGTCTTACCAGTTTCATGCCACCTGCTGCCCTCCCCTTTCTTCACCCTGCCCCAAGTGTCTTAACACCCCAGCATGCTTTGCTTTAAACCTTATACCCAAACGAGGATAGAAATGACATAACGGTTCAACATGGTTCAGGACAGCATGGTGCCAATTAATCCAATGGCCATCAAGAAACATAGTGTTAAGTCTCAACGTGTCAAAGAACAGTGTCACGCAGCAGATGACAGCTTTACATTGCCCTACTGAAATAGAGAGAGAGAGAGAGAGAGAGAGAATTTATTGCTGCTTTCCAAAAAAAAGTAAATTGTAAAAAAAAGAAAAAGTTTCTGTCCGTGCAGGTGTTTTAGACGTTATGTACCCGAGAGAGGAAGGAGTGAAGAACCATTAAAACACTGCAGGCTCAAAAGTAAACTAGTCTTTATCAATATTTGAAATATCAATATCATCTTTATGAAACATTATAAACTCTGACGCGACTACTAAGTAAGTAAGTTAGGTGGTTGTTGCTGAATATCCACTGAGCCTGAGGTGAATCATTGTTTTAGTATATACAGTACCATATGGGACAAGAAAAAAAAAAAAACTAAATCAAGATTCTTTCTTTCTTTCTTTAGGCATGTTTTAACCATGACAGAGGCAGGTCTGGTGAGCTCTGTGTACTCCGCAAGCAGAGAATAAGCACCCTCTGTAATGGCTTCTTTTTACTCTCGCTCTCACTCACTCATTTGCTGAGCCGCTTAAAGAGTAGTGGTATCGGGCATCCTTACAGCATAATTTGTTAGTATGTAATATGTTTAAGCGATACAGAGCTTATTTTGACATAAATGACCATAAAAAGCACAAAACTGGGTAATTTTCTCCCGTGGATTACTGGTGGAAGCTGAACCAATGGTTAGCAGGCGTTTTTCCCCCAGCAGTAACGTGAACTCGTTGGGCGGGGTTGTCCAGCGCAAGTAAACAAGCAGATCTATTCAGCGAGCAACATTTTAGGTGATTAAAAAAAAAGTGTTCAAGACACAACTATGGCAACAATTTGGAGGAAATGGGTGTAAATGGTTACCTATTTGAACCAGAGGGGGAGGAGTCTTGTGGAGACAGTGAGACGTCACATTCAAGTGACTCTGAGGATGAGGATGCTGCCAGAGGTGAGCGTGACGGTAAATCCAAAATAGCTTACGCAGCTAACATTTTGCCATCTTGTCTTCAGTTGGTTGAGAAACAAAAAGAAGTGTTTTCCGCGATTTCTACGCTTGTTGTTTGTGGAGCTCAGCACTGGCTGATAATGTGTTAAGATGCACGGGGTCAGTGATGTAGCCCAACCAATCCAACGAGTTCGCATCACTACCAGGCTGGAACAGCCAATCAGAAAGGCAACATGTCTCTGAACATGCCCAGTATTGCAGTACTTGCACGCATTTTGACAAGGGGCAAGGACTGATGTTGCCGGAAGATAACACTGATGTCCTACATGATCATTTTAAAGAGCTAGAAACACTGATTCAGCACAGGTACCCTTTAATCATACTAGGGTCGGAGGGGGGCGCCACCCTCATACCAAAAGTATTATTTGTAAATAATTGTAATTCAGAAATAACTGTTATTTTTACTGCAACTCTATTAAGTTCTGGATTATGAAAAGTCAGAAGGTCTTGATGATTTTTTTTTTTACAACAAAAGCTTTGATAATAGCACACTGTAAAAACTCATGTTGTTTTTATTAATGCATTGATTTGTTTGGTTATTGCTTCAACTGTAGCAGCTCATTTACAGGGACTCACACCAATGGATGCAACACATCACCTGAAACCAAAATGGTTCTTTCTTTCAATTCATTCATTTTTCTAAGTCGATTAATCCTAAAATAGGGTCACAGGGAGGCTGGCGTCCATCTCACCCGTCAGGACAGAGTACACCCTGGACAGCTCCCCAGGCCATCGCAGGGCCAACACACACACAACCATTCACACTCACTCTCACATCTAGGGGTGATTTGGAACAGGCAATTAGCCTACTGTGTATGTTTTTGGATTGTGGGAGGAAACCAGAGTACCCAGAGGAAACCCAGGCAAGCATGGGGAACATGCAACTCCACACAGAAATGCCCCGACCGTGCGAAGCAAACCCAGGCCTTCTTGCTTTCAGGCAGACGTGCCAAACACTGAGCCAACATGCCACCCTTAAAAATAGTTCATATATATATATATATGTGTGTGTGTGTGTGTGTGTGTGTGTGTGTGTGTGTGTGTGTGATGTATGTACACTAATACATTAGTTATCTTTAAGGAAATGTTTTATTCCTTATTTATGGAAGGAGTTTCCGGTGTCACCGTATATGAATTGAATGACGGAGAAAGTTAGCGATGAAACCCCTGAGGAGGAGGTCATCCTTCTTGTGTGATGTACCATCACTATTTCTTTTGTACTTGATGTCTCTGTTTCCTGTTTATCATCTGTCCTGGTGATGAAGGTGACAAAGACCAACAGGGCGCTGAGACATAAGCGTGAACAGCGGGTTCTTCTCCTGGTGGTCACCATGGTGGTGTGTTATCTTCTGTGCTGGCTGCCGTATGGTATCATGGCTCTTGTAGCGACGTTTGGAGAACCTGGACTGGTCACGCCCGAGGCCAGCATCGTGCCATCTCTGTTAGCCAAATCAAGCACTGTGATCAACCCCATCATCTACATCTTCATGAACAAACAGGTGAGGGCCATCCCCACAATCATCTGCAGCAAAGTGTATTTTCCCAAAATAAAACCCTTCGGCTTCTAGACATTTCTTACCAGTCCTCATGTAACACACTTATAGTGGCCTATGTCTTTCCACTCAGTCTGTATAAGGGGGTGTGTTCTGGTGGGGATGTGACATCAGTGCATACACTCTAGTGAAATGTACTATTGAGCTAGTGGGTTAAATGCTGTGTGTTGCAACATTATTAAAAGTGAAATTAATTACATGAATCTACTGATTGACTTGGAACCACTCCAAAAGTTCTTCATTGGCCCATTCTATACCCCTCCACCAAGTTTCCTAGAAATTGTGCTGGTAGTTTTTGTGCAATCACTGGAAACATCACCTCGTTGGCAAAAGTAATGAAGATGAACAGAATTTAACGTATTTGGGTGAAATAAAACTCAAAAGCGCAAATCAATTGAGTAGAACTCAGTTTCTGGTTAGAGTTGGGAGCATTGTGAATAAACTGATTGTGTTTATTTACTGTTTGCTTTACAGCATATGTATTTTTAAATATAGCTGTCCTTTTTTTAAAGTCATTATTCTGTAATTTTATATAAATAATTCTTTTAAACCGAACTTGTAAAATTGCAAGTATACATATGTACTGAAATTCCGCAACCCCACACCACCACCCCTGTTTGCCATGCTTTAAACATTCCCATGATTATTTATTCCTGTACACAATGAATATGAGATGCATCATACAGGCGAGAACATTTTTCCCTCACTGGTACACCATTCCTGCGCTGTGGCTTTCTGGAGATTATAGAGATGTTTGTCCGAAGTGGTCCTGGAAGTCCACTGTATGACATTTTCAGTCTTCAATTCCTCCCAGCCCGTAACCTTGGTAACTGTGAGTTGAGGCGAGTTGAAGGCTTTAAGTGCTGTACAGATTCGAGTATCAGCCATGGCTGCATCTGAGAAGAAAAGTAAAATGAGATGAGGAATGGAAGAAAAAACCTGCTCTAGGAATAAGCTGGTGAGTAAATCTGGTGTCAGTAGCCATCATGGTGTCAGTAACCATGACGGTTTACTTTCCTGCATCACTTGCTATCCCTAGAGATAGCCCTGTAAAACTTTTTATAATATATTTACAATGAGAAAGAAATGAAATAGATGGAATCATGCAGGATTTTCCACTTCCTGTGTCCATTTCACATCACAAAAGGTTCTCTGACACAAAATTACAAAAACCAAAAAAAACCCCAAAAAACATCTGTACTGTATTTTATCAAATTTAAACCATGTCTCAGAATTTTTTTTCTCATGGGATATGGAGATATGGACAGTGGGTGATCCCAAAAAAATCTGAGGGTGCCAATATTTTAATCCTAGAGAGTTAAACATGAAGTCATTCTAGCCCTTATATATGAGAGATTCATTCAGCATTCATTTGCCAAACCGCTTAATCTTGTTAGGGTTGCGGGGAGGCAGTCTCAGCCGACACTGGGCTACACCCTGAACAGCTCGCCAGACCATCGCAGGGCAACACACAACCATTCACACTCACACCTAGGGGTGATTCGGAGGTGGATGTGCTAACCACTACACCACCACTACACGCCCCTGTATGAGAGATGACAGAGGGAAATATTTTGACGATTTTTACTCCTCATCATGATGACGGAATATTAGTAAAACCAAATTAATGTCATGTTGGGTTCGCATGTGTCACGTAAGGGTACACAAACTTTTCCACACCATGTAACCACTGGAGCAGTTATACAGTCATGGATAACTGCTCCAACTGCTCTATAACTTAAAATAACCCTCTGATGGTACTGAATAATATGTGCTAGCAGCAGTACTGGAAAGAAATTTCTTCTAATCTTCACAGCTTCTTAAATATAAACATTCCCGTTTTTGCCTGGACAAAAGTCTTGTCGCAAAGACTTCATTTCACTTTCAAGACTATATTTATTACAGAAAAAATAATCAAGTGGCCTTGTTTATAATGAAATATATAATATTGTAGCAAATATAACATCATATTGAAAATCAAAAGCATCACTCAAGGTCAGTAGTGCCTCTGCAAACATGGCCGTGATCATCCCAGATGCTTGTCATGATGAATAATTATCATATTAAAAGAATCAGACACCTTCAAGATGTTCAAATTGCAGATTAAAAGAATAAAAAGAAAGTGCTACTAAAATCTTGAGCCCCAAGATACTTGTACCATTTTTATTACACAAATAAGTTATTTTAGAGGGCAGCTCGTTCATCAAATGGTCAGAAAGCAGTCAACCCTATGGTGAGAAATCTGAGCCTCCTGTAGGTTTGGAACATAACGGGAAGCAATAATCTGTTGATATTTGCGTCTAGTAATGTTCCCTCCCATCTTACATAGCTTTGTGATACCTCTGTACTGGAGGTGACCTTAAACCATGATGTTTCTCTTTCATACATGACTGGCTCTTCAGTGAACTTTGGGTCCAGCAATTTTCTAGAGGGTCAGTAACATTTTTTAGAAGGGCAGTAACAATATTGGTGGCATAGCGATATGATATTGAATTAATAATTCATGTTTCTTCTAATAACAGTCTCCACGTGTTAGGGCCTTGGTAAGCACGTCATGGTGTGTCTTGTACAGGACCTGTTTTGGGGCAGTATGGTGACCACTGCAAGATGATTTACAGTTCATGCTAAAGCAGATAATTCAATTCAATTCAATTCAGTTTTATTTGTATAGCCCTTTTTACAGTTGACATTGTCACAAAGTAGCTTTACATAGTAAAAGTAATTTAAGGAGGAATTTAAACATTTTTCTACAACCCCTACACAACCCCCTACACATCCCTAATGAGCAAGTCCGTGGCGACAGTGGCAAGGAAAAACTCCCTCAGTTGACACAAGGAAGAAACCTTGAGAGGAACCAGGCTCAAGAGGGAAACCCATCCTCATTTGGGTAAAACCATAAAAATACAAACCATATAAGAGAAACTTAATTTCAGTCCAACATGTAGTCCGGTTGGATATACCACAACTGTAAGTCCTGCTAGCTAATGCTAGCTATGAGTCGTAATGGAGTTTTTTGAGGCAGTCATCTGGAGGCTAACTACAGTTTTTAGGTAGACCATTGTTTTCTGGGTGCATGACCTAACTTAGGTGTATCAAGGAGGTCCGAAATTTCTTACTACTGCTTGCAAATTCTTTCCATTTGCTTTTAGGAGATCTTGAAAGTTTCTACAGTTTTTGCAAAAGATTTGATTCCAGATTCTTGATGGCCACCAACCCATTTATGCTTTGGTCATAAATTGCCTAAAAGCTGCTTTAATATCTGTATTATAGGTATATTTAGCTAATCAAGCAATTTTCTTTATTTTTTACTAATTTTACTAATTACTTTGATCCAGAATTTGATGCTACATGATTGCAACAAGACTTTTGTCCAGCCTAGACTGGGTATGTTCGTCTTTTGTTAGCTGTAAAAGGTAGAAATAAATGTACGGTTTCCTGTTGCTTACACAAAACAATCTGTAAACTTGTAGGATTAAATTAAGCTATAGCTGATTTAAAAAATGCTTATTCAGAAGTGAAGTTATCATTTTGTCAGTATTAGGCACGCATGGTACAAAACTTTTGTCCGTGACTGTACAGAACGTGTGTGTGTAATGTTCCTTCACGTAGAGGAACAACCATATAAATAACTATAATTGCTTATCCAGACTTTTGTTCATGTCTTACATAAATGTTTCAACAGCAAGAAAAAATGTTGGGGTGTAATTATTATTATGTTTATGATAATTATAATGAAAGGGTTATGGCAGTAGAATGTGGGTTATGTTCGGTAAAATACCTGTTTGATTGGTGAGAAGCTATTCATCCTAACAAGGTAATGATTTGAATGTCATACTGATATCTGCCACTTACTTACAGTCACTTTTTCTGGAATGTTTTGCATTAACTACAGTTACGGCATTTGGTAGATGCCCTTATCCTGGGCAACTTACATTTATCTTTTTTTTTTTTTAACCGAGCAATTGCGGGTTGAAAGCCTTGCTCAAGGGCCCAACAGTGGCAGGTTGGTAATACTGCGGCCTGAACCCATTACCTTCAGATCACTAAGCCAGAGCCTTATCCTCTGAGCCACCACTGCCTCTGCATTTACCTCGGTCTGCATTCACAATGTTGAGCAAAAGTTTATTATCCTGATAAACGTACACAAAGTTTTTAAACTCTGTGTATATCCATTTTGTTATAGATCGTCAGGATTTTATGGTACATTCACATCCCTGAGTCTATGAGTTGAGTCAGAATCAGAGCTAAAGTGATTCATTAGAATCATTTAATATTTGGTTTGGTTTCACACTGCACAAAATTTCACAAATCACTTAAACAATGAGACATGGTTATAAGATGAGATGAGATATTGTTATGTGTACGGATAAAAATATTCTCATGAATTCATTCATTAATTTGCCAAACCGCCTTATCCTTTATTAGGCATCTGAGGAGGCTGGAGTCTGTATTAATGTTAAACCTTTCATCCATTTCATTTACAGCTTCTGAAGTTTTGTTGGGCGGCATACGGGTTAGCTCGTCTTCTTCACAGTAAGAAGGTTAGGTTTGAGTCCTGGGCTCGGGCGTTTCTGTGTGGAGTTTGTTCTCCCTGTGTTTGTGTGGGTTTCCTCCGGGTACTCCCGTTTCCTCGTTATTGTACCATACACGGTAGCCTAATTAGCTGTTCCAAATTGCCCCTAGGTGTGAGTGTGAGTGTGAATGGTTGTGTGTGTGTTGCCCTGAGATTATCTGGTGAGCTGTCCACCTTCGCCCGGTGTCGGCTGATTAGTGAGTCAGTGAGTGAAGGAATTTCACATAGAAGAAGAAGAAGAAGAAGAAAGCAGTTCCTTCTGGATCATTGTGTCACTTCTACGCTATAATTTCCCCTTATTTCTTTTCTTCCTCGTTTTTTTTTTTCGTGTCAGTTCTGCAGGTGCTTCAGGGGTCTGCTTATGTGCACATCTCCAGATCGAGGGTCAAATTACAAAAACTCCTCCAAGCTCACAAAATCTCTCAGGATGTTCAGACAAGCCAATGATCCCAATGTAAATCCATGCCAAGACGTTGCCTGCAATCCAGACAGCGACAGGCTGAAGAGTGGTTCTGGGCCTGAGAACTGTTCTCCTGCAGCTCCTGGAAATATGAAGCCCATCATATCTCTGGTGGTCTACTACAACGGATGAGCAAACAGACAGAGACCCAGTTCTTCACTTATTGATGCAGTTGCATACAAGAAAAAATAAATAAAAAACAGTTACAGCCTAACACTCATCCGTCTAATTTCTTAAAGCCTCTACAACAGACGGCTGGAGAGAACTCTTACCTTTTTTTTCAGAATGTACCAAGAGCTAGAGATTAAACACAATCTACAGTTTATACTCACCAAATTTCATAAACCTTATTTAATCTCATCGTCATATTAAACTCACCTGCCCCCACAAATAAAATAATTCATGTTCAGTTCACATAAAACCTCTACTGTGTATTTATTGTGAATTTATAGGACTGTGGAATAATGTGTTGATTCAGACCAGAACTTTTTATTTTAATAATCATAATATTCAGAACATCTTCACCTATAGTTAGTAGTTTAATTCTGTTTGTTTGTAGCTCAGGTTGTAGGTGGTACGGTAGTGTAGTGATTAGCACGTCCAACTCACAGCAAGAAGGTCCTGGGTTCAACTCCCGGGCTCTGCATTTCTGTGTGGAGTTTTGCATGTTTCCCTGTGCTTGCAAAGGTTTTCTCAGGGTACTTTGGTTTCCTCCCACAGACCCTAATGGAAGTAAGTGGTTTACCAAGTGAGTGAGTGAGTATCAAATTGTATTAAGCATTTACACAACAGACACCTGAGCGTAGGTAAATTTTACCAATCCAAAGCCTCTATCAGGAAATTCAACTCCCTCTCTGAGTCAGTCAGCTCGTTAAACGAATATCATCAGTGATCTGTCATCTGTCAGCGCATCAAGAGCGATACAGGGATCACAGTGTGTTGTTGTCATCATGATCGTCTGTCATCACACTTGCATCTAATCCTCAACTGTTCCTCAACCAGTCAACATATTCAACTTATATAACTTTCATAGAAAATTATTTATATCTTGATATCATGTTGCTCCTAGTTTATTTGTATTAGATCAATTTTTCTCAGAGTAAAACATGGACTTCTTCATTTACTCCACATGAGGATTTTCATCGTTAACCCACACTTCCATTTACAAAATTTTTATTTTTGTATTAAATACATTTTATTAATATTTTAAGATTTTTTAAGATTTTTCAATTCTGGTTTTCAATAAGCAGTGCAGGTGACACTCCCTGAAAGACTCTGGGGAACCAGTAATAATATATATAATTTTATCCCCCCCCAATTTTCTCCCCTAATTTTAGTCATATCCAATTCCCACCCTTCAAGTATTGCCTCCCCTATCACACAACCACCACCAACCAGGGAGGAGCGTAAGCATGTACATGCCATATCCTACCTCTCCCCTTTTTACAAACTGCTGTGAATGCGTATTTGGGGGCAGCCTAACATACTTGGAAGGAAAGCACTATCCTCCCCTCGTACAAATGAGCTCAGAGACGCCCATGACTGGCTGGTGATTGCTGTGAGTGACAGGGAAGTGAGAGTATGCCATCCCACCCTCCCATGAGAGCTCGGCCAATTATCTGCTGATGGACGCTCATGGATGGCTGTGGCATCAGTCATCAGCATTTTTTTTTTCAGTTAATTTTATATACTCACTCACTTATTCATTCACTTGCCAGACTGCTTAATCCTACTACAGTTGCAGGCAGGCTGGAGCCTATCTCAGCCGACTCTGGGCGAAGACGGGGTACACCCTTAACAACTTGCCAGACCATCTCAGAGCAACATGAACAACCATTCACACTCACACTCACACCTCGGGTCAATCTGGAACAGATAATTAGCCTAATGTGCATGTCCTTGGACTGTGGGAGGAAACCAGAGTACCCAGAGGAAACCCATGCAAGCACGGAGAGAACATGAAAACTACACATAGAAATACCCAAGCCTGGGATTCGAACCCAGGACCTTCTTGCTGTGAGGCAGACATGCTATCCACTATGCAATCGTACCGTTCCATTGTATATAAGAATGTTTTTTCTAATATCTTGTTGTCTAAATGTAAAGGTGAGTGAATTTGATTTCACTCAGAAAATAGTCTGATTATAGATTCACAAAATATTGAATTATGGGCTGTGAAAAACAACAAAACAGCACAAGGTAAACATGCAAAAGTATTTTTGGTTTTGGTTTTGATGATGAAAAGTTTGAACAATAATAAAAAAAAACTGTATTTGATCAACTGCTTATAATCCTCTTCATATCATTTCTGCTAATAACTTCAGGAAGAATAGAAATAAAACAAAGAATTTTGTATAAATTGACAAAAACTAAACACTTTTTTAAAGAATAAACATTTCGGGAGCAAATTTTTTTTTACCTCCAAATGAACATTTCTTCATATCCAGATTGATAAATGTGGTCTATTCTTTAAATAAGTAACCTTCATTCATTTTGTAAGCCGCTTAATCCTAATTAAAGTGGCGGGGAGGCTGGCACCCATCTCAGCTGACTCTGGACGAGGGCAGGGTACACCATGAACAGCTCACCAGACCATCGCAGGGCCAACACACGAACAACCATTCATGCTCACTTTCACACATAGGGACGATTTGAAACAACTAATTAGCCTACTGTGCATGTTATTGGACTGTGGGAGGAAACCGGAGTACCCGGAGGAAACCCACACAAGCATGGGAAACGCCCAAGACCAGGAGTCAAACCTAGGCCTTCTTGCTGTGAGGCAGACAAGCTAACCACTGCGCCACTGCGCCACCTAAATAAGTAACAGATAAAATAATAGTTTTATCCCTCTGTTGCATGATAACATTAAGTTCACAAACATAAAAACACTAACAAGGCCTGTATTTTTCCCCTTATCACATTTACAGACAGCCATTTTACAAGAATTCCTCTACACCATAAATCAGATCTTCATTAAAAATGAGCAGCAGTAAAAATCATTTCAGGTTTCATCTCTCTAATCCGTTGCCACTCAGACGACGGAGACCATCTTGCTTTATCACTAAAAGGATTTCCTTTACTTTGTACATCAAACTTGTTCCCCCCCCCCCCCCCACCCCCGTGCTGAATTCCTGTCTTCACGGTGCATGAATGTAAAGTGTTATAATACATCATGGAGTCTGAGACGGAGAGACCTTGACCTTCAGATAAAATAATGCACATTTAAAATGGAGGGTACTAATGGCATCCATAATCTTCCTCCTTCTGCATGGTGATGAATGTAAACATTACATGCAGATATATTTAATTTGATAGTAGATTAGATTTATGGCACCTTATTATTATTTTTTTTTTATCCAAAGATAGTCAGTACTGTATTTGGCCAGGTATTTGTGATTATTTGATTTTAAAATCATAATGATAATTATGTTTTTGGGCACTTGAGTTTTGACATAAGTTCATACCCAGTCTTTGTAGTTCACTATTGTGGAATAAATTGAGATCATTGGTAAGATTTGAAGGAGTAAAATTCCTCGAAGGGGATCCAAGGGATAATCGAAAATTTCATAGTATTTGGTGAAATATAGAGGATTTCAACCCCTGCGATACCACAAGATGACTCGGCAGATGAGAGAGGTGGGTGTGGTGGTTGGCAGGTTGGGGAATATATAGGCTTATTTACGTGGCTTTGTACCTTCTCCACTTCACGGACTCGCTTCAAATGTTCTGTAAGTTTCAAATATAGAAGTAGGCTTAGTGTTTTGATTATATTTATGTCACTAGGGATCCAAAACATTCAAACTATTAGCTCTATCACATTGCCACCTATTGCAATGTGCATATGTATACCATGCTTTTTGCCATGACTGGGAGTGGGAGCCTATTGGCCATGGCGGCGTGCGGCAGTCATACAGGGTGCGCGGTCTAGATTATTTTCCACATCATTGGTCTTGCATATCCTGGCATTATAAAATTCTATCAACATGAAACTTCTTTTGAATGATCCTCCGATGCTCTTAATCACATTTGATGGGAATTGGCCATTAAGGGGCGCTACAATTATGAGAAGTCTATATCTCAAGAGTGCTTTACTCCTTTTGTAATAAACTTGGTGGGGACATTGTAGGGCCACTCCTCTACAGTGGTGATGTGATTGCTCAAAGTGGGCATGGCCTGTTACGCATACCAAAAATGGCACATGTGCAACACTGGACCATCGAGAGTGGCTTGCGCCAATGGGCTTGGACCCCACTCATGACTGATTACGGGAGAACATGCAAATTCCATACAGAATGTTTGGTGTTGCTGCTTATTTCAAAGTCTCTCTACTCTACTCTGCTAGGAGGTTAAGACTCATAAGATCTTAAAATGCCATTCAGAGAACCCCAAATTTCTTATGCACTAATGTATTAAAAAAGAAGAAGAAGGAAAAAAGTATTTCTGTATGTTAAAGAAGTATTAAATTACTGCATGTTAGTTTCTATATCTATTTTAATGATAGGTTTTCTGTATTTCTTAGTGTACCCTTATTTAGTGGGACTTTTTATTTTTACTGGTTTAATATATTTATTGACCAGGCATGTCAGCAATTTTAGCTTTTATTTAAAAGCTTTTTATTAAAGACTTTCAAAGAGAAATGTTTTCATATAAACACAATAAAACATATCATGTGAGGGGGGAAGGCCATTTTGGGAAAAAGATATTAAATATTCATCTGGGTAGACATCATCCATTTTTCAAGGGAAAAGGGGAAAAAAAGGAAAAAGACAGAGAAAGGCTGCTGTATATTTAGATACTTTTTCATGTTCTACCACCTCTTAAAAAATGTAATCTTTAAAATGCTTTAATTTGTATATCAATTGATATCAAAAGATTTCAGATGATCCATCAGCCAAAAGGTTACACCAGGGATCTTAAAACCATCTAAAGCAATAGCTATAGAAATATAAATCTTACACAAGTGCTGAAACACTACTACGCCTTTCAAGATTTGAAGATCTGAACATTTTTTAACATTTTTACACCCGATCGTTCACAACCCACACACTGTCCCATTTCCCTAATCTTCATTCATTAGGCTGCTTTTCTCAGCTTTCTACTTCTTTCTGTAATCTCCTGTGTAGGCACGGCGGTGCTCCTGATTAGGGAAGCGACTTGCATACGCCTTCAGGATGTCTTGGAAGTTGAAGGAACCTTGATTTGGCTGATCGTAAGAGGTGTATGGATCCTCCTGGCCACTCATATAGCGCTCGTAAGGCTGCTGGTCATAGCCCTGGTTGTTCATGTCTGGCTGGTGGTCAGAGTAGCCCTCCTCCCTCTGATCCTCATGGTGAACTGGTTCTTCCCTGCGTTGCTGATATTCACGTTCCTCCATGTGGGAAGTGTGCCTCTCAGGTTCCTCAGCTTCAGGCTCATAGCGACGCAGGCGACAATTTCTGTCATATTCTGGATCACAGTGAGGATCAGGTTCAATCACGCCATTTCTGGTGCCATCTGTGTTAAGGTGAGGCTCGTAGGCATCCATGGAATGTGGAGGCTGCCTTTGTGGGACTGTTTTGGGGACATGCTGGGTTCCAACTGGGTAGCATTCGGCATCATAGCCAATAAAGCAATCATAGCCCTCCTTGGTTTTCCCAGGAGGTCCAAATGATTGGGAGTTATCCTCCATCGTGGGTGGCTGAGGGTGTTGTGGAATTTGGCGTGAACTATACAGAAACTTGCGCATGGCAGAAGAAGCTGCAGCATCCTGAAACATAGCATAGGGATCATAATAGGAGTTTTGCGGCTCCCGGACAGAAGCTGGATCATCTTTGGGATCTTCTGAATGAGCAGCTACTCCACTAAACCTGGTTCCTGTCAGAGGGTTGCAATTGTCTTCGTATAATGGGTTGCAGGACCGTTCAAGGAGAGCTGAAGAGGATGGAGCTTCTGATTTCTGAGATGCTGCTAAAGCACCGTAGGCACAGTATGGGTCAACGCGGGGATCGCAGCTGGGATAGCGAAGGGACAAGCCAGCTGGGGCTTTCGGTGCCTTTTCTGAGGAGGAGCCTAGATGGGCATAAGATGGAGCTGGGACCCCAGCAGGTTTGTAGCCATAAGCACCACGAAAGTGGTATTGCAGGCACTCGACATCCTCGGCACCACAAATACGCAACAGCTCAGCTTTCTGTTCAGGAGATAGGAAGGACTGTGCCACCGGGGCATGATAGTATTGACCAGAGCCTGGTTCCTTCACCACCGGGGTTCGGATGTAGGCCGGAGTTTTAATTGGAGCAGGAGCGGGAGGAGGAGCAGAAGCGGGTGACTTTACATATGGATAAGCAGCATATCCAAGTGCATAGAGACACTGTGGATCCCGGAAAGGATCACAGGATTTAACCGGTGCCGGTCTCTGGGGCTCAGCCTTGGCCTTGGGCCTGTTGAAGTAAGATGCAACACAGTTCGGGTCATCGGACTCAGCACATGACTTGTAGATGTCACTCAAGTGCTGTAGATAGACCTTGTAGGAGCGCTGTGCTTCAGCACGGTTCTTGTTCTGCAGGTAGGCCAGAAACACACGGTCCAGGTCTGCAACCTGAGAGGCAACCGAGAACAAGAAACATGTACTCAACTAGGTTAGATTTTGTCTTTAAGTAATTTTCTATACTTTGGCTACACAAAGGTTAAAGGTTTCCGTAGGAGAACAAAAGAAAGCTCTTCAAGGTGTTAGATTGAACCTAAGAGTAAACATACTACAGAGCACCAAATTAGCCACACCCTTGACTCTTTAAGAGTTCTTGGGTACTTAAGGGTTGCTTGCTTGGGATGAAGAACCTTCAGTGGTTTAGTTTTGAAGGAGTCTATGCAATTACATAAAGAATAAGTTGGTGATGAAACGAGTTCTTCTCTGGTTTGCGTTCTCATCTTTAAACACAGTGCGGTACTCACTCCCTGCTGGTTGCCTGAGTCACTGAAGAACTTGTACCAGTTCCAGAAGTCAGAGTGTTGTTTGTACCAGCTGATGTTCCTCCGGTTGCGGATGAGTCTCTTGGAAGAGCCCCCTGCGTCGATCTTGTCTGTACCTGCTTCAGACGAGAGAACTCAAAGGTTAGTAACAACAACCCAGCAGAATTTTCCAGAAACGTGAACAAGTTGGAGAAGTTACCATGTTCTGTGGAGGGTTGGGTCAGTGGGAGAGCCAGGAGGAACTCTGTAAAAGAGGAGGAGGAGGAAGAAGAAAAACAGAAGAACCAGATGTTGCATGTGTCAAGGTAAAAAAGAAAACGCTGAGGTAAGCGGAGGTGTAACAGACGACGGTGCAGCAGGCTGTGATTTTTATGGTTTCAGGGAGGAGGTCGTGGTTAATATACAGGTGCCACTGTATGAGATTAATGTTCAAATGGAACACATCAGCACTTTTAGGTGGATCAGCAGGAGGTGGTGCTTTAATAGGGCTTTCAGAGCAAAAGCTATAAAATCTACAAAGAACAGAAGCTGCAATGCCCACAGGCAGATCTCGTTATCTCTGGGAAAAAAATACGGAGTGTGTTTTCCGCCATGTATTTTAATAGGAAACATTACTCTCCGTGAGCTTTGTTTCTGCTGGGACCATCAGAGTTCATTACAAAACTTGAGAGTGAGGATAGAACCGAATCTCACTGCTTTGGAAAATGCATTAAAATAACAACTGTGCAAAAGAAAAAATTATAAAATGTATTAAATAATATAAACAAATACACTTTCAAACCAGTCAACAATCAAATTCCTCAATTTAAACATCAGCTGTTATTCAATAATCATTTACTGGAAACCCAAAACTGCACAGTCTAAAGATTTAAGGAAGGGGTTTTTTTTTTTCCACACATAGTACTATGAAACCCATCTGTAGTGTGCATATGCACAAGTTTTAATTTCATTTATTCATTCATTCATTTTCTAAGCCGTGAAAACCTAATTAGGGTCACATGCAGGCTGGCACCCATGTTAGCCAACTCTGGGTGAGGGTGGGGTACACCCCGGACAGCTTGCCAGGCCATCGCAGGGCCAACACACACAACCATTCACACTCACTCTTACACATAGGGGCAATTTGTAACAGCCACCCAGCCTACTGTGCATGTTTTTGGACTGTGGGAGGAAACCGGAGTACCCTGAAGAAACCCACGCAAGCACAGTTTAATTTTAGTAATTAAAAGATGTTTGAGCCTCTTTTTTAATCATTTCTATTCATTTTATGCTTGAAATTGTCCTCTTTGGGTCAATATGATACATTCAGTTATAAAAGCGGCAGTGAAATTCAACAAGTTGATTCTATGTACAATTCAAAAATGTTTCACCTGCTGAGATCATCTTTTTCTTTAAGAAAATCACCTCACCAAAACTCATATTTCTATAAAATCATCTAAACATTATACAGTACATATACACTACAGTATGTTTTGAATTTTTTTTTGTGTGTGTGTGTGTGTGTGTGTGTGTGTTGTTTTTTGCTATACTGTATTAATCCCGCAAGGAAAATTATTACCTTTGCATTTAACCCATCCAAAGTGAGGACACACACTCGGAGAAGTGGGCTGCCGCACACATTGGGGGTGCCCAGAGAGCAGTTGGAGGTTAGGTGCCTTGCTCAAGGGCACTTTGTTCGGTGAGAGTGTTTCTGTGTGGAGTCTGCATGTTCTCCCCGTGCTTTTGTGGGTTTTTTACAAGTACTCCGGTTTCCTCCCATAATCCATAGACATGTACATTTAGTTAATTGGCTGTTCCAAATTGCCCCTAGGTATGAATGTGAGTGTAAACGGTTTTGTGTCTGTTGCCCTGTGATAGACTGGCAAGTTGGCTGAGATTGACTCCAGCCTCCACGTGACACTAATAAAGAATATAGCAGTTTGGAAAATGAGTGACTTAATGAATGAATGAAAAAAAAGTTTTTATTATCACTTCATTCATTTGCTGAACTGCCCAATCGTATGAGGGTTGCAGGGAGGCTGGAGCCTATCTCAGCCAGCATTGGGCAAAAGAGGGGTACTCCCTGAACAGCTCTGCAGACCATCACAGGATTTTTTTAATAATATTTTTATTATATATATATATATATAATTTTAATAATAATAATATTTTATATATTATATAATAAAAATATTATTTAGAAATATATATATAATTATTATATATATATAATAATGTATATACATTATACATAATACATATACAATTGTATAATGTATATACATTATACAAAATACATTATTATACATATATATATATATATATATATGTATAATAATGTATTTTGTACATGATATATAATGTATGATATATAAACTGATTAAATTTACTCTGCAGTTTGGGTTTGGGGTCAAGTCACTAACTAACAAAATGTTTTAACCTTTTTTCATCCTTATTTCAACATCAATGACACGTCAGTCTGCGAGTAACCACTGCGCCACCATGTCACCAACAATTCTACCCTGCCTCAAATTTCAAGTCCTTATTAAGTACCTGCGAATATCACTGTCGTCAGCAGGAATCCAGTGAACACGTGAGAGGAGGAGGTGCTTCTCAGACGAGCCATTTTTCAGCACTTGATTCCTGCATGAAAGAAAAATAAATAAAAGTGCATTTCACTTATAAATGTTGAGTTATTCTATGTATTTACATTTATGGCATTTGGCAGACCTTATCCAGAGTGGCTTACATTTAGCATTTTATACAACTGAGAGTTATGGGGCCTTGCTCAAGGGCCCAACAGTGGCTGCTTGGTGGCACTGGGGCTTGAACCCCGCACCTTCAGATCACTGACCCAGAGCTTGATCTACTGAGCCACCACTGCCATTTAGAGTTTAATTTTTAAAAATGTAACAGAATACACATAAAGGTTCATGTTTCACCCTGGACAGCTCGCCAGGCCATCACAGGGCCTCTGTGATTTTAGTGTTATATTAATTAAAATTTTTATAATCTCTAAAAATTAAAATTAATATAACACTAAAATCACAGAGGCCCTGTGATGGCCTGGCAAGCTGTCCAGGGTGTACTCTGCCCTCGCCCAGAGTCGGCTGAGATGGGCACCAGCCTACCGGCAACCCTAAATAGGATTAATCGGTTAAGAAAATGAATGATGAATAAATAAACTCACAGGGTTGTCAGATCATTAATCACAAATTACAGTTTCAAAAAAGTCATAAAGATTAAATGTGTCTATTTAATGTTGTAATTTTAATCCTTAACAGTCCTTCCATAAAAGTCCTAATATAGTCTAATCAATTTTATATAATTTATATTATAAATATATAGAATGGTTATAAGAATAACTAAATAATAATTGTGTGAAACTTCTTTAGTAAAATCAGTGAGTATTTTTATTTTTGAACTCACACTGAGGCATAATTTTATGTAATTTTACATCATTTCAATTATAACACAATAAGCTGCATATGTACTGTTTCTGCATCCGAATGTATTTTTATTAAAGTTAATTACAAATAAAAATGAATTGAATTAAAAATGTTAAGAGTAAACTTAAATCACTTATGAAAATCAAAAGAAATGCTGGAAAGTGAAGACTGAGCTTAAAATAGTGAGTTTAAAGTTTTACACTGAATGATGATGGTGATGCAGGAACTTGTCTTACCCGCGATAGATGTGGAAGGATTTGGGCCTCTGGACAGAGGCTGTACCTGCAGACCTGGTGTGCACTTCTGCAGCGGTTCTTCAGAGGCTCCGCTGCTGTCTGTGCCCCAGTCAGGGTTCAGACACGTTTTAAACACCACCTTGATAATTAAAAACGAAATGCAGCGCCCTATGGAGTCATGAACAAGCTGCAGGACACTCAGTGATTGGTTTACTTCCGTCTCACCAGCTAACCAATCAGATTGCAGGATCACAGATATGGCGGGACAGGGGAGGAGAGAGGAAAAAGAAGAGAAGGAGCTGTTTTATAATAAACATAAAGCATGCTGTAGATTTGTTGATCTTTTTCAGTAGTTTGGGTGCTGCTGAGATCTGGGATTCCTCATGGGGACTTCGTGAGTGCGTCATTTTTCTTCTGTTCGGTAAAGTACTACAGTACCCAAGGCTTTCAAAAACAAAAGTGCAGGATGGAATATTTCACCGTAAGAAATTCTGAATAATTATTAACACTCACCCACTCATTTGCTGAATCCATTTATCCAAGTCGGCTCCAGCCGACACCGGGCAAAGGCAGAGTACACCTTGAACAGCTCGCCAGACCATCGCAGGGCCAGCACACACACACACACACACACACACACACACACACACACACACACACACACACACACACACACACTCTCTCTCTCACTCACTCACTCACACCTAGGGCAATCAGCCAGTTGGCCTAATGCAACTAGTACCGAGAGAACATGCAAGCTCCACACAGAAACGCCCTTGCCAAGCCCAGGACTCAAACCCAGGACCTTCTTGCTGTGAGGCAGATGTGCGAACCACTACACCACTGACCCGCCCTAATTATAAACAATAACGTCATTATGAGGGTGGGCTGAAAAGTTCATAGGCTGACCATGATGCACGGGTCAAATATGCTTTCCCCTGCTGTCTGCACTCTTCTTCCATCAATGTCGCAGCACTTGGATCCCTTTTGGCATAAAAGATCTCGTCCTGACGGTTTCAAAAATGTACTTCTTCTTAGTGAGCCTATGATCTTTTCAGCCTACCCTTGTGCCATTGAGCAGCACAGTGGTGTAGCGTGAATGTGCGTAGTGGTGAGCACATCCACCTCACAGCAAGGTTTCAGTTCGCATATATTTGCGTGGGTTTGCTCTGGGTACTTTGGTTTCCTCCCACAGTCCAAAGACACACACCTTAAAGCTAATTGGTTGCTTCAAATTTGGCCCTAGGTGTAAATGTGAATGGTTGTATGTTAAAACCAGTAACATGTTGGCCCTGCAATGGATTGGTGAGCTGTTTAGTGTGTACACTTCCTTCAGAGACGCAGGTGAGATAGATTTATAAAATATTGTCATTTTAATTCTTATACTAGTACCATATTATTATATAGTACATTCTTTGTTTTAATGACATACATAGTGCTTTATATGATTCTTTACTCTGTCCGTCTCTCTCTAATGTAAAAATGATTTAAAAAGGGTTTCTATATGCTTATGAATGTGTTATAAATGTCTAGTGTAGGCGATACACAGTGTGTTATTGTAAAGATTACATTATATACTCTACATCTTCTACAAAAATGATTTCCCATGGAACTGGTGAAAGAAATAAAATGGTGTGTTCAGGTGTGTTGGTTTGGATCCCGGGATAACGTTTATGGATTTTTGCTGGCTGTAGAGGTGGCACCGTGGTATACCGCTTAGCACGTCCGCCTTACAGCAAGAAGCTTCTGGCTTCAGCTGTTTCTGTGTATAGTTTGCATGTTCTCCTGGTGCTTGCGTGGGTTTCCTCCTGGTACTCTGGTTTCCTCCCACAACCCAAAGACAGGTAGGCTAACTCGCTTTTCCAAATTGCCTCTAGGTGTGTGTGTGTGTGTGTGCTCATTCAAGTACATTCAGGTGACTTCACTTTATTGACACGTTAAATGTTGCTGAGCCTCGACCTAACCAACTGGAGCAACAATGCCAAAATTCCACATACCTCAGAAAAAAAAAGATTCGGGAGAATAAATCACAGCATTATAACATGAGTGATAAAATGAGTTGTAAATAATGTATGCGCGTCCCACCCTCAGGTTTTGACACGGTGCACGTCTTTACAGACACATTTTTCAGCACGACACAATCAAGGAACATCTGGGTCTTCATGCTGATGCAGGATTAAAGGTGTAATTACACACAGCTACAGGTGCTCAGGAATTTACAAAAACCTGCAATCTGAGCTGGGAACAGATTTCAACAGGAACACTGAAGAATCAGGAGGTTTCAGCTCATGCTGAGGAATGTACATGATCTGTAACATCCCCAAACATCTGGACATTTAAAAGCCATTTTTCTTTTTACACACAATGTTTTATTGACCAAAAAAACCCTCCAGCATCATAACTTTATAGTAAAAAAAAGTGAACAAGAATAATAATCATAATCAATCAAGTGCTTTTCTTCATCACTGGATATCATCATCGTCGAAGAGGTCTTCAAAGTCTGAGAGAGAGAGAAAAAAAACAGAACAATTAAAAACACTCACCCATTTGCTGAACCGCTTGATCCGATCTCAGCCGACACTGGGCAAACTCATGGTACAGATCATCACAGAGCCAACACTCACACCTAGGGGCAATTTGGAACAGCCAATAACCCTAATGTGCATGTTTCTGGACTGCTGGAGGAAACCGGAGTACCCGAAGGAAACCCACGCAAGGCACAGCAAGAACATGCAAACTCATAGAAACGCCCTCGCCGCGCCCAGGATTCAAACCTAGGACCTTCTAACTATGAGGGCATATGCTTACCACTACACCATCTTTTCTCCCAGAATTAAAAACACGGAAGGTGTAAATTTCTGTGCATTAACGACGTGTGGTGCAGTTTTTCCCCCCTCCGGTGTTGTTCTACTTAGCCTTGTGGATGAAGCTGCTTGTGTGTGACACGTGTTCAGCTCTTTTCAGCCGCTTCAGATGGAAACACGGCTTTAAAACGAGGAGTCCTGCTGCGCTGGAGCCAACAAGGCCCCATAAAAACGTCTTTATATGTCGGGGTTCTGCCTCCAATTTACTCTTTAACAGCCTGCGCTGTGTCTCGGACTTTTTCCTGAGATGAGGCTGAAGTTCAATCACTGCCATCGAACAATGGAAATTAGATTAACATTAAACACAGATAATTAGATAGATATCATGGACTGAATTTGCTTTACTACCCAAGAGGCAATTAAATCTAGTATTTAAAAAGATGATTGAAAATGAGTACAGAATTGCAGACAAAGGCATCATTAAAAAAACAAACAAACAAAAAAAAAAAACTCAGTATGTTTTACTTTCATGTGATGCTATGGGATGTGATGGTAATCCACAACAGTGCCACTAGAGTATAGTTTTATGTTATGCTTTATTGTTTATATCGTCATGTCTCAAGGACAAGCTTTATATCAATAATTCCATCACATAGACGGTGCATTTTGGGGCGTGACTGCACTCATATCTGTCACTGCACTGTGTGTTTGAATGACAGGCAGCTATTTTATCCTACACCACCTCTCACCCCTCCACCTTTCCCTCACGACCCTGACTGTGACACGCTATAGGTAACGCTTACAACCAGGTTAGCATCGACTCAGTTATTAGCTGCAGATAATATATATCTATTCATGTCATCATCATCATCATACTTTATTCATCCCATGAGGGGAATTAATATTCAGTATTTATACAGTAGTGTGCAGTGAAGATTATACACCACCACTTTTGTCTAAAAGGGCTCCTAATAAAAAAGTAAAAAATTAGTTTTCTATAATGTTTTGGTGAAAATGTATTGAACAATGCTATTGTAGGCAGTGAGAACCAAAAAATAATTCCAACAAGTATATTGAGGTAAAAGTATGGCTAATAAACAAAAACACTGAAAATACCAATTTGTCAGAAAAATTGAAAGGTGTCGCAAAGTTTTATATTTATTTATTTATCTATTTATATTTATTTACATTTTTTTCCATAGCATGAGTGAACTTCAAACCATATGGAACAGTGGAGAAATTAAATATATGTGAACACTATGCCTGAACCTTTCAAATGCTGTAATTAAAGTAAAGATTGGCCACAATATATTGTTGTTTGTTTACTTATTCTCATCAATATGATCCAATATTACATGAAATAAATACTTGAATAGTACTTGGTTTCTGATTTATCTTGGTTTTGATAAGTTGTATAAGTGTACTGTATTTTTTTTCATTTCTTCACTTGCTAAACCATTCCATATCCTCCTGAGATCCAAAAATTATTGTTCTGTGTCTTCTCATTTCTTCACACTGCTTCTGTCCCTCACCACCCAATAACTATTGAACTTGATCAAAGTCTTCCAACAAGAAAAAGTTTGGGAAAAGAGTAATACCCAATGGCTCTCATATGTGGATCTTACCTATTGTTGGGGGAAAATATGACTTCCTCATAAGAGGACATTGGGGTCTCAAGAGGATATGGTTTGAAATTCATTCCCGCTATGCAAAAGTCAAAGAAATAAAATTTGCGACATCTTTCAATTTTTTTGAAAAATTGGTATTTTCAGTGTTTTTGTTTATTGACTATACTTTTACCACAGTATACTTGTCGGAATGATTTTTTGGTTCTCATTGCCTACAATAGCATTGTTCAATACATTTTCACCTAAAAATTATAGAGACACTACTATATACACACACACACACACACACACACACACACACACACACACACACACACACACACACACACACACACACAC
>JAQMYF010000025.1:7133186-7147216 GCA_030014195.1 Neosilurus mollespiculum | reverse complement strand
AGGCTGTAGATGGGCCTATTCCACAACAGTTTGAAGCTATCATTTTCCATGATGCCCTGAACATGTTCAGGATCATACCAAGGCAGGACCTTGGAGTCAAAGCCACAAGCATGGCACAGGCAGTAGTAGAAGGAATGAGCCATGCCATCATGTCTCTTTAAGTAAGCTGTTTGTGCTATAGCAGGACAGCCACTGACAATTATTATTATTATTATTATTATTATTATTATTATTATTATTATCAAAAACCAACACAAGCACAGGTAGAACATGCAAATTCCACACCGAAGCATCCTTGCTGAGCCTGGGACTTGATCCCCGGAACTTCTTGCTGTAGGATGTACATGCTAACCACTGTGCCAGCCATCATTATCACTATATATGTAAACATAATAACAGTATTATTGTTTACTCCTGACTGGTTTTTATCAGGGGGCATTGGTGGCCCAGTGGTAAGGTGCTGGATTACCTAAACGTTCACCCGGAGTCGGCTGAGATGGGTGCCAGCCTCCCCGCAACCCTAATTAGGATTAAGCGGTTCAGAAAATAAGTGAATGAATGAATGGTTTTTATCATCAGTTTTAGATCTGAGATACAACTGGATTTCAGATGAGGGAGCCGTTCATCTTGCAGATCTCATCCAGGTATTTTATAAATCTTCATATATTATAAATCCACCTCCATTAAGAGTGTGGCGAGCTGCTCTGATCTAAACTTTTACAGGAGAATGTGGCTCTGGAGAATCTTGATCTGATGTGCAACAACATTGAAGCTGATGGTGCAGAGCGAATCGCAAAAAGTTTACATGTAAGTGTTTTATGGTGCATGTTACTGTGCCACTCTAATTTTTAAACATGATTTTTTTTCTGTCATGCACTGTACATGCCCCTGTGAATGTGATGTTACTATAGAAACAATAATGTAATGGCCTCCCATTACCTAAACCCTAATGTTGAGTGTGTTGTCATTTCTCCACACTCCTTGTCTTCCTTCCCACCTAATAAATATTAAAATTGATCAACAACTTAAAACACTCTGCTGTTATAGACCGTTAGTTCCTGAACTGTTATATACCGTTAATTCCTCTACTGTTATAGACCATTAATTTCTTTATTGTTGTCGACCATAATTTATCTACTGTTTTAGACCATTTTTTCCTCTACTGTTATAGACCATTAATTCCTCTACTGTTATAGACCATTAATTCTGCTGCTGTTATAGACCATTAATTCTGCTGCTGTTATAAACCATTAATTCCTCTACTGTTATAGACCATTAATTCCTCTACTGTTATAGACCATTAATTCTGCTGCTGTTATAGACCATTAATTCTGCTGCTGTTATAGACCATTAATTCCTCTACTGTTATAGACCATTAATTCTGCTGCTGTTATAGACCATTAATTCCTCTACTGTTATAGACCATTAATTCCTCTACTGTTATAGAACATCAGTTACCTTTTGGCCAATCACAATCCCGAGCTCAGCAGTGGTGTGCTTTGTTGTTTTAGTGCTTTATTGAGGCGGATTAAATGATGAATTATTTCTTTTTTACAGCACAACACAACCCTGAAAAAACTGAGAATGACGGGAAATAAGATTGGGAATAAAGGTGCCATGCACTTTGCCAGCATGTTGAAAATCAACAGCACATTAGAAGAGCTGGATGTGTCAGACTGTGACCTGGTAATGTGGAGAAACTCGTATGTGTAATGCTTGCAATAAAATATTTATGAGGTGGTAAATTTGAGAGCTGTCAGATATAATATATAAATATAATGTGTGTTGATATAGTGTAGGGGCGGCAGGGTGGTGTTGTAATTAACAGTCCTGGGCTGAGTGGAGTTTGCATGTTCTCCCAGTGTTTACGTGGGTTCCCTCAGGGTACTCTGGTTTCCTCTCACAGTCCAAAGACATGCACATTCGGCTAATTGACTGTTCCAAATTGCCCCTAGGTGTGAGTGTGAATGGTTGTGTATTGGCCCTGTGATGGCCTGGTGAGCTGTTTAGGGTGTATGTATCCTGCCTTCACCTAAAGTCGGCTGAGGTAGGCTTCAGCCTCCCCGCAACCCTAATAGGATAAAGTTGTTCGATAAATGAGTGAATGATATAGTGTATTTTGTAAAGATTTTACATTTTAGGTACTGTATGTAGAACCAGTGTCATGGTCCATGATAAGGTGGACATTTTACACGCCACATAGATCACATAGATCTGTTAGGGTCTTATGTCCTCCAGGCTGTGGTTCCACCTGAGACGTTTAATCTTTTGTGCATGGCATGTGTTTTTATTTATTCTGACCTGATAGGAAACACAGAGTCTGATCACGTTTGCAGTTGTTCTTAGCCACAACAGAAGCCTCGTCGCCATAAACATCAGTCGTCCCCTCCTCTTCAGTCTCCAGGTAGCACTGGGTGTGGGCTTGAGTCACATGACTTGTACATGAGGTCAATTCACACTTAACAGGATCTGTGGATTGACTCAGAAGGGAATTGTAAATATAGATTTTAATACATTTGATTACTTTGCCAAGCTGTGTACCGATTCAAATTATTTAAAGTGCTATTAGGAACTAAAAACTATTAGGAATATACATGTGAGTAATAAAGAGGTTAGAAACTTCTTGCACAGTCAGCCGAGAACAAACACGTAGTGTTAATGTATATAAAGTGTAAATGTGTTACAACCACCTCCAGGGGGCGCATTATGACTCACATATAGACATATAGACCACGTTTAAAAAGAGCCTGAGGCGAGAACACCGCCGCTCTGTATGTGTGTGTGTATGAGTGTGTGTGTGTGTGTGTGTGAGAGAGAGAGAGAGAGAGAGAGAGAGAGAGAGAGAGAGAGGCGATTAAGTGTGGTTTGTTATCAATGTGACAGGAGGAAACGACAGTCCACATGGCTAACATGCTGAAACTCAATCACAGTTTGAAGGAGCTTCACATGGCCAAACATGGCATGACCAACTCTGGAGTTCAGAGACTGTGTGAGGCCTTAATAACCAACCGCAGTCTGCAGTATCTGGACCTGCGCTGGTATTCACACACCCACTCTCTCTCTCTCTCTCTCTCTCACACACACACACACACACACACACACACACACACACACACACACACTATCTCTCTTGCTCTCACACACACACACTCTCTCTCTCTCTCCCTCACATATACACACACACTCTTGTAACCCCATATTATACATGTGTGGGAGAATTCAATTGTTTCCTTAAGGCCATCATCTTTGACACACACATTCTCTATTTCTCTTTTACTCTCTTACACTTTCACTCTCTCTCTCTCTCTCTCTCTCTCCCCCTATGTCTCTTTCTCTCTCACACACACACAGCTATCTATAACATGATCTGAACAGTCCAGATTGTTTAATATTCAGGAGTTTTATTTTCTTATTTTTATTCTTAATTTTTTTTACTCCTTTAGTAACAGAATAACGAGGGATGGTGCGAGATGTCTGGCTGGACTCCTGAGACAGAACAACACACTGCAGATTCTGGACCTGTCCTTTAACCGGATTGAGGACATTGGTGCTGTGTATCTGAGTCATGCCATCTCGCTGAAATACACCAAACTCAGAGCGTGAGTGTCACTTCCTGTCTCCATATTTTGAGTTGAGTTGTGTTTGTGATACGCCCTGCGATGGCCTGGCGAGCTGTCCAGGGTGTACCCCGCCCTCGCCCAGAGTCGGCTGAGATGGGCGTCAGCCTCCCCGCGACCCTAATTAGGAATAAGCGGTTCAGAAAATGAATGAATGAATGTTTGTGATACTTACCTACATTCCCTTTCCTTTGTCCTCCTCCATCAGACTCTCCATCCAGAACAACAATGTGTCCACCATTGGCTTGCTGTCCCTCAGTGACGCCATCCATGCAAACCCTCACCTCACACATATTTACATCTGGGGGAACAAACTGGAGGAGCCAGTGTGTGTGGTGAGATCATCACTGCTGAACTTCTACACTCTTAAACTCAAATATACTGTCATCTCATCAAAAGGTTAAATCATACTGGTGTCACATGATCACCTTTTCTCATCACGATTAAAGGTTTTATATCTAAAAGATGGCAGAGGAGCACATCCACACATTAAACATTACAAGAATATGCATGAATATTACATTTTGGACACAACAGTTATTTAAGAGGATAATTACATCCACAGATATGTGTAGATATATTTGACATCACCATGAGAACCTTTATATGACCATTGCTAAAGTTAGCCAAGTTAGCATGCAGAGGGACCACAGGGTTTTTTGGGGGGGTTTTTTCAGGCCATTGTTCTTATTTGTCATGAGTAATCTGCATATGACACATGATTGGTTTAAAACCCTTCAAAGAGATTCTTCACTGATGTCACAAATTGAGTGCATACATAGCCCCAGCCACAAATCATCTGTACACAGAAGCATGGAGGACGTATTTGGAGAAATGTGCAACAGATTTCATTCAAATGCTTAAAAGTGTGGAATCAGAATCAACTTTAATGAAACCTGTAATATTTTTGACTGAAGAAACAAACATCTGCTGTGGGCAGTGGTGGCTAAGGCTCCGAATTGGTAATCTGAAGGTCAGGGGATCAAGCCACAGTACCACCAAGCTGCCATTGGTGGGCCCTTGAGCAAGGCCCTTAACCCTCAATTGCTCAGTTGTATATAAATAAAGGATGAATGTAAGTATCTCTGGATAGGGGCATCTACCAAATGTAAATATAAATGTAATGGGGTGGGGGAAAGTGCCTCGGTGTACTGGGTTTGGACTGGAAAGTATTTATTTTAGGATAAATGTGGTTAGGAACTGTTTTCACTCATTTACCAAACCACCTAATCCTGTTATGGTCATGGGTAGGCATCTGCCTATCCCAGCCTACTCTGGGGGAAGGTGGGGTGCACCCTGCACAGCTCGCCAGGCCATCGCAGGGCCAACACACAACCATTCACAGTCACACCTAGGGACAATTTGAAACAGCCAGTTAGCCTAATGTGCATGTCCTTGGACTGTGGGAGGAAACCGGAGTACCTGGAGGAAACCCACACAAGAACTGGGAGGTCATGCAAACTCCACACAGAAACGGCCGACCCCGAGACTCAAGCCCAGGACCTTCTTGCTGTGAGGCAGATGTGCTAACCACAACCCCACTGTGCTGCCCAAGGAATTGGTTTGCATTATATATATGTATATGTATATATGTATATGTGTGTGTGTGTGTGTGTGTTAATAGTAAATTCTGTGTTTATTCTCCTCCTCTCACGCTCAGGCTTTCTCACAGCTCATCTCATCAAGGCGTCTGTTGGAGCGGCACACAGACGTGACTCCGTACACAGTCGACGGGCGTGTCCACCTTGCAGAAGTGTCCAATGGTTTATGCCGACATTATTACTGGACTCCGAGCTATAGTGAGGATAAAGGCGCTGCAAGTAATGCCGCTCTGAGTTTAAACAAATCACACCAGCCCCCACTTTAACCTTATGGAGTTCAACTTCTTGTAAATAAACACACCCTTGATATCATCTACAAGATGTTGTTTTTACTAAAGGAGGCAATACTAGCTTCTGTGGCTAAGGGTACACATACCTTTTCACAGAAGAATATTACTTCGTTTGTTTATGTTGAATAAATGGGTTAAAATGTTTGATCAGGTATTTGTGTCACTGTATTAAAGAAGGTATACTGTTTAAAAACTTGTTCAAATGTGCTGAAAAAAATCTATTCTAAGGGATGCACTCATTTTTTCACATCACTATGTAAATACCACTTTTTAAAAGTGGCTACAGCACTACAATATAGTCTACCTATTCACTCACTGACTCACTCATTTGCCTCAATTAGTCTAATGTGCATGCATTTGGCCGTAGCTGAAATGTGCTTCCTTTGCAGAGTGGCGGGGCTCACCCTCAGAGATAGAGTGAGAAGCTCAACCATCCGGGAGGAGCTTGGAGTAGAACCACTGCTCCTCTGCATTGAGAGGAGCCAGTTGAGGTGGCTCCGGCATTTGATTGGAATGCCTCTTAGACGTCACCCTGGTGTGGTGTTTTGGGCATGTCCAACCAGGAAGAGACCCTGGGGTTGATCCAGAACACACTGGAGGGATTATATCTTTCAGCTGGTCTGGGAATGCCCCCCGAAAGAGCTGGAGGAATGCACTTGGACTGTGGGAGGAAACTGGAGTACCCAGAAGAAACCCAAGCAATCACAGGGAGATCATGCAAACTCCATACTGAAACAGCAAAGGCTGTGAGGTGAATGTGCTAACACACCAAGTGAATTTGCTAAAAATTCAGAACTTTTTTGACCCAAAACTTTGTATAATTTGGGCAAAAAACACACTCTCCGGTCCTCTTTTTTAAAAAGGGGAACTACCACCCCGGGTTGCCAATCCAGAGGTACAGCCCCTGATGACCACGTAATGTTGCAGAGACATGTCAACCAAGATAGTCCTACAACATCCAGAGCCTTGAGGTATTCAGGGTGGATCTCATCCACCCCGGAGCCCAGCCACTGAGGAGCTTTTAAGCTACCTCAGCTACCTCTGCTCCAGTGATGGGCAGAACCCCCTCTGAACCTTCAGGTTCTTCCTCTTCCACAGAGGGCATGTTGGTGGGATTGAGGAGGTCCTCGAATTATTCCTTCCACCTCCCGACAACATCCCCAGTCAAGGTGAGCAGCTCCCCATTTCCACTGTAAACACTGTTTGTGGAGTACTGCTTCCCCCTCCTGAGGCGCCGGATGGTGGGCCAGAACCTTTTCGAGTCTTTTTCCAGGCCCTCAACGAACTCCTCCCACACCTGAGACTTTGCATCGGCAACAGCCTGGGCTGCAGCACGTTTGGCCTGTCAGTACCTGCCTGCTTCGAGAGTCCCACAGGACAAAAGGATGCGATAGGCCTCCTTCTTTAGCTGGACAGCCCCCCTCACCGCAGGTGTATACTACCTGGCGTCTGGCCACAGCTCTGGGCTGCCACTTCAATAATGGAGACACAGAACATGGCCCATTCGGACTCTATGTCCCCTGCCTCCATTGTGATGTGGTTGTAGCTCTGGTGGAGGTGTGAGTTGAAGGCCCTTCTGACAGGAGACTCCGCCAAACTTTCCCAGGTGACCCAACTACACGCTTGGGTCTCCCAGGTAAGGAGGGCAGCCTCCCCCACCATCGAAGCCAACTCACCACCAGGTGGTGATCGGTTGACAGCTCAGCTCCTCTCTTCACCCAAGTGTCCAGAACATGTGGCCACAAGTCCGATGACACGTCTACAATGTCGATCATCGAACTGTGGCCTAGGGTGTCCTGGTGCCAAGTGCACTTATGGACACCCTTTTGTTCAAACATGGTGTTCATGATGGACAAACCGTGAAGAGCACAGAAGTCCAACAACGAAACACCATTCTGGTTCAGATCGGAGAGGCCGTACCTACCAATCACATCCTTCTGGGTCATATTGTCATTGCCCACATGGGCGCTAAAGTCTCCCAGGACGACGAGAGAGTACCCAGGGGGGGCGCCCTCTAGTACACCCCCTAGGGACTGCAAAAAGGGTGGGTATTCTGAACTGTTATTTGGTGCATAAGCACAAACAACAGTCAGGACCCATCCCCCCACCTGGAGGCGGAGGGAAGCTACCCTTTCCTCATGAGCCTCTCCCCATGAGCAACTCCAGAATGAAACAAGGTCCAGCCCCTCTGAAGATGGGTGGTTCCAAAGACCAGGCTATGTGTTGAGGTGAGCCTGACTACATCTAGTCGGTATCTCTCAACCTCGTGCACCAGCTCAAGCTCCTTCCCTGCCAGAGAGGTGACATTCCATGTCCAAAAAGCCAGGCTCACAGTGCATCCAACCCCTATAGCCACTCCCACAAGTGGTGGGTCCACAAGAGGGCGGACCCATGTCTCCTTTTCGGGCTGGACTGGGCCTGGCCAAGCTCCATAGGTAGAAACCCGACCACCAGGCGCTTGCCTTCGAGCCCCTCCCCCAGCCCTGGCTCCAGGGGGGACCCCAGTAACCTGCATCGGGGGAAAGGGAAACTATGTCCTTGAATTAATCCTGCTCATAGAATTCTGAACCATGCTTAGACTGGACCTTCACCTAGGACCTGTTTGCCTTGGGTGACCCTACCAGGGGCATAATGCCCCCGACAACATAGCTCCCAGGATCTTTAGGACACGCAAACCCCTCCACCACAATAAGGTAGCGATTCAAGAAGGATGGCAAAAAAAAGTGACATTCACAAATTGTTACCAAATTCACAGTCCACATTAGGGTGGGAAAGAATATGAGTAACCGCTTATTTCTGCTAGGGTCCCGGGGAGGCTGGAGCCTATCGCAGCCGAATCTGAATGAAGGTTGGGTACACCCTGAACAGCTCACCAACACACATCGGCAACATACACAACCATTCACACTCACACCCAGGGGCAATTCGGAACTGCTAATTGGTTGGTATGGTATTGTAAGGCTGGTATGTTATGGTTGCTATGGTATGGTATGGTAAGGTTGCAATGGTATGGTTGTTGAAAAGGTTGGTATGGTAGGTATGGGATGATTGGTGTGGTATTGTTGCTATGGTGTGGTATGGTACGGTTGCTATGGTATAGTATGGTAGATATGGTTTGGTATGACTGGTGTGGTATGGTTGCATTGGTATGGTATGGCGTGGTACGGAGAGTATAGTATGATATGGTAGCTATGGCATGGTATGATGCAGCATAGTATTGCATGTATACTGTATAGTTCAGTACAACTTAATATGGCATATTAAACTAATAGCAGGATGTAGAAGTTTAGTATAGTAAATAAATTAGTTCTAGTATGGTATAAATATATCTATGGTATATTGAAGCTATGTCATATAAAGCATAATATGCAGATATTTGCTCCTGAAGAAATCAATTATTTGACACAAAAAAACAGATTTTAAAATAATTGTATTGCCTTAAAAATGATGGCGGCTGTTAGTGTCTACTGTTGGAATGTATGTGGGACTGAACAGAGAACGTTCATTGGTTCACATTCTCAGGAAATTAAGGGTTTGTTTTTTGTTTTTTGCTCCACCATGTTGTTAACTTTGTGCAATGGGAGAACAGGGCACTTTTGCTCTGATACGACCCATGCCCCCTTTCTCCAGTGCAAATGATCAGACTATCAAATTTCTTTTTCTTACATCTCTGCAGTGAGCTTAACGAGTTCAAGCTGGAGATATTTCATTAATATGGATGAGTCTAGGAAGGACTTTTAATGCTTGGAAATAAAGTGGAAATTCACTGACAGGTTGACTGTAACTTCAGGAGCAGCAGCTGCTTTAACACAGCACTCAGACATGCAGGGGAATAATTTGTATCACCTATGTTGTTTGGTTAATTGTCCGTTTAATGAGTTCATGTTCAGTGTTTCCCATCGTGTTTTTTGTTGCTTTGCTCAACGAAAGTTTGTTCACCTGTCTGATAGACTCAATCTGTTAGATTGGGTGTTTGTTTTTATTCTGTGTGGTGTATGAGCCTGTATTTTATTTTTTTTTTTTTTGTATTTCAGTTTTGTTATTAATAAACAGTAAATCTGTTTTTTGATTGCTGCTCATCATCATGCTAGTCAGCAATACATAACAGCCAATCAGCATCAACCCAGCGATGTGGCAGCCTCTTTGGTTTTGCTGTGGTGGGCGCACACGGACAGGGTACAACTGTCCAAACATACGGTGTCTACAGTGCTCCGCACAGAATGAACTCCATCCTAATGTTATTAGAAGTGTGTTTACTATTGAACAAATGAATTTAGTGATCTCGATAGCTAGATGTGATTAATACTGAAATAATTGCTGTTAGCTTAGCAAGCATGATTCTCCTATTTGTAATGGTGCATGTGAACACTTTATACAAGTATGTATATGACTGTGAACTGTGTTAAAAAGTTGAAATAAGTCAGTAAAGGTAATGAACAGACAGAGTGTGCTGGTCAACCAGGATTTGCTTCAGTCACTTTGTAGTAGAATAACATTTTAAAAAATTTAAAATATATTTTATTTTTTTATTCATTCAAGTTTTTTACATCCCTGACTGATGGAAAGCCATTAAATAATTCTTGGTATTGCATTGTTGCCTTTGGATTACTGAATTATTGCACTGTTGCCATCACATAATTTGATTTCCTGATCATCAAAAAAAGCCAATAAAGTTATGTTGTTTTGAAAAAAGGTCTGATTCTTAAAAATAAAAAAAATAGGCTCTCACCAGCAAATACTTGAATTCCATATTTCATTGCTTTTCATGTCTGTTATGAATCAGAAACGGCACTAGTTGTATAGCATGATAACCTCATAGAGATCATTGATGCTAACTGGATAGCTAGCAACATAATAACATGATTGTTGTACTATAAAGAAAAAGACGCATTCAAATTGTTTGTTTTCTCTAACATATGGCTAACATGACTATTGCATCAGCTCTCCTCTGTTGTATCCAGCTCTGAGCAAGGTAGCCTTCCCTCTTCCAATTACCTAGCTCCACCAACAGGATAATTATCACATATCCCACAATGTCTACTTATATATTTTATATGAATATTTTGAAAGTAATTTGACTGAATAATAAAACAATTATAGAGAATGGCTTTTGTATGATACGGACAATTATTGGGTCTCGGAGGGTGTTATCCTTGGTCTCCAGTTTCAGCAGATAAAACCCTCACGACTAAATAATTATCCATATCATACTTTTGCCTCATTCAATAATTACTTAATATTTCTATTCAGCTTCACACACTGCTCATGCTGTTTACCATGCAAATGTAAAATTTCTGTTCCTCAAACCTGTGTAAACTAATGAAAATCACCATCTCATATTTTGAAATGTGTAAATTATAAATATTAGATTATAAAAAAGCTTTACAAGTCTCTGTGAATAAGTTGTTACTATAGAAACAAAAATATTTGAATACAAATGCATTATTGTGTTGTCAATTTCACAAGTGATTAATTCATAATAATCCAACAGGAAGTCAGTCTAAACTACACCATAACTCGAGTGGGTGGGAATGTCAGGGTAAACAGGTTAACCTGCGATGTTCTGCATGTTCCGTTCATCACTCTCCAGCACAATGTTCCTCTTCTTCAGGCTCTTCTCCAGTTTCTGTCTCTCCTCAGAGCCGAGATTCCATCGCTGCATCGACACACGCCGGAGTGACATCATCTGAGGAAAAGCATCCATCATAGCAGACAACCACCCAGACCCAGACAGACGGGTGGCAGGACGCAGGCTGATGTCCAGCTCTTGCAGCTGCTTCAGCCCTCCTGCTTCTCTGAAGAGTGAGACCCATCCGGCGTCTCCCACACCGCCATTATAAGAAACATCTAAAAGCTTCAGGTTCGAAAAGGCGCCCCGTTTACATGCTGATTCTGTAACAACACACACACATGCAGAACAACAAATACTGAACACGTAGGATAAACTATACTTTTATACAAGTGCAGGGTTACTAATTGTCCAGTAGGGGGCATGTCAGAGCTGTAAGAATCACTCCAGGTTTCCATGGCAACATGCAAAATGTTTGAAGGATTTCATGCTACTATTCTCACACACACAGGGAGATGGACAATCACATGCTTGATACACATGGCAGACATTCTGATTACATATAAAACTAGATATTCTTCCCAGAGTTAAACGCAGCGTAACACACATACGTAAGTGCAGCAGGTCGTCAGTGTCCAGGTCGCAGCTGCTCAGCTTCAGTTCCTCCAGTTTACACGCCACCTGCAGACACTCCACAAACTGCTGCAGGTTTCCACCAACACTTTTATTCCATGACAGACTAAGACTCTGCAGCTGTGGGAGTGATGGCATGATGGTAGCTATAGTGCGCACACAAACACACAATTGTACATTTTGAATCTGTGGAATAGTCTAAATGTCTTTCATGAACACAAGATGTGATTACAGTATCCTTTTTAATTTCATTTTTCAAACCATTTTATCCCTCATTAGGGTCCACAGGGAGGCTGGGGCCTATCTCAGCCAACTCTGGGTGAAGGTAGGGTACACTCTGAATAGCTTGCCAGACCACTGCAGGGCCAACACACACATAACCATTCACACTCACATCTAGAAGTAATCACGAATATCCAATTAGCCTAATGCGCATGTCTTTGGATTGTGGGAGGAACCCGGAGTACCCAGAGGAAACCCACGCAAGCACAGGGAAAACATGCAAACTCCACACAGAAACACCCTTGGCAAGCTTGGGACTTGAACCCAAGACCTTCATGTGAGGTGGGCATGCTATATATTATAGTAATAATAATAATAATAACTTTTACTACAGGAGAACTACATTAACAATGTATAGAGAGATTTTTCTCCACCACCAACGAGACACTGATTTCTTGTTCCCGTAACTATACTTTAAACAAGAGGTATCTTGACCTTTCTGTGACCTTTTCCTTGTTCGGATCAATTATAACATCTGATCAGTGCATCTCATGGTTATAATGATCACTCTTCACACATCGATCCTACAAACACTTGAGATATCGCTCTAATGAAAAGCTCACAGATGCCCAGTAGCATAACGTGCCAAACATATCAAACTTGCGGGCCGCACTAACATTAAACTTTCATATTAAGGCTGGGGCCACAAACTATCGTCCTGCAGGCCGCAGCTGGCCCCTGTTTTAAACAGAATCACATGAAAATGTTGTTGTAGGATAATTAAAGACCAAGCTTGACGATTTTCCTACCTAAAGCGCGACAGGCCTCAGGACTCAGGCCGCAGCTACTCAGGTGAAGCGTCTTCATCTTGGCCCAGGGAAGGACGGGAAAAAGGGACCAGAGCACGCTGCCAATACTTTTGTTACAACACAGATCAAGTTCAGAGAGTTCACTCAGAGCAGGAAACACCTGAACTGAAAAATAGCACAAAACACTCATTAACACTGAGCTTCATCCCACACCGATCCCCTGCTGAGTTCTGGATTCTGATTGGTCAGACAGTGGCGACGAATTTTCTATAAGGCTCTGTGTGGAGTTTGCATGTTTTCCCCATGCTTGTGTGGGTTTCCTCCAGGTACTCTGGTTTACTCCCACAGTTCAAAGATACGCATTATTACTGGCTGTACCAAATCGACCCTAGGTGTGAGTATAAGTGTGAATGGTTCTGTGTGTTGCCCTGTGATGGCCTGGTGAGCTGTTCACCCTGTACCCCACCTTCACCCAGTGTCAGCTGAGATAGGCTCCAGCCTCCCTGCCACCCTAGTAGGATTAAGCAGTTCAGTGAATGAGTGAGTGAGTGAATGAGTGAGGAGATGTTTATTAAATGTACATAGTCTCCAGTGTCAGAATAAACAGAATGAATAAGTAGTGCTGTTCTTAAATAAATATAAGATGGTAATATTCGGTGAGTTACTGAGGTGTAAGAGGAATAAACACTGTGGGGACGTGCGGTTATGGAAAAATGATCAACTTTAGGATGGAACAGTAACCCCAGTACATTACTCATTACTTTACTGCAACACAGTGTTACTCTGTACAGCTCGCGGAGAGGACACACTCAGCTTTTCCCTCACCCAGCGTCTGCGTGTCGTCCTCGGTCAGACAGCACATGTGCAAGTCCAAACTTTTCAAATGTGTGAGGAAAGACAAACTGGACGCCATTGCACTGAAACCACCTCCACACGCTCTGTTACACGACACGTCCAGATGCTCCAAACCCACCAGGAATTTCATTTTCTCTCCTAATGATGAACATGATGAAATTAAATGATCAAATATAAACTATAACATGCTGTACATTGTTTTATTCATTTTAATCACGGGGAAGATTAAATTAAAAACATAAAAAAACTAAAACTGATTATCAAGGAAATAAAAATAATTCTAGACGTTCAATTTAGCAAACAGCTCATTAGAGTTTTATTATTATTATTATTATTCATATTTATAAAGTTTTCATTAATTATATATATATATATATATATATATATATATATATATATATACACACACACACACACACACACACACACACACA
>JAQMYF010000025.1:7127322-7132790 GCA_030014195.1 Neosilurus mollespiculum | reverse complement strand
TATATATATATATATATATATATATATATATATATATATATACACACACACACACACACACACACACACACACAAATGTTTTGAGTACTGAAAGAGTGCGTGGTGCTGTGTCAAATTCTTCCCGTGCATACGACATGGAGAGACTGTAGGCTATGTGTGTCACGTCCACCACCACTGCGCCTAAAGGTGCCCATTCACAGATGAATAGTCGATGTGTTTAATCTTCCATTATCAGGTGATTTCAGCACAATACAAAAGTTTCCCTATGAAACCGGCCCAGCTCAGGTTTAGGTTTTATTCACCTCTTGTTTTGGTTCTGAGTCTTTTTACATTAACAAGACCACATGACCAGAGGAACAATCTTGTGCTTTAGTGATAACTTGGCAGTGCAACACTGATTCGTAGAAATTGAAAAAGTCCAAAAATCAGGTGTTAAGAAACAGAAGGCGTACAATTTCAAGAGAAATAAAAATGATGGCAATGTTTAGTAATATCATGGCGCCCGGTGCAGGGGTCACTGACACTCACATACAAGACTAAGCAAATGGTTTCAGAAAGATATGGTGGCCGAATCCATTTTATTTCCAAGAGATAACACTGTGCTTGATGTTTGTTTAATATAAACAACAATTCTTACACTAATAAATCCATGCAATCTTAATGTAGCATGCTAAAAAATGATGCACAAACCCCAAAGGATTAAGTATGTTAAGTTTGATGAGGATTAGCAAAGTTTTTTTTTTTGAGATTTTTGCCTAGAAACGGTGAGGTATGGAAAGAAACAAGGAGAAATGCTTTAAAAGGTCACCTGGCCTATCGATGCTGAACAGTAATAATAATACTAATAATAATAACAACAATAATAATATTTATTTCTTTATTTACATTCTGTTTTATATTAAACCAAACTGAACTTCACTCTGATTTGGTGTCAAACAGACTGATCCTTCTCAGTCTACAGAAAATCCGTGATCATCTTCTAACGCCAGATATTATACAGAAAATGGCTGACGTTTTCCTTTGGTTATGTTTTAAACATGTTAATAAAATGAATGTCTTGACTGGTCATCACAACTTTTCTAGTTTTACGTGCTTTGAATTTTTTTTTTAGGTCTCAACAAGAGGTGATGATTCTTGGACTCCGTGACCAGCATGTAATGCTGTAAATTTTTCCCGAGTAAATTCTTTAATAATTCATACCCAGGATCACGAGACTTTCCTGATTTAGTCCACACCGGCTCATCTTCAGAGTCTTCAGCTGTGGAGTGGAGCTCAGAGAGGAGCTGATGTTCTCCAACGCCCTTATCGACAACATGTTATTGGACAAATCCAAAGCCTCCAGACACGGCAAAACTAAAAGTGCCTCAGCTGAAAAAAAAACAAAAACCAAAACAAAAAACAACAGGAGATGACATATCCAACCACTGGCCCCCTAAATCCTACTAGACACAACTGCACTGCCCAGTAAAAGTAACTGACAAGAAGATGAAGATATCTCAAACAGCTTCCGAGGTCTCTCCCAGAATGAAAAAGATTACAGACAGACACAGGGACATACTGATGGCTACATCCCTCCCACATTATATGCTGGAAAGATTAATAAAGCAGTCGATTCTCGAGTTCTGGCCTGGAAAAAAACAACACCCACATTTTTACATCTTAAATTGGTTGCCATGGAAGCATAAAAAGGAAAACGGCAGGAATCCCAAAATATCAAAAGCCGCAACTACACCACCTAATTGAAATAAGGGTCGAATATGATAAAGAAATCTGAAACAGTTTTGGAGTTCTGGCCCTGAAATGAACACCATACGTATTCTGACATAGTAAATTAGTTGCCATAGTAGCATGAGGAAAAAATGAATTGCAGAAATTCCAACATAAGAAACAAATACACCGCCCAGCAGAAGTAACCGCCACATCTCAAACGATTTCCAGATTCTGAGCCGGAATTTATTTGAACTGATTATCATTATCATCATCATCATCATCATCAGTAATTTCAGAACAGAAAACATGAAACCTGTACAAAAAGCACTTCCCTGGGATCCATAGTTCTCACCCAGTGCCACGCTGTCTGTCTCTGAGAGCTGACAGTCAAGCAGATGAAGTTTCCTCAGAGAGCTGGTGATGTGGAGATGCTCACTTAGAAAATGGAGCTTTCCTCCCCCAATCCCAGGATTCCAGGACAAGTCCATCATCTCCAACAAGGGAACACAATCCAAAGTCTCACCTGAAATGACATTCCTATTACCTGTGACATGCAGAAGCAACTCATTCATCTCATTCATTTTCTGAACTGTTAATCCTAATTTTGGTTCGCGGGGAGGCTGGCGCCCATCTCAGCCGACTCTGGACGAGGGCAGAGTACACCCTGGACAGCTCGCCAGGCCATCGCAGGGCAGAAACACGCTACAGTATCCCAATGGCCTACTCTTTCCAAATGACAGCAACGGTTCTTTTACATGCCTCTCACCATAGACAGCGACAGACATGGCTGGCCTTTGATAACCCAGTTAGCTAACTTGGGTCTTGAACCCCCGACCTTCAGATCAGTATGCCAGCATCCTACCACCACTGCCCCGCAGAAATAACTGACCAGATTTTATTATTTTCAAAATGTTCCTCAATGTAACATTCCCATCCTGTGAGGGAGATGTAGTGGATGAACATTTGTCATGTCAATCAATCTTTCAGTAAAAGTAGGCAGGTCTTAATACTCAGTGTGACATTTCAGGAGGTGCTTACAACGAGCCCCAATTCCCTCTAGATTTATAAAGGATGATGTTGTATATAAATACTCACACATGTTCAAGGCACAGCTAATTTCAATTTAGCCACGTCCACAAACAAACACCATTACAACATGAAAAGGTGAAAGAGCACCCCCTAAGGGCAACACCAGTTAACAGACACATGCTAGCACTTCGTCCTTTTGAAGGTAACAATAGTTCTGTCCTGACTGAACAGCTATTTCTACTGCAGAGGGATTTGTTTTGAAATCAAATGAACGTGACGCGTCTGGGTCATGAAAGTGTTTCATTTCTAATTGCACCTTCCCAAGGAATAATTTTCCCAGAAATACTTGCAAAAATATCTACAAATAAACACTATGGTACAGAGTATATTTCTGGAAAGTTTTAAAGCTCCAGCTTCTTTTGAATCATAAATTAGAGCGGTATTAATACAGGATTTTAACAGAACTGACGTAACAGAGTTCTTGGGGACATAAATTCATATTCTCAAAACGCATCAGAACAGATCTGGACAAATCTAATTTAATAACTGGTGCACTGATGCTAAAGTAGTGACAACAGTATTGGGGACACAGCACATTATTAATTCAGCATTTGTGCACATAGCTACAGTTAAGACAGATGATGCTTTTTTACATACATTTGGGTGTGATTATGCCATGTGACTTATACAAAATGAAAAAACTGCAATCTTATAAAAAAAATACTTGGGTATATAAAGAGTGGGACATAAAATAGGCATTTTTCTATGAGAATGACCCATCTGGGGTTCACGTTCTGTGTGTACATGTTCAGAAATAAAGCAGTGATTTAAACTTTATTGTGTAATCCTTATCGAGACTCACATTACTGTCTCCTTAGAGAAATTTTACCCAAACTTAAGTGCGGAATGTAGCACAGTTCTCGTGTAAACGTGCCTCCAAATTCTCACCCAGAGCTCGGAGATCTTCAGCCGTGAGTCTGCAACCGCTCAGTTTCAGAGACTTCAGCTTGCCAACGTGCTGCATGTAGATGCTCAGAGCTTTCAGGCAACCTCCGAGTAGATCATTCCAGGAGAGATCCATCACCTCCAGCTGGATCAGGAACGGCAGCAAGGTTCCTACAGAGGAACAAACCATGGAGTCATGACATGAGGAAGAGACACAGAACAACGACCACGTGGCTTAAAATCAGAGCGTGACAAACTCTCTCACCGAGCTCCACGATGTCCGTGGCTGTGAGGTCGCAGTGACTCAGATTCAGACTCTCACTGTTTGGAGTTTTGCCGAGCTTCTGGACAAACTGCTTGACGCGACCCCATCCCACCACAGAGATCTCCGCGTCATCGCTGCTCTCTGAGGAACAAGCGTTTCTGAAGGTTTTAAAACTGATTGACAGAAAAATGACTGACATGAGGTTAACCTGAGAAACGACACTGAGTTTAAACTCCACCCTGAAATGCCATTCAGTACGAACGTCACTTATGAAATGTTTATTGATTCTATTACTGGTGAGCTGTATGGATCTGTTTCGTCAGTATTACTGTGAGAAGTCAGCATGGGTTGTTCTGATATCAGAGAGGACAGTGTTATTTTTTCTCATCACTCATACACATCATTCCTCATCCTCCTCTTCGACGCTCCTCTTTATCATCTCCTCTTCATCACTATATCACCACTTTTACAAACTTAAAGTCCCAGAGTGCAGGATCAAGGAGTGAGGAAACAACAAATAAGGGTTTTAAGAAGCACTCAGAGATCTGCTAGACTAGTCAGTGATGATGTTAGTGGTGGTATTAGTATGATAGTTGAATAGTGGAACTTGATGAGTGTTACAGGTGAGGACAGTGAGAGAGCTGAACAAATAATGAAATAAAATACTTAAGTGCTGTTGTATCGCTGTAAAAAAAGACTGCACCACTAGCAGTATGGCATTGTGGGAAATATTGGAAACAACTTAATATAAGTACAGCAGCATCTCTAAGAAAGAGTTTTAATTAAAAAAAAAACCTCAAAGCTGTATTACTAAATAAATTGTGGTTGAAGGTCTCATGTTCCTTTTTCTCTAAATATAAAACATGAAGTCCAAACCTGTTGTGAGCTTTACACTGTCGTTCTCCTTACTGCTCTCCATCTCTCTGGCTTCAGGAATCCCTTCGGTCTTTCTGTCGTTGCTCTCAGACGGACGGAACAGACGACCCGTGGACACTTTCCTCTTTTCCGAGAAGGAGGTTTTCCTCCGGAACTGGTTCATGATCAGATCCAGTGGAGATCTTTTCTGAGACGCCTCACGGCCTTTCTGCCGCTCTGCTGAGAGAAACGTCACATTAAATACACCGAGTTCAGAGGACGATTAAACTGAAGACAGAAATGTGGGAAAGAACAAATGGAAGGACAGAAGTGTTCATGTAATGCCTTTTATACTCAGAGTTATTACATATTTCTAAATTGTGTTATTTAAAATATTATTTATATATTTTTCTATTCTTGCAAATATAGGGAACTCTATTATATTTTCACAATTTTAGGTTTATGCAAAATGTGTCCCTTTCATTCCCTAACAACATTTTCCTGATTTCTTTATAAAAATTATATCATCACGGTTTCTTTTCATAGTTAAGTTTCCAAACACCCACAAAACTAAGACTAAACTAAGATGTTGAGGAACAACATTGTTGTCCCTTTTTAATAAAATATAAAATAAAATATAAAATAAAAACATACACAGATATAT
>JAQMYF010000025.1:7122322-7124822 GCA_030014195.1 Neosilurus mollespiculum | reverse complement strand
AAAAATGATAAAACAAACATGCTTTGTGATGGTTATTTGTATTTTTTTTTCATAATTATTAAATGTGGCTGTAATGTGTATAATGTATTTAATTATATGCTAATAATCAAAAATGTAGGTGGCACGGTGGCACAGTGTTTAGCATGTCCCCCTCACAACAAGAAGGCCTGGGTTCGATTCCTGGTCTCGGGTGTTTGTGTGGAGTTTGCATGTTCTCCCTGTGCTTGTGAGGGTTTCCTCCGGGTACTCCGGTTTCCTCCCACAGTTCAAAAACAGGCACAGTAGGCTAACTGGCTGTTCCAAATTGCCCCTGAGTGTAAATGGTTGTTTGGGTGTTGCCCTGCGATGGCCTGGTGAACTGTTCAGGGTGTACCCCGCCTTCCCCCAGTGTCGGCTGAGATGGGTGCCAGCCTCCCAGTGACCCTAACTAGGAATAAGTGGCTTAGGAAATGAATGAATAATCTAAAATGTAACTAATATATAATACTCTGGTGTATAAACATACATGGTATATATTATGGCTGCTGTGAAATAATAAACCAATAAAAATAGTATTATTATTATTTTATTGTTAATCCCAACGATAAATTATAATATAATCAATCCTAGTGACATACAAAAGTGAGTGACACAAAGAAAACATCGGCACACATGACAGTAAAGAAATGGGGGGGATAAAGAAGGAAGGAAATAAAGAGATACTCCACATATTTATAAGGGGAAAAGAAATCTCTTTTTGTTTGACTTTAATATTCCACATGCATCAGTCGATGAGACGTGAAAAAGCCAATAACACTTCGCTCATAAAGCAGCATAGAAACAGCACAGAGGTAATTTCAGAGCTCCACCAGTCCGCACTGTAAGAAAACACAGATACACAGCTTATGCACGACTCGTCTGAGGTAGGAACATCATCAGCTCAGTCTTTTAAGTGTTTCTGTCCGGGGGAATTCGAGAGATTCCGTCTGATTGTCGTGAAGAGTCGCAGTGTGGATTACAGAGCAGAAGAACTTCCACTCGTCCTGTCGTTCTCACAGCACGCTCCAGTATTTATTTATTTATACTAAACCCTGTTCGTTTAAACTGATAAGACACAGGCATTCATATAATTTCTTATTATGTGACAATAATAAAGAACAATTTTTATATCTTTTATGTTTCTAAACTTTCAGAAATGTGTTAAAAATTTCAGAAGAAAACAGGTTATATAGAAAGAGAGAGAGAGAGAGAGAGAGAGAGAGAGAGAGAGAGAGAGTCTGCAAATAAAGAAACATTTTACAAAACACTTATATACAGAACTCTGTTTAAAAACGTATACGATGCTGTAAACTCAGTGAATATAATCCATATATATTTCAGCGCACATGCATACGTACAATATCATACATTCAGACTGCGTACATGGCTTAAAGGTGCGATAAGTAAAATTCAAAATATGATATGAAGAGAAGAAATCTCTGGGGGATGTGGAATGTCACAATGGATTTAAATTCCGCGGAAGTCTGAAATTTTAAACGGGAAAAATGGCACAACGTTTTTACTCTTCTGAAATTAAAAGTTAGCGTACCTCTACTAAGTGTGTCGTTTATTTTTTTTTATAAAGGTTTCCTCACAATAACATCTAGCAATAAAACAATGTAATAAATACTTTATTTTAATAAACAATAGCACATATTACAACTTTTAAAAAATCTGAAATCTAGTTTTTGTTTGTTTTTTCTCGCAGTAGTCAGCGCACGGGATAATCAACGCTGAGAATTTAATTGTGAAATTTTTACACACACACACACACACACACACACACGCTCAGGGTTCATAAACATGCATGAAAATTTGCATACTCAAAAAAGACATAAAAAAGCAGGTAATGCTCTTTATCACAAAAAATACAGGACATTTTTTTTTTTTAGTTTGTTGGTTGTTTGTTCAGACCCAATAATGAAGTGCGCTGATGGAAACGTAACGTTCTGGAGGAAATGTGAGTGAAAAGGATGTCACGTCGGTGGCAATGGTGTTATGGTGCAGGAGAGAGCAGGACGTCGCCGGACGAGTTGGAGAGCGGGCTGTCGAGTGCCGACGAAGGAACCGACTCCTTCATCTGCTGCCGGAGCTCAGAGATGATCCTCTCCAGTTTCTCCCGTGCCTCCCGCTCACGCCTCAGCTCCTCCTGCAGCTCCTCGCGGTCCTCCTCGGCCCTGTCCAGTCTCTGACGCAGCTCCAACAGCTACGAACACCACCAGAGGAGAAGAACAATCACAACACATTCATTATCATAATCTGTACCTGACCAGCAGGGGGCAGTATTTAGTATGGCAGAACTGTGTGTGTGTGTGTGTGTGTGTGTGTGTGTGTGTGAGGGTATGTGGAATGAGTGTTAGGGAGTAGTGGGGGAAGTAGTGGAGAACAGTAGTGTGGGCAGTAGTGTGGGGGGGGGGGGGGGGGGGCCGGAGTGGCGGGAGTAGGGTGGGCCATAGTAGCAAAAAGTAGTGTGGGGCCAGTA
>JAQMYF010000025.1:7066710-7096732 GCA_030014195.1 Neosilurus mollespiculum | reverse complement strand
TGGGTGTTGGTGTTTGTGTGTTGGTGTTGGTGTGAGTGTGTGTGTGTGTGCAAACAGGTGTATGTAATTAGAAGTCAGGTGACTGAACTTGTGTGTGTGAGTGTGTGTGGATGTTGGTGTGTGTGTTGGGGTGAGTGGGTGTGTGTGTGTGTTGGTGTGTGAGTGTGTGTGTGTGTGTGTGTGTGTGTGTGTGTGTGTGTGTGTGTTGGTGTGTGTGGGTGTTGGTGTGTGTGTGTGTTGGTGTTGGTGTGAGTGTGTGAGTGTGTCACTCACTGTCTCTCCGTCTGTGGCAGGTGGATACGTACTGTCCTGGTAGTATGCCGCTCTCCTTCCTTTCCCCAGATGTCCGCCAGAAAACTCACTCTCTGTTGTTTAGGGAGCCATGATCTCTTATAGTGGCCCGTCTCTATGGCCAGTGTGTGTGTGCTGAGTCTGTACTTTGTTAGTGAAGTAACAGTGAATACATTATACAATAACATTGTATATTCTTGCAGCTTTAGAGAATAAAATTAAATCAGAGGCCCCTCAACCCAATAACTATAATAACACTACTACTACCACTACTACCACTACTACTACTACTAATACTACTACTAATACTACTCATAATAATAATAATAATAATAATAATAATTTTAATGACACTACTTCTACTCCAACTACTACTATTACAGTAGTAATACTAATAATAATGCTACTACTACTACTACTCGTACTACTACTAATGATAAAAATAATTTTTGTAACATTACTACTACTATTCCTACTCCTACTCATAGTAATACTAATAAAAATGCTCCTCCTTCTCCTAATACTACTGCTACTATTAATAATAATGATAATAATTTTAATAACATTACTCCTCCTCCTCCTACTTCTACTACTAGTAGTAGTAGTATAAGTAGGAGGAGGAGGAGTAATGTTATTAAAATTATCCTCCTCCTTCTCCTCCTACTACTAATAATATCAATAATAATAACAATAATAATATTAACAACAAAAATAACAACAACAACAATAATAACAACAACAACAACAACAACAACAACAACAACAACAACAACAATAATAATAATAATAATAACAATAATAACAACAACAACAACAACAATAATAAATATAATAACAATAATATCAATAATAATAACAATAATTATAATAATAGCAATAATAACAATAATAATAATAATAACAATAAAAATAATAACAATAATAATATTAAAAGGATGTGGGCCGGATGTGAAAAGAGGTTCAGACCTTCATGTTGTGTGGACAGTTTTTAGTTCCTTCCTGAAATAATATTGACTGTAGTGCATGTGTAAACCGGTTGAAGCGCTGTGCGCATCGCGCATGTGTGTGATGCAGCATCAGAATTTGCTGATAGAATTATTTACTTACCTAAACACACACAGGCCCACACCCCACTGTCAAACAAAGAATTTTAACCTGATCCTTTGTTGCTGGTTACATCTCCAGTGTGTCTTTTACCTGCTGGACGGGTGTATAAAGTGTACCTTTCTTTCTAAGGATTAAAAGTGTTCTTTAAGCAGCAGGTGTGAAAAAACTCAAACATAAAAGTTCATTACATCCACATCACTGTGCAATATAGACGCACTACTGCTGTGTCCTTCTTCAAACACGTTTTTCTCCCCCTAATTTAGAATGTAGCCAATTCCCACTCATCATGCAATGCCTACTCATCACACACCACCACCACCAAGCAGGGAGGGGTATAAGCAAGCACATGCCCACATCTTTACGAACTGCTGCACATGTGAACTCAGGAGAAGTCTATCACACTCAGAGGAAAGTGCTATATGCCCATTATGAACAAACGATGCCCATGATTGGCTGGTGAGGGAGGCAATTGCAGGCCATCCCTTCCTCCTGTGAGAGCTTGGCCAGTTAGCTCCCATGATGCTGCAGCATCAACCTGGGTTCAAACTTGCAAATGATAGTCACACACCTTGTTGATGAGCCACTTGTGAGCCGTGTACTTTAATTTGTTTTGTTGTTGTTGTATTAATAGTTTAATAGAATTTAAATATTTTTTTCACCAACATAAGCCTCAAAATAGCTTATATGTTCATAATGATAAATTTTATTGACACTAATTCAATTCTACTCAGTCGTGTTTGTATGGCGCTTTTTACAACTGACACTGCCGCTAGGCAGTTTTACATAGTCAACAAATTTTGTCCATTCATCCATTCACTTTTTAAGCCGCTGAATCCTAATTAGGGTCTCAGCTGACTCTGGGCGACGGCAGGGTACACCAAGAACAGCTCGCCAGACCATCGCAGGGCAACACACATACAACCACTCACACTCTCATCCTCACCTAGGCGTGATTTGGAACAGCCAGTCAGCCTACTGTGCATGTTTTTGGACTGTGGGAAGAAACCAGAGTACCCGGAGGAAACCCACGCAAGCACGGGGAGAACGTAAACAAATGTTTTTTTGTTTTTTTGTTTTTTTTTTGTCAAATTATTTTTAAATTGAGGATTTAATCTTATGATTTTAAACCCTTTTCTATAAATATATAGTCTAAATCCCTTATGAGTGAGCTTGTGGCAATGGTGCAAGGAACGATGCACCCTTAAAACAGATGAGGTAATATGTGTGCTAATTTTCTTTGTTAAAATCTGCATCAGTTTCAGTGACTAACAAAACCATGAACTTTACTATGAGATAAGTTGTTTGATATTTTTACAACTAACTGTAACGTTAGTTTCACCAACATGTAAAATGTGGTTGTTCTTACTAAAAAAAATAGTCATGTGTTCATACAACAAATATAAAAAATACAACAGACTCTGCCAGGCGCAGCTTTGTTTACCGAATCACAATTTCATCAGGACTTTCATGAAATTTTCAGTTCAAGGAGAAGACTGCACTTGTTAAAGTTAACCCCATTTGAATATCAAGATTAATTTCTTTCCGTGTGCAAAATCTGAGGCCGATAGCTTCTGTTTTAACGATTCTATGGGCAGTTACTTGAAAACTGAGTCTCGGAATGATGATGTCACCACGGCCCAATTTAACATGTACAGGTACAGGGTTTTGACACATTCATGCCATTTATTTACAGATTTGTGTTGGAGGTGTGAAAAGGTTTAGATTAAAATCACCACATGTGCAGGGAGAAACTATATCTACACCAGGATTCTTATATTTAAGCACAAACTCCTGAAATACTGAAAGAAATGATGTTTGAAGCCAAACTCCTTCATGTTAATTTGGGCCTTGATGATGTCATCATTCTGAGACTCAGTTTTTAAATATCCACCCATAAAATCTTTAAATTGCAGCAATCAGTCTAAGATTTAGCACACAGACAGATTTTAGACTGAGGTTTTTTTAGATTAACTTTCAACAAGTGCTGTCTTCTCCTTTAAAGTTGCATAAGTTACATATATCATGCAAAACTGAACACCTTTATACTCATCCAATGTTTGGGGCCGGTGTTGTAGTGGTTAGGGAGCTGGGCTCATGATCAGGAGGTTGTGGGTTCGAATCCCCTTTAGACAACATTACCCCCCATCCTCCCCACTGTGCTAAGACCCCTGGGCAAGGTCTTAACCACAAGTGTGCCTCTGTCCAACCAGCAGTATGAATGGGAACCAGTAAAACAATACTGGGAAGGTAACCTTCGATGGACTAGCGTCCCATCCAGGAGGAGTTGAACTCCTAGTCGCTTCACGCTGCGGAAGCTGGGGATAAGCACCGGCAGATTGGTCACTAGGCTCGGGTGTAAAATTCCAACAGACTCACCTTTACCTATGTTAGTGACAGTGGGGGCTCAGTGGTTAAGCCTTTGGAACACTGAGCCGAATTTCAGGGGTTCAAGCCCCAGTACCACCATGGTGCCACTGTTGGGCCCTTGAGTAAGGCCCTCAATTGCTAAGCTGTATAAAAATGATAAATGTAAGTCACTTTGGATAAGTGGATTCACGCCTTAAATGGAAATGTACCAAGGGTCATAACATTTTAAAAACAAGTTAGTTCATGTGATTAACTAGCCGTTCAGGGTGTACTCTGCCCTCGCCCAGAGTCGGCTGAGATGGGCGCCAGCCTCCCTGCGACCCTAATTAGGATTAAGCGGTTCAGAAAATGAATGAATGAATAAAACTAAATAAACTGCATTAGTTCAAATAATGAATTTATACTTTGGTTTATGAGCATACAGGATTAGTTAAATGTAAGTATTATTTTATTAGTCATTTCAACTAATCTGTTTTAAGAGAGTGCATTTTTTTTGATGCATAAAGATTTTGTAAAATAAATAATTAAATAAATAAATAAATAAAGATATTACAGAGATTAAAGAATTCCAATTTCAAAACATTTCTACAATTTGCTACATATTTCTGTATTTTAAAATTACAATTCAACACCAGTTCTGTGCATTCAACTGTAAAGATGTGTGTGCGCCTGCGTAAGTGTGCGTGCGTGTGTGTGTGTGTGTGTGTGCGTGTGTGTGTGTGAGAGAGAAGCGTTGGTCCTCCTACACTGCATGTGGTGCTGTAACAGAACGCGCGCTCTCTTCTCTTCCCTTCTCCACTTTTACCTTTGACGCACTGGGACAGGACGGGATTGTAGGCTGTCGGAGAAACGCGCAGTGTGTGTGTGAGAGAGTGTGTGCGCGCGTGTGTGTGTGTGAGCGCAAGAGACCGATAGATCTAGAGATGGATGATCTCCGCTGCTGACTCTGGACAGGTAAGAGGGGGATTAAGCAGCAGATCAGACCCTGTGCTGTGTGTTCTAGCAGCCCTGGAGCCGGTGGTGGTGGTGGTGGAGGAGGAGGAGCGTGTACGTGTGAATTAAAACGCTATTACGCGTCATGGATCTCTTCCGCTTTTCTGTTTTGTGCATATTCTGTGTGCAAAGTTGCGGCGATTTTGAGCTGCGTGATGATGATGATGATGATGATGATTAGTGTAATACGCGCTTTTAGCTTTTCGCACCAAAGGATTCGAGTTGTGTCTCTGTGGCGCCGCGAATTGAGGAAGTGCAAAGCCGAGACACACACACACACACACACACGCCCATTTTCATTCCGTACACAAAACACACACACACACACAAATAAGGATGATCTCCATAGGATTGATACGCGCACGTGACATTACACTCATCACACATCCTCCCTGCACATCTGTCCATCACAAAGGGATCCACATGTTTTATTTTTTTTGTTGTTTTTTTTTTTTTACTGTAAATAATTTATTCAGAAATGGCGTTCTTCGTGTCACAGACACAGGGCCTGTGCTGTGCAGGGACTGAGGACCGGTGCACCGTGCGCGTACACAGGTCTCCTACACATACACACGCACCTGCGCGCGCCGAACGCACTGCACCCGAGTCCGTGTATGAAATGCGGTGCGTGACCCTCCTGTCCATCTCCACACGCCTCACATCACCACAACACACCACCTGGAGTTAGCACAGAGCTAAGCATGCTAGGCAACAACACCGAGGCAGCTTTGCGCCGTTATAACGCGTCCAAACCCACAGCCGCACAGTCAACTAATACCAACACCGGAAATCAGACCCGTTCTTAATGCGGGTGTGTATTAAACACCCCCCAGATGAGAGGTTATTAATATTCCCCACACGCTCTGCACTAAGGCTCTGCATCTTCAAGGGAAAACAGCGGTTTCTTGTGGGGTTTCTGCTCTCTGGTTTTGTTTTTTCTTTTGTTTGTTTTTTTTTTTTTTCATGAGAACCTTAAAAATTCCACCAAAACAACAGAGGCAAGAGAACACTTTAGTCTGCAGTGTCACGTGCCTTTGCTGTCACATGCACAAAGCAGCATGTTGAAAATAATGTGCAATAACCTATTATTATTGTTATTATCATCGTCATCATAGTTATTATTATTATTATTATTATTATTATTATTATTATTATTATTATGTTGTAATATAATTATATAATCATAATTGTATAATTACTATGTAATTAAGTGTTTGTAGTCATTAGTAATTGGAATCCTCTCAAATAGTGAAACGTTTTGTTTGTATTGTTCTCTGCGAAACCATTACTTGGCGGAACCTGTAATGGTTTCATAGAGAACAATACAAAAAAAATGTTTCCTCCAATTAAAAAACTCTAAAGCGATGTAAAGGTGCCTTCTATAAAAATCCAACGCTAACATCAAACATTCATTCATTCATTTTCTAAGCCACTTAATCCTCATTAGTGTCGCAGGGAGGCTCGTGCCTGTCTCAGCTGAAGGCAGGGTGCACCCTGGACAGCTCGCAAGGCCTTTGCAGGGCCTTAACAATAAACTGTTAAACTTGTTTATTTATTTAACTTTAGTCAGAGGGAATCATTTAATATTTATTAATTTTTTTATTTCCCTCTTCACATAATATAAAAGCAATCTATCTATTTGTTTCTCTCTTATTGTCACGGAACTTAACATTCAAAACGTTTCCTTTTTTTTAGACGTTATCTGAATCTGGATCAACTTTACTTTTTTTTTCATTTGTGGAAACAGTTGCTGTGCAAATATTAATAATAATAATAATAATAATAATAATAATAATAAAAACAAGTGTTAAGTTCATATTAATTGATGATGGTCTCACATGGTCACCTTCATATACAGAAGACACAAATAGAAATTGTATACAAATGATAAAACAGAATATACTAACGTATACTCATAAAGCCGCACTCCCATGTGCTTAATGAACCACCATAGAGTGTGTATGCATATTAATATGCCTATTAAACGAGTCAGTAAATGAAACGCACACACTATTTCAACCTCTGAAATTTCTCTCCGGTGTTCATTTGCAGCGTTTTGTGGCCTGACAGTGCAGCGCGATGGACAAAGAGCCCCAAACGAAAGCAGAGCAGACGAAAAGTCCATCCACCTCCACTACAACCTCCACCTCTACCACGACCTCTGGGAGCACCACCACCTCTGCTGTGAGCCCTCCGCAGCCTCCCAATGGCACAGCAAAGAGCAGCTCTGCTCCCACGACGGTCACCACCTTCCACAGCCAGCCCCCACCTTCAGACAGAAAAGTTGCTCAGGTACAGTAATGAGTAACGGTCTCCATCTCTTCATAAACTTTGCTCATGAACCTTCACACCTTCACACCATGCGTGCACTCAAACACTCACTGCTTTCCACTCATGACTCAGGAACGTTAATCAGTTTCCCACAGCAGCGGACGAGGTCACGTTCCTGACAGAACAGTGAGGGTGTGGAATCTGTAAGCAGATTTATTATTTACCCAACCGCCATATTTACAGTCATTTCCTTGGGATTTTGTATAATTTGTGTCTCGGATCAGCCATTATGGTGGCGCTGTGGGTAGCACCACCTCCTGACAGCTGCAGGGTTTGATCCTGAACCTAAATTTTACATTCTGTCCTATCTGATTTCCTCCTTTCTTATTTCCTCCCAAACCATGCCAGAAGGTGGATTCTCTCTCTCTCTCTCTCACACTCTGTGTGTGTGTGTGTGTGTGTGTGTGTGTGTTTGGGGGTGGGGGGAGGTGGGGGAGTGCGTCCTGTGATGGATCGATGTCCCCTCTAGGATGTACTCCTTCCTCTCCAGGGATGTTCTAGGAATAACCTCCAGATCCTAAGCCCTTAGTAATAAAAGTACAACCACAGTAACATCTAAAATAAAATGTGCTGCATGTTTGAGCTCTTAAGAAGGCTTAATTAAGGCGTGTTGAATGTTTAAAGCCCGCTGCTGCCCCAGAGGTGTACTGTAATCCAAGGTGTGTGTGTGCCTGGTTGCTTGTGGGACTTTTTCTCCATCACACCACTCATTATTATTCATCAGCATGATTCGATCAGATTATTTCAGTTTCTGAACATTTTGAGCTCTTGTCTCATTCAGAGCTTTTAAATCAAAGAATGTATTTGACTGTGTGAGTGTATGATTCCGCCCCCCCTCATGTCTTCCTGGCAGGTGAATCTGTTTGGAGATAGACTGGCTCCTGCTTTCTCAGCTGCCGTTTCATCTCACCAGACTCAGAAAACAGTATGTAGTCCATGCTTTTTTCCCCCCTAATTTTAAAGACGCCAAACACTCTGAATTCTTCAAATGCATGCACAGTAAAGAGGTTAAAGGCAGCTCTGAATGTGATACTACCGCCACCATGCTTCAAATGGAGGATGGTGTTGTCAGGATGGCAGACACTCTTTGTCAGACAGAGCTTCGTCAAAGACCAACAGGTTGAAGTACCAGACCACAAAGACGGGAAAAGCTTTCCTCACATACCACCAGCTGTGTGTTGTATTGGGGTTGTGTGGAGTGTAAGGGTTGTATGTTGTGATGGGGTTGTGTTTGTGCTGTGAACAGCTTCTCCATCGGAGCTGTGCATCTCTGAATCTGTGATTGGACTGTGGGAGGAAACCAGAGGAAACCCACACAAGCACAGGGGGAACATGCAAACGCGACATAGAAACAACCAAGCCTGGAAATTGAACCCAGGACCTTCTTGCTGTGAGGTGGACGTGCTAACCACTGTGCCACCGTACTGTTTGATTTAGTGTATATTTTTAACGTGAGGACTTCATGTTGTAACAGAATTTGGAAATGTTCAGGGGAATAAGTGATACTTATGCAACACACAAAACTCAAACGTACAAACGTATCAGAGCAAATACCTGCTTTTGTTGCAGCAGACAGTTCTGTTGCACCTTCACCCACGTACTCACAACATCTGTGTTTCCATCTACATCACCCCTCTTGTGTGACTCACCAGGTGTCAGTTCCCAGCATGCCCGGCTCAACCACCGTCGTCCGAGCCAGCGAGAGCTCCAACCACAAGATCTCACCCCAGGCCTTGCTCATCGGAAAGAGTCCCACCAGCCAGACCCAAATGCTCCTGAGGGCCCAGATGGTAAAAGCACCCACCTCCGTTCCTCCTTCTCCTCTGAATAACATCCTATTTTTTTATCATGCAGAAACATTCCAAAAACACGCTCCCAAATGCAGATCATGTTATGATATCACATTAATCATGTTAATAATAAAGGAAACAATAAATGCACTCATCGTATAGTACAGGGAGGCTTTAGGGGAGTGTTCGGAGAGGTTGTGTCGGTGTACTAGATTTTAAAAATGTACTCAGGGATCATTGTTTATCATACATTCATTCATTCATTCTTTTTCTAAGCCGCTTAATCTTAATTTGGGCCGCCTGGGACGTTGGCACTCATCTCAGCCGACTCTGGGCAAAGGCAGGGTACACCCTGGACAGCTCATCTAAGGGTGATTTGGAACAGCCAATCAGCCTACTATGCATGTTTTTGCACTGTGGGAGGCAACCGGAGTACCCAGAGGAAACCCACGCAAGCACGGGGAGAACATGCAAACTCCACACAGAAGCTCCCGAGCCAGGAATCAAACCCAGGACCTTCTTGCAGTGAGGTGGATGTGCTAACCACTGCGCCACTGTGCAATCATCGTTTATTTCAGTACAACAAAAAAATTCTTCATTCGTTCACTTCATGAACCACTGAATCCTATTGGGGTCTGAGGGAGGCTGGAGCCCATCTCAGCCAACACCGGGCGAAGACAGGGTACACCCTGAACAGCTCGCCAGACCATCACGGGGCAACATACACAACCATTCACACTCACACCCATACCCAGGGGCAATTTGGAACAGCCAGTTAGCCTAATGTGCATGTCTTTGGACTGTGGGAGGAAACCGGAGTACCCGGAGGAAACCCATGCACACACGGGGAGAACGTGAAAACTGCTCACAGAAATGCCCTCGCCGAGCCTGTGACTCGAATCCAGGACCTTGCTGCGAGGCAGATGTGCTAACCACTCCGTCAGCGCGAATATTTTTGCTCAGTAAGATGTTTTATGTTTAAGATTTTAGGAAAGAAACTCAAAGAAGTATGTTGAGTTAGCTTTACCTAGTTATGTTATTAAAAAAAAGCTAGCTAGCCCTTTTAGCTTGTTAAATTTTCTTTGTAAATGAACTTTTTGTAATTACTTTAAATTCATTATTAAACCTTAGCATGACAGGTACACAGTTTATATGAGTTAGCATTAGCTTTTCCTTGAAGTTTAGCGGATTAGCGAAAGAGCAGGATCAGGTCTGATAAACGTGATGCTCAGTTCATTACATACATTTTTACTCTTTATAATGTTTAAATGTCAGTTTTTGTTTTTTTTTTCATTCAATGCATTCAAGTAGATTGTTTTCTTTTTCTATATACTTTTTTTCCGGGACGTTTTCCTCTGTGTTCCCGAAGACTCTCCTGCGTGGGAAGGTCACAGCTTTCCGTCTGATGGTTGTAGTTCGTTACAAAGCACTGTATTTATTCTCCCTTCTAAATGTTGGACGGAAACTTTTTTTTTTTTGGTTTCTAGGGGAACTTTCTGAAAGCTCACCCTCGTCCCTCCCACTCTCGCTCCACTTATTCACAACTCGCACTCTTCTCATGTTTGTTCTTGCACAGTTCTGAATAACTTCTTTCTATCAGCAAACAGAGCAAGTGGGTTTTGGTTGAAATATTACTGCAAGTGGATTTAATCATCAACAGAAGATTTTTTTTTTCATTAGGTTGTGTGCAGAAGATCTACTCATGCTGCATGATCACATGGACAGAGGCCGACACGGTTATTTTTTACCACTTCAAAAGCCTGCCACTTAACTGTGAAACTCACCATCACACCCACACTCTCAGCACTTTACCTTCCTCTTCCTCTCTCTCTCTTCCTCTCTCTCTCACTCTGTCTCTCACTCTCTCTGTCTGTCTCTTTCATGTCTTCATCCCTGTAGCTGATTCTAACGTCCACAGTGCGGCCTGACGCCCCTGTCCTCTCCTCTTCTTCCTCCTCCTCCTCTCCCTCTTCCTCTTCACCTCGATTCCCTTCTTCACAGGTGAGACTCTCTTCACTGATCATGTCTAAAGCTATTCACTGTCCCTGTACACACCGAGTGGAATGTTCACTGTAGACCCTCAGCAGTGTGATTAGGATTTAGAAGATGTTCCTGAGGAGATGTCAGTAATTACCAATTATGCACTGAAGGTGAGGGGGATGTCTCAGAATATTCATTTTTGCGACATCCGCCGAGCCTGAGGTACAAAATAGTATGAGTAAATACTACCACCTAGGCAAAAAAAGCACACTAACATGAGATTTTTATGGTTTATTTATTTATGGGGTTCTTTTTTTGACAAACCTGACAGATGCAGACCCAGCACAGGCAGGTATAGCGCTGAGCCTAAGAGCGGATTGGGATTGTTGAAGTTTATAGCAGTGCTCCGGAGCACCATACGTTGTTGTAAAGCCAGCGCCATAAATGTCGTAAAGCCATGTGCTCGATTTTTTTATCACGTCCGTGCTCACGTGCCCATATAGGCAACCCATTGTGTGATGCATTCGCCGCCGCCAATAGCGCTGAGTGCACTTTCACTTCGCAGCTTATTCTTTTGCCTTACGAATACATGCTTTTGTAAACGTACACATGCAGACATTTTCGAAGCTCTGCCTTTAAGCAGTGCCTAAATTTTTATTTTATTTATTTATTAATATTTTAATCATGACGCTGAGGCAGGTCAGGTAATCCACACTTTGAAGCAGCTAATAGCTCCAAGACTCTGTGTAGCTAATGGCGGCTGTTCTCGTCTACAGCGCCCTGCAAATATGTTTACGAAAATAACACAATAAGTCTAATTAAAACAGGATGTTTATAGTTTATATTTACATGTTTTAATCAGGACACCGAGGCAGGTGAGATGAACTCCATGCTTTTCGTCTGCATTAAAGCTCCATGACATCCCATTATCTGCACCGAGGAAGCTGGAGCCAATCCTAGCTGACTCTCAGCGATGGTGGGGTACATCCCAAACAGCTAGGCTAATAGGTCTGTTTTGCTAATGGCGTCTATTCAAAAGTAGAAACAAAACTGGAGTAGCAAAATAAATTTAACCTGCGCTCTGTAAAGGTGTTTTATTACGCATGGCTGAAAAGACATGAAAACAAACAGAAACAAGTAGCACTAGAACCAAATTTTGATGGCTTGTTTTTTTAAAGCGTGATGATGATGCCTGCCTGCTCAAAGTGCCTGTGAAAAACTGTGAGGGTCTGTAGTTTTGATTCAAGCATTATGCACTCAGAATAATGATTTATGATCCCGAAATGGTGGCTAATCAGATCGCACCATTCTCTTGCAGTATATATTAATGTACAATATGTGTTCATTATAAAACCATAAAAACCCCAGACTAAGTGCTTGCTACTGTGAGTTTATCCAGGTTAAAGGAGTTTGTAAACAATATGCAAAGGACTGTAATCTGTCCTTGTACGCCCCACCCCTTGGGCTCCGCCCACTTTAACCCCTGGATGCCATTCATCACTTCAGCAAAACACAATCGCAATAATATGTTCGTACAGTTCTTAAGATTGTGCTGTTTGAAAGTTGTTCACACAGAGTGACGGTGTGTGTGTGTCTTGATTTCAGCTCCAGAGCTTGACACTTCGTCCACCCCCACCTGGTACACTGACCATACCACCAAACCTGCCCCTCAAGTCCGCCTCCGCTTGCCCACCCCCAGCCCTGACACGTGCCCGAGTGCCCACCCTGACTTTGAGACCCAGCCCACCACCATGCAGCGCTGGAAAGGACACATCCACAAAGACAGAAGGTGCCACCTCACCACTACCATCAGCCCCGCCCAAAGCTCCACCTGTACGCCATCTTACAGTCCCGCCTCCATGTACGTCAAAACAATTATTATTATTTATCATACATTTTTAAATTGTTGTTTGTTACATGTGTCTGTTGAGTCATATTTCAGTGATTTTTTTTTCCAAGTACGTGACATTATATTTTTAACAGCTGAAATTCCTGAAGTTTTCACTGCGAAACTCGAGAAAATTTTGTAACTTGTTTCATTGAAATTACATTTAGCTATATGTTGAATTTATTTAGATGTGTTTGTAGCGTATTATATTTATAATTAAAGCATTAAAGTGCGAATAAAGGTGGCTTGGACTGTATCCCTGCTCTGTTTTCATGCTGCATAGCAAACAATGAAGGCACGTCACAGCTAGAAGGTCCCGAATCATATGGAGTTTGCATGTTCTCCTCGTGCTTGTGTCGGTTTCTGCTGGGTATTCCAGTTTCCTCCCACAGTCCAAAAACATGCACATTAGGCTAAGTGGCTGTTCTAAATTGCCTCTAGGTGTGGTGAGTGTGAATGGATGTTTGTGTTGCCTTTGCGATTTTTGGGTCAACACCACCTTTGCCCAGAGTTGGCTGAAATTTAGTGCTAAAATCCAGACAGATGCTTCAGTATTAAGGAATAACTATAGAATACTTCCTGTTTTAAGTATTTAATGTTCATTCATTCATTCATTTTCTAAGCTGCTTAATCCTAATTACGGTTGCGGGGAGGCTGGCGCCCATCTCAGCCGACTCTGGGCGAGGGCGGGGTACACCCTGGACAGCTTGCCAGGCCATCACATGACCAACACACATACAACCATTCGCCCTCACACCTAGGGGTGGTTTGGAACAGCCAATTAGCCTACTGTGTAGACTGTGGGAGGAAACCGGAGTACCCGGAGGAAACCCACGCAAGCACAAGGAGAACAAACTCCACACAGAAATTCCAAGCCCGGGAATTGAACCCAGGACCTTCTTGCTGTGAGGCGGACGTGCTAACCACTGCACCACCGTGCCGCCTCAAGGTGTACTTGTGTTTTCTTTTTGGTCGTGAGAATTATTTTCTGAAATGGTCTTGTGTGTTTTCAGCTCTTTATGCTCCAGCTCAGTCTCATGCGCTTGCCAAGCAGAAATTAAGCAGCATCAGTCTGAAGAGACCTCATAGCCAGATCAGCATTCCGCAGCATCCGTTCCCTTCGAGGCATCCGCATCCGAATTCCTCTCCGGTCGTACCAAAGAAACCTCTTCCTGAACTGAAGCGCTGTCCGTCCACTCAGTCGTCATCGAGTGGCTCCAGCCAGCCTTCCTCTGTGCCCATCACCGTGCCCAATCTCGGCCGATCCCACATGACTCCACCCACCTTGACCCTACCGCTCACCCCCACCTCCCCTGGAGGCTCCTTACTGGCCACTAAACAGCTCCTGAGGATCGCTCTGTCCTCCGCCTCCGCCTCCACGCAGTGCACCAACGGCCAGCCGAAGTCTTCTACCATGTCCCCGTCTCATGATCTCGTCCAGCCGAAGACTCAGCTTTCTCCTGCATCAGCTAAACTTGAGTCTCTAATCCCATCTTCACAGAACTCCAACACCTGCCCCCAGCTGGTGCAGCTGTCACCCTCCAGACAGACCTGGACGTCTCCTCAAAGAGCTTCTCCTCCATCTCCTGTCCTCCCACTCGTCTCCACCGGCTCCACATCGTCCCCCGCACCTCCACAGTACCCTCTCACCTCCATCCCACACACCACTGACACCACCAAGGAGCTGAAAAGTGCAAAGACGAAGCCAAAGCCTGGAAACGGCACCGAGGAAATTCCACAGGATCTCAAACTTCCAGCAGCACCGACAAAAAGTGTGGAAGGAAACCAAACGTCACAGAGCGCCGGTGCAGAACCACAGCCTTCAGGAACCATGGACAAGAATACAGTGATTATTCATTAGTTTGTTTCTTTGTTCGTTTAAAGACCAGTGCAAAAGTTTGCAGCCTTAGCAAAAATCAAGTATGATATGATGATATAATTGATCATGAGTAAAAATGGGGGCGGCAGAGTGGCGTAGTGGTTATGACGTCCGCATCACAGCAGGATGGTCCTGGGTTCGAGTCCCTGGCTTGGTGAGGGCATGTCTGTGGAGTTTGCATGTTTTTCCCGTGCAGGCGTGGGATTCCTCTGGGATACTCTGGTTTCCTCCCATAGTCTAGAGACATGCACATTAGGCTAACTGGCTATTCCAAATCACCCCTAAGTATGGATGTGAGTGTGAATAGTTGTGTTGCCCTGCAATGATCTTGCGAGCTGTTCAGGGTGTACCCCACCTTCGCCCAGTGTTGGCTGAGATGGGCTCCAGCCTCTTCGCAACCCTAATTAGGATTAAGTGCAAATCATTATAAGTAAATAATTTTATTTATTTACTTGTTTGGTAATTATTTTGGATTAATTTTCAATTAGATTTCCTTTCTGTCTTGTCGTTCCAGAAACCGCACCGGGGGGTGGGTGGGGGGTGTGTGTTAGGGTTATGGCTGGGGGTGTGCAAACATTTGCATTAAACTATATTCCTCTTTGTGATTTGTTATATGTATATTTGTATACACTGGTAGCCTGTGTGTACATGTGTCTATATGTGTGAGGTTACATATAAAGGCTTGTGGTGTGTTTCAGGTGTGTAAACGGCCGGTGGTGTGTACAGAAGAGCCGAGATCTCAGAAGACGGCGCCTGTCTCTGTAGCATCGACCGCTGGCCAAGACGACGCCTGTGAGGAAACGTCCACTCACAAAGACAATCACTCAGGTATTCACAAGGTTTCCGATTTTAGTCTCAGTCAAGGACACCTGTTTCCCCATATAAAGATCTTCCTGTCTTTTCATTTCTCCAGCCATCTGCAACCTGTCCCCAGTCCTGCCCTCCACGATACGACCCTCAGTTGTGTCTCCCGCTGGCCGAAGCTCTCCTGGCGAATTCCCAGTCGTTTCAGAGAGAGCACCCTCACAGCAGCCATCCTCCAGCCACACAGGACCCACCGAGCCCACCAAACCACTCGTCCTTACTCACCTGGTGGACGGCTTCATCATTCAGGAAGGACTGGAACCATTTCCGGTACATTTACATTTATGGCATTCGGCAGACGCTACATATCTTATCCCTATATTATTTATCATTTTCATACAACTTAGCGGTTGAAAGTTAGGGGTCTTGCTCAAGGGCGTAACAGTGGCAGCGTGGCGGTATTTGAACCCCTAATCTTCAGATCAGTAACCCAGAGCCCTAACCACTGAGCCACCTCTGCGCGGTACTTTACGCACAAACAGAACAGGACAAGCTACTTCCTGAAACATTTTCTAGAGTTCAGGAAATCACATGACTACAGTTTATTTAGTGAAGTGTTAAAGGGATATTTATATAGCTGATGATTTTTCACTTCTCGAAGGGGTTCTGCATGCTGAGAACTGGTTGTAGGGGTCTACATAGTTTGAGGTTTAGATTTAAGATACCATCATGCTCTGTAGTAACCTCATCAAAATATTTATATATAATTTTTTATCTATATTTAGTGTAGAAAGTGTACAAAGAGATAAACAGATACCACAGACAGAGACAAGAGACTTTAAAGAGATTTAACTGTCACGCTGCCTTGCAGCAGAAAAGGAGGCAGATGCAAGATTAAGATAAAAGGAGGCTTTTTATGTGTAGTGTATATGGCGACAGTACAAACCACAACCCAGAATCAAAGTCATAAATGCAGGAAAAGGTCGAATGATCAGGCAAACAGAATATCAGAGGCAAGACAAGACCGCAGGCAAAGATCATACACAACAGGCAGCCACAGCAAACAAAAGCAATACCTCTCACTAAGCTTGTGCAAACAGTCCTTATACTGTGCAGGTAATCAGTGGAATAGGAGACAGGTGTTCGTAGCATGTGACATGAGTCATGTGATGAGAGTGTCCGGTAGTTTGGTGACTGAGATTGGTGCATGCTGGGAAGTGTAGTGCGAGTTCTAAGTGCGCTGTAAGGATGCTGTGACAAGGCCAGAATTCATCAGATTATTGTTTGCTGTGACTTGTATTATGGTATTAATAATAATAATAATAATAATAATAATATTAACATTAAAAATAATCATGATAGGTTGTTACCTTTTTCCATGTTTGTGTCTATTATATATATAAATCTCATGCAGGTGAACAGGTCGTCTCTGATGGTGGGTCCAAATAGTGGTTCAGGGCTGAACGGATCGAACGGCCCGGACACGTTTAATGCCACCTCGGAATCCCCCGACAACTCGACTGACTCGGACGATGAGATTTCAGTCGCTAATAGTGAGTTCCAGCTTTCGTTCCCAAAATACTGATATCCTCCTAATGTATGACATTTTTATTATCTATTCAAAAGATTTTCTTGTCCCTGATTGGTCAAAAGCCATCAAATAATTCTTGATATTGCATCATTGCCATGCAATAACCAAATTATTGCAGGGTTGCCATCAGATAAGTTGAAAGATTACTGTACAACCAGCACATGAAACATAGTACCATAACTGTCTATTTTAAAATATTTTTGAATGAATAATAAAACAGTTACAGAGTTTGGCTTTTGTATGATAGAATTATTCCGTTTCGGCAAGTGTTGTCCGCCTTGGCCAAACAACCGCTCAAACGAATAATTCTCAATATCATACTTCGCCTCATTCAGTAATTGCTTAGTTTTCACACCTCAGATGTGAAGATCATTTATTTCCCCTTCAGGAAGGGGTGTAAAACCTTTACAAAGAGAGAGGAGAGAAAAGCACTGCACTTCAGGGGATCCTGTTACGTAAAAGTAAAGCAGAGATGTGATTATTAACTGCACTGGCTCACAGAACGTGTGGTAATATTCCCCACTGTTGCCTGAGATAAATAAAAGCCAATTACCACCACAGAGACGTTAGTTATAATACAAATAATAATAAAATATAAACAATGATATTCACAAAGGAATAAAGAGATTTCAGAAATGTTTTTTTGACTCTGCATCCACCAATAAAAGTGTTTTGGACATCCCCACTGTCCCATAAAATACACTTAAGTGTTTTGGATGAGTGCAGTGATACTGTATTAATGTATACGCTGTACAGTGCAGTAATTTCTTCTTTGTGTCTCTGTATAGACGGCGTTGGTGTTGGACACAAACTTGTTCTGCAGTGTCACTTCTGTAAGAGGAAAGGAACCGCACAAACCTTCAACCGCTCGAAACGCTTCTGCTCCAAATCCTGTGCCAAGAGGTACAAAATTCACCCATATTCATTCGTCTGGACTGGTCACGGTGGTGATGAATCCAGAGTCTATCCCAGGAACACTGGGTTTCAAGTGGGAATACACCTCGGATAGCACTCCAGGGACCAAATTTACTAAGCAGGGACATTTAGTGTGGAAAATAATAATTATAATAATAAGAGCAGCTAAAAAATGGACTTAGCAGTCAGTTTGAAGACCGCCCTGACGCGCAAAAACATTGTGCATGTTAAGAGGCACTGAAAATGTTGAAAGTGTTATTGTGTTGGTAAAACCTGCATCTTTTTACAGCTTCAACAAAATTCCCATCATCATCAGTAAAACCAAGAAAGATCTCACCCTATCTGTGATGGGCGGTCTTAATTACCATAGGGTTCCAAACATGACGGCTTCCTCTAATGACGTCTTCATCTGACATTTCTAATAAATTAATGCCAGTGGAGGAAATTCCCTCCTTTCTACCACCTACTGTGTTTTGACATTGACTCTCAGTTTTGACGGTAAATAATTTTTTAGTAAATCGGCTATTGGAAATCGTACTGAATCACGTTTATTTAAATATGCTCCGCCCACAAATGTTTTTGCAATCTGAAATCAAACCTCCTACAAGCACATATGCAGTGAGGTTGGCTACACTAAAGTACGTATAAAGAACTTTATCCACACCGTTCCATCGCTAACGCTTCACCTGCACATCTTTTAACCTTAACGGTTCGGTTTAGCACAAACTGTTAGTAAATCTTGGTCTGCACTGCTGACGGGACGAGGGAGGAAACCGGAGAATATGAAGAGAAATTCCACACAGACATCAAACTGCGAATCTTTTTGCCACGTTTTAGCCATGTTCTCTACTTTACACGACAATGAACCCTGTTCTTTCTTGCAAAGATGATGTTCGTTGTGCAGAAATAGTGCACTGTTCCTACACGACTGGCCGCAGTGATGAATGTGTTAGCGTGGTTTCCTGTGTGTAGTGAGTGAATTCTTCTTCAAGAATAGTTTAAACGAAGCTGAATGACACACCAGCAAACAGAAAGAATACATTTCTCAAAGCAGAAAATTCATTTAGTTAAACCGTCAATTACACAGATGTGTTTAAACCGTTTATCCAAACAGCTGTTAACATAATTAAAGTAAACCTGTTATACGTGTGTCTGTGTGTGTGTGTGTGTGTGTGTGCTTGTGTGAACAGGGACAGGATGTGGTCAGAGGGCGCCCAGTGTAAATGCTTAACGGTGAGTTTGATCAGTAGGTTTAAATGAAACTTCACCAGCATGCTGGTTTTTTCCTGTCTGTAGGTTCAGCTACACAAAACGGTTCCGAGCTCTGAGGCGCTGCATCAGTGAAGGAGGACATCGATCTGAATTTAATGGCGCAGAGGATGAGATCGAGGACGAACATTTCCATCAGGTTTGCTTTCATCGTTACACTTTAGATCAACATTGTGCATCAGGGTGTACCCCGCCGCCGCCCATTGTCGGCTGAGGTAGGCTCCAGCCTCCCTCCGACCCTAATAGGATTAATCGGCTTGGCAAATGAGGGAGTGATTTATTTGAGTATGATAATTTCAGACATATATGACATACATGATGCTAAAGATATCACTTTAAACTAAAATGGAGGTATTTCTATTTTGTTGAGTTGATTTTGATCAGGGAAATGATTGTAAGTTTCTAGACATATATGTATATATATATATATATATATATATATATATATATATATAGCAGCACCAATCAAATAAAGATAATAACAAACTCCACTTTACAAAAACACACATTTGGTTGAATTGGTAAGTCAAGAATTTTTGAGTTGCCAGTAAGAAATTTCCCACGGAAACGCTAAAGAACCTCATCAAGTCAGACCTCAGAATCCAGGATGGCTGCGCCACACATCAACAGAGTGAACTCCGTAGTATAATGTTTATTAGCACTTTTGTTTCATTCGTGACCCATTAAATGAGTCAAACATATAGTACACCCTAAACCGCTCTCCAGTTCATCGCATGGCTAACACACACAAAACCATTCACACTCACACTCACACCTAGGGGCAATCTGGAACATAGTGGTTAGGGTGCTGGGCTCATGATCAGGAAGTCGTGGGTTTCAATCCCCGTTAGACCCCCACTGTGCTAAGACCCCTGGGCAAGGTCTTAACCACAAGTGTGCCTCTCAACCCAGCAGAATAAATAGGTACCAGTAAAACTACTGGGAAGAGAACCTGCGATGGACTAGCGTCCCATTCAGGAGGCGTTGCTTCACGCTACAGAAACCAGGGATGATGAACCAGTGGGCTTGGGTATAAAAGCCCAAGAGAAACATGTCTTTGGACTGTAGAAGGACACTTGAGTACCCAGAAGAAACCCATGCAAGCATTGGGAGAACATGCAAGCTCCACACAGAAATGACATCATTTACTGTATTGAAATTATGTAAATGTGAAAGTGTGTTGTGAGTCGATTTTGAGAATTATGTTACAATATTACACACACACACTGAAAAACAGATTCATCATACTGAAGTGAGTAGAAAAGCCTCAGACCTCACCTCATGGTCATGTGTGTTGCAGGTGAAGCATGGCACCACAGAGCAGTGGAGGATTCTTCAGCGCCCCCCGCAGGAGGGAGAAGACGAGGCTGCGGCTCCGATGAAGACGAGGCTGCGCAGACACACGGAGCAAAGTGAAGTCGTGCGTGAGAGAGAAATGAGAAGCAGCGAAACTAAAAGTGCTCCGACCTCACCTCTGGATGTGGTTTCACCCACAGACCTTTCTTCCCACTCCAAACCTGCGCAGTGGACCGTAGACCAAGTGTGGAGCTTCATTTCCAATCTACCAGGTGAGATCGTGGATCAGTCGAACTGTACGCTCAAAAACTCTCTGTGTGATCACAGGCTAAACTCTCACATCGCACAGGTTCCTTTAGCCATGAGGAGGGTTTGTGGTGGGTGTGCACACTGTGTACGCGTGGTTTGATGATGTAAACGGCACTGTGTGTATGTAGTGATGTTTTTTATCATGTAACCTGACACGGTGATGCACGCCATCACACACACCGTTCTAGAATTCAGAACAGAGTTTATCAGGATCGCGCAGTCTGACGAGGAATCTTTAAAATACAACACCTCGAACTCGGGTCTGATACCATTTCATCTTCCACTCCAAAACTCAGAGAATTCAATTAAAGTCATTCAGTAACAAAATATGTTTATACTCGAATAAGAAATGGGTGTGTCCGGTATCTGTTTCATAAAAGAACTGATCAGAACTGATGAAAAACTATCAGAACTGATGGACAGGTAAGAATCTGTCCTCTCTCTTTCTGTCTCTCTCTCTATGTCTCGCTTTCTGTCTGGCTCTCTTTTTGTGTCTCTCTTCCTCTATCTCTCCCTCTGTGCTTCTTTCTGTTGCTTACTTTCTGTCTTTTTTTGTCTCTCTTTCACTCTGTCTCTTCCTCTGTCTCTCTCTTTCCGTCTTTCTCTTGCTCTATCACTCTTTCTTTCTGTCTTTCTGTTCCTTGCTCTCTGTCTCTCTCTTGTTCTGTTGCTCTCTTTCTTTCTGTCTCTCTTTCAGTCTCTTGCTGTGTGTGTGTCTGTCTATCTCTCTCTCTCTGTGTCTCTCTCTCTCTCTCTCTCTCTCTCTCTCTCTCTCTCTCTCTCTCGCTGTCTCTCGTTCCCTCTGTCTGTCTGTCTCTTTGTCTCACTCTTTCTCTCATTCTGCTCTGTCTCTCACTCTTTCTGTCTCTCTCTCTCTCTCTCTCTATCTATCTATCTATCTCTCTCTCTCTCTCTCTCACTCTTTCTGTCTCTCTATCTCTCTCTTTTTGTCTCTCTATCTCATTCTTTCTGTCTCTCTGTATCTCTTTCACTCTCATTCTTTCTGTCTCTCTATCTCTCACTCTTTTTGTCTCTCTATCTCTCATTCTTTCTGTCTCTCTATCTCTCATTCTTTCTGTGTGTGTGTGTGTGTGTGTCTCTCTCTCTCTCTCTCTCTCTCTCTCTCCCTCCCTCCCCCTCTTTCTCTGTCTGACTCCCTGTTTGGTGTGTGTTTTAATATTTAATTTATTTTCCTAAATGTTGACCTCTGTGTGACCTTCCCAGGGTGTCAGGACATCGCTGAATCATTTCGAGCACAGGAGATCGATGGACAGGCCCTGCTGCTGCTCACTGAAGACCATCTGATGAGTGCCATGAATGTCAAACTGGGACCCGCACTCAAAATCTGCGCCCGGATCAACTCACTGAAAGAAGGAGGGAGGTAAAGAGACGAAACAGAGATAGAGAGGAAGAAGGGGGAGAAAGAGAGAGAGAGAGAGAGTGAGAGAGAGGGAGAGGTTTAAGGGTTGAGGACGATCAGAGCACTTGCCTATAGAATAGAGCCATTTTGTGCACTTTAATCTTTAAAGAGATTCACGCGGTGAAGTCAACGTGTCGAGGTAATGTGTGTATTTTTGCTTGAACTGATTTAGACTAACGTTACAGTAGCCTCCCGTAACCTTTAGCCTCTGTCTGAAAGCATGATAGCAATATAATGGTCCCCTTAATTTCTGTGAATATAATACGAGATCTATATCCAGTCCTAGTTACGAGGAAAATGTTCGTGTCTGCTTCTTTTTTTTTTTTTTTTTTGTAGCCGATTGGATCAAAATCATAATCAGGGTTTGTGGAGTTTCTATTTTTCACTAAGAGGACACTTCCTGTGTCTGTGGAGGAATTAGTTCCGAATGGAAGTGCTATTATTGTGCGCATGTCCCTCCCCTTCCTGTTGTAGATATTTTCTTATCGTACTGTATATGTGTACATGTATAACGATGCAGTGCTCTGTGTGTATAAATCTATACAAAATGTTTTGTGAAGGATTTGTAATATTTAATATATTTGTCTTCTAAGGCTCTAGGAAATACAAATGCAAGCGATTTGAGATTTTTAAGCGTTTTTAAAAATAAAAAAAATAAATAATAAAAAAAATTAATGTTTGACATGCTGATAAGATTATGTAGGCTAAATGAAATGAAATGAAATTTTATCAAAGCATCTTCACTCCAGTGGAAGCATGGAACCCGAACATGTGGCAGTACACAGGTACTCAATCACACAGTGAAGGTAATGAAGGTACGGCGAAGGTGGTGCCTTTTTCTGACATGGAGACCTTATAAAACTGCTGTAGACATTGTACTATACTCTCGTGTCATCCAAGTGTTGTTTGTCACAGTTACATGACTTTTTCTTGTGCCATTTTTGATTATTTAATTAAACAAACTACATTTTGTTACAGACCTCTTGCAGTGTTCATGTGTTTGTCTCTCTGCAAATGCACAAACCTTTATTCTAAGTCACTTTCAGGTTTTTCTTTGAATTGTTCATTGTTTCCCCTCTGAATTAATATTTCATCCACCTCACAGCTTGAAGCTCCCGGGCTCAGCGAGGGCATTTCTGTGTGGGGGTTGCATGTTCTCCCCGTGCATGTGTGGTTTTCCTCCAGGTACTCTGGTTTCCTCCTACAGTCTAAAGACATGCACATTAGGCTAATTGGCTGTTCCAAGTTGCCCCTCGGTGTGCGAGTGAGTGTGACTGGTTGTGTGTGTGATGATCTGGCGAGCTGTTCAGGCTCCAGTCTCCCCGCAACCCTAACAGTAGGTTCAAACGCTTCAGCAAATGACTGAGTGAGTGAGTAGTTCTCATCATTTTTTTTTTTTCACCCTTGACCTTTTGTTGTTGCTGCACCACAGTACATGACCACTAGATGGCGATCAACTCAGAAAAATCTCAAATAAAACACAGGCAGACAATAATCATAATACGGGTTAATGATTAGAGTGAGTTTTAAGAATATATATAAATATTAGTATGGAAATATAAAGGCGGCACGGCGGGTTAGTAGTCTGCCTCACAGTAAGAATGTCCTGGGTTTGAGTCCAGGGCTCAGTGAAGCCGTTTATGTGTGGAGACTGCATGTTCATGTCCCCTAGGTGTGAGTGTGTGTGAATGGTTGTGTGTTGCCCTGCGATGATCTGGCAAGCTGTTCAGGGTGTACACCGCCCTTGCCCAGTGTCGGCTGATATAGGCTCCAGCCTGCTAATAGGATAAAAACGGTTCAGCAAATGAATAAGTGTGTGAATAAAAAAATTATGTGTGTGTGTATATATATATATATATAGATAGATTTATAGATATATATTGCTTTAAATAAGTAAAGCAATTAGTTTAGTTAAATGTTTACACTCATCACAGTTTATCACTGGTCTATTTGTCAAACACAAATCATGTGTGTATTTCTTTCAATTTAATTTCTTACAGGAAAAAAAACACATCAAATCATCCATTCATTCATTTTCTGAACCGCTTAATCTGAATTAGTGTCACCGGGAGGCTGGCGCCCATCTCAGCCGACTCTGTTAGATATTAAAATTAAAAGTATTCTGGTTATTAGGGTTAATTGTTATGTTTTAAAGAATTTATATGCAGAAGACATGTTCCAGGAAGCAAAAAAAAAAAAGAAAAAAGAAATAAGTACAGAGGTTCAGTATGTAAAGGGTTAAAAGGTTTTGAAGGTGATTGTGAGTGAAGTGAAGTCTGTTACAGATGAGGGCTACAGATGGCATCATAAAGTTCTGGACACACCGCATGATGTTTTGTTCTTTCATGGACCTTCCCGTGATAAGGTGGAAGTTTGAACAGGGGCGGCACTCTTGGTGAGGAGGAGCTGACTATAAAACCCCCTTTACATTGTTATGATAGACCTATAAATCTCTCGACTCTGTGCTGAAGTGTGCGTGCGCTCTGGCCTGAACAACCATGACTTCTGAATAAATACAGAAAAAGAAGATCAAGCGCTTCACCACTGTGGCTGCAAATTCTCCTCTGAAGATCTCAAGAACATCCCAGACCTTCAGGAGTTTTATTTCTGGACCGTGTGTGTGTGTGTGTGTGTGTGTGTGTGTGTGTGTGTGTGTGTGTTTGTAAGAGAGCGAGAGACTTTCGGGATCATGTCTCAGAGTTGTCGGTTGTTGTGTGGCTTCTTTCTGAGCTGCTCAGGATGGATCAGTCTCATCATCGCCACCTCCACTAATGACTGGGTGATTACCTGCAAGTTTAGCATCCAAACCTGCATCAAGATGGACGAGCTGGAGTCCAAAGGGTTATGGGTCGACTGTGTGGTTTCTACAGCGCTCTATCACTGCGCAAGTCTCAACCAGATCATCACTTTACCTGGTGAGACTCACACACACCTTCCCCACACGCTCTACCATTCCTATCATTCTCATAGGCTACATCTGTAGTACCTTAAGTACCTTTAGTACCGGGGGATGAGCAGGGAATGTAGTTTACCTTTCATTATCACAAAAAATACCGGGTTCTACTGGGCTCTATAGGAAATACTGACAGTTCCTTGATATTAATAGAAGTATAAACGGCGGCGTATCAGTTAGCACGTAAGGCTCACAGCAAGAAGGTCTTGAATTTGAGTCCTGGGCTTGGCGAGGACGTTTCTCTGTGGAGTTTGCATGTTTTCTCCGTGCTTGTGTGGGTTTCCCCCGGGGACACCGGTTTCCTCCTACAGTCCAAAGACATGAAACTTAGGCTAATTGGCTGTTCCAAATTGCCCCTAGGTGTGAGTGTGAGTGTGAATGGTTGTGTGTGTTACCCTGCGATGGTCTGGCGAGCTGTAAAGGGTGTACCCCACCTTCGCCCAGTGTCGGCTGAGATAGGCTCCAGCCTCCAAACCCCAAATGGATTAAACGGTTCAGAGTGAATGATGAGTGAGTAATTCATCCTTGAAATGTTTTTTTTTTTTCATTATTAAACTTTGAGACAATAAACATAAAAATTTTTGTGTTGTGCGTGATAAACTTTACTTATTTATTTAATTTTTTTGGAACTTTTAATAGAATTTCCTGAATTAGAGCTGAAATCAGAAATAAATTTAACCCTATATACCATACACATCCAGCATTAAATCCAACAGAGACGAAATTTTAGGAGTACTCTTTCTGATACAGATTGATGAATGAATTATTGCTGAAACACCACCCAGCGTTCATCACTTTCATCATCACTGCTTTGATTTTATGATGTAACATGATTGATCTTGGCTGTGATGTGTGTTTGATCTTTTCTCTGTAGCATACATCCAGGCGTCTCGGGCCCTCATGGTGTGTGCGTCAGTCCTCGGCCTCCCGTCTGTGCTGCTGGCACTCATGGCCACGCCCTGTGTCACACTGGGAGATGAGAGCAGTGGAAGCAAACGGAAACGTGCTGTGTTCGGGGGAGTGCTCACTCTGACTATGTGTGAGTTATGGTTTCTATATGCTGGAGATTATAATAAAATCCTCACACTTCAGTGCTGAGCCCAGGTAACTGTCTGTATGGAGTTTTCATCTTCTCTCTGTGTCCAAGTACGTTCCTCAGGGTTCTCTAGTCTCCTCCCACCTTCAAAACTCATGCCAGTCGGTACACTGGCTACAAGAATTGCCCCGAGAAGTGAATCTCAATTTTTCCAGCATAGACTGATGATTTTCGGTGCCTAGGGCTGGAATTAATTGCTAACTGAAGGTGCAGAAATATGTAAAATCATCCATGGGAGCTAATTGGCCAAGCTCTCACGGCTGGGAGGGATGGCATACGCACCCCTGTCACTCATCGCAATCACCAGCCAATCCATGGGCGTCTGTGAGCTCATTCGTACAAAAGGGGCGGACAGGGTTTCCCCTCAGGGTGTGTTAGGCCACCTCCAAATGCGCATGCGCAGCAGTTTGTAAAGAGGTGGGTGGCAGCATTGCATGTCACGGAAGGGACATGTGCATGTTTATGCATTTCCTCTCATCGAGGAACAAAAACTAGAGAGCATATAGAACTGCAGATGGATGAGAGGTTCTCCATTACACACAGGGATTTCCTGCTTCAGAATCAAAGTTCTGTCTCAGTGCATTGGCAGGGTGTGACTCGTTTATTCGGCGTGACACTTCTCTGTCTTTTGCTCTTTATTTCTGAAGACGGTGGCCTTATCATTATCTTGATAGTCCCAGTTTCAGGGTTAGGTTTATAATGTAACATGGTGTCAGGTGAGGAAAAAGTATTGGTACACATCAGTTCCTGAAGTACAAACTGTCATGAAATACCTTTAATAATGTTTCTCTGCAGTCACCACAAGTTTGTATACCCCAGTGAGGCAAGAATGCACAAGGGCAACTTTCTAATTGTTTATAGGATTTATCATTATCACTGAAGGTACTTATTACTTTTGTTTGGGTTTTTCCTCCTCTTCTTCTTTTTCTTCTTCTTCCTCTTATTATTATTATTATTATTATTATTTCAAGATGCTTGAAGTAAAACAAACAGTCCACTATAAATCTCCAGGGGCAGACTATACAGTTATACAATTATATGGAGCACTATACAGCTTACACAGTTTACTTGAAGATTTGAAACTCGTGACTGGGCGCATGATTTCTGGAGAAGGTGTGGTCATCTTGAAAAGGTAGAGTTAAACATCGTCCACTTAGGAGGCGACAAGCGAGACGTGAATTATCTCATGAGGCAAGCAAGTCGCTTCACCACTGTGTTGACAGCATTTGTTGCCTAGGTAACCCTCTCACATGCTTCAAAGTTTTTCAGAGTGAAACTATGAGCAGCATTGAGCTAATTCCCTGCAGTAAATCCGAGAGATCTTTTATTATCACTATTGAATATTATTTTAGTTTATTTTAGATTATATTATCATAATAAACAACGTATTATTATTATCATTATTATTATTATTATTACTGATATCGCCCTGCAGGTACAGAACGGAGACTCTTGTGGTTCATGAACTGAGAAGAGGTAAACATTATATTAGTATATACTCATGGGAAATGCCAACTGTTTTAGAAATGTGGACCTAGGAATCATGTTTCCAGTTCAGAATCAGAATCATCAGAATCAGAACCAGAATACTTTACTGATTTCAGAGGAAACTGTGTGCACACAGTCGCTCCATTCCAATTATACAATAAAGATAAAGATAAAAAGTCTGAAATTGGAAATAACGAATATCTATATAAACCAATACAGAATGAACACTATCAATGAGTAATGTGTACAGTATTATCAGTATGATAGATAGTAGAATGTTATTATCCTTATAAAATTTGTGTGTGCAGTTATAAAGCACAGAATATTTCGACATGGCAATAATAAGCTGCTGTTCCATATTGATGTAGGTGAAACAATTAATCTTGTGTTTGTTGTTTGCCTACGGTGAATGTTTTGGGAAACTCAGTGTTTGGATCTGTCCAACCTGTTGCATCTGTCAATCAATTGGTTATCTCTTGAATCACGTCATGTGAAAGTTCATCTTGGTTGGACTCCGTATCCGCCAACTATCAACGCTTATTTTGCTGGGTGTCATTGACTTGTCACTCATCACTTCCGGTATGGACACAGCTTTAAGCTTACGTAACTTTTTCACTAAAAAGTGTCCAAGTGACTTTGGTCTGATTGAGTTAAAAAGGTTTGTTGTCATGCACTGTTATGTAATTTAAGGGTATTACAGTTAATTTGCCAGGGTTAGCATTGAGCAACATCACAGAGCCTAAATATTCTGTACGTGTGTGATCTCTGGATGGTTCTGTGGGACAGGACGCTGTGGGGTGACATGGGAACAGAGTTTGTTCCCTGTGACTGTGGTTATATTTGAGTACTTTGTGCACTGTCAGAAAAGTAATGAAAGCATGTTGTGTGCAGCGGCCTGTGGGTTGGTGTCGACGGTATGGTTTCCAATCGGAGTGCACCAAGAGCACGGCCTGCTGTCGTTTGGGTTCTCTCTGTATGCTGGATGGTTGGGCTCTGTTCTCTGTTTGCTCGGGGGCTCAGCTCTGATCTGCTACTTGGGAATCATCGAGAGCGCGGCTTATCATCCCGAACGGCGCTACCACTACTCCAAACAGCACGGAATCACTGAATCGGTCCAGGCCACAAACAATCACGCCAAGAGCGCTCACGTCTGAGAGTGGAGACGTGAACTGGAATGGACTTCAAACAAAGAGGAATGGTTTATGACTCTCATTCGCTCTCTCTCTCATTCTCTTTCTTTCTCTCACACACACATGCACACACACACACACTCTTACATGTTCCGCAGTGAGATATGAGCAAAGTACAACCTCTCCTCAAAACAATTTTTATTCCAGTCTGGATCAGAAGTTTTGTGTCAGTGTGGACCTTAAAAACGAGGCCAAGGTTAAAAAAAAAAAATCTCCCTGTAATCCGTTCACTTTGTTCTTTTTCTTTTAAGTCGTTTTCAGTAGTGCGGAAATACTTCTTTTACTCCTAATTCATCTCAGTCTGTCTTCAATCATCTCCTCTGGTTAGAAAGCATACAGGTTTTAAAAAAAAAGAATAATACTAATGAAAAAAATAATCTGTCCATATGACACCCAGATGGCAGACAGGCAGGAAGCCAGAGGTGCAGTAAGGCCAGGTGTCTTCTCCATGTTTTTTCCTGTAAAGCGCTTCACTCTTTCCTGCTCGGGATCCCACAGGAAATCTGCAGACACAAAGCGTCGACACCCTCAGTAGAGACACATCGGCAATTTTCCTCACATCCTTTTCTCACGAGGTTCATTAACTATATTTCTGATGGGTTTAATCAATCCTTTCTTTTGCTTTGTTGCTCCCGCTGGACTTCGAACATGTAGCACTGTTCAGAAGCGGATGTGCTAGGATTTCAAATGCTGTGAACAGACGACTGATCTGACCTCATGTAGTGAAGCTTCTACTTATTATTCATTATTACACTTATTACACACAAGTCATTTTATCTTTTTTTATTTTCAATACATCGCTCGGGATCAGAGGACGTTTCATCAGTGTTTCATCAGGAAATATTTTATGATAAAATCGTATTCTGGAAGGGGAAAAAATATATAATTGACAGTTGAACAGTGGGGGGGGGGGGCACAAGCCAAGAATTCAAAGAAATAACTAGATACTGTATATGTGACCCACTCCAGCATAATACGGATTAAGTTGCAAGGTAATGATTTGAGGAAGAGCCAAAGTAAGTTGAAAATGGCATACCTGAAAGAAAATGCGATATCGCCAAAAAT
>JAQMYF010000025.1:7053816-7064344 GCA_030014195.1 Neosilurus mollespiculum | reverse complement strand
GCATCTGATTAGAATGCCTCCCGAACGCCTCCCTGGTGTGGTGTTTCGGGCATGTCCAACCGGGAAGAGACCCCGGGCCGACCCAGAACACGCTGGAGGGACTCTCAGCTGGTCTGGGAACGCCTTGGCGTCCCCCCAGAAGAGCTGGTGGAAGTGGCTGGGGAGAGGGATGTCTGGACCCCCCACGACCCGACCCCAGAAGAAGCGGAAGAAGATGAATGAATGAATGAATGTGTTATAATAATTTTCTTCTCTGAAAGAACCATTGTGTTTCTCACATTTAGATCTAAGGAGAGATTTGTAAATCACTCGGCCTGAAATGTTTTTCTTCTATTCGCTTTTGCGATAAAGTTCCACTGAGTACCTTTAATGTTTGTCTCTGAAAGACACCTGAAGAATCTTTAAAGATTTTACATTTTGTGAAATAAAATAAAGACAAACTAAAGTGTGTTTTTGTTCCATCCTGATTTGAATTTTAATTAAAAAAAAATTTTCCCTGATAATTTCACCTTCTTTCCTTCATAAAGGAGAACATTTATTCTGGACTTGTTTACAGAAACCACTACAAATCACACTCTCACTCATTTGCCAAACCGCTTAATCCTATTAGGGTCACAGGGAGGCTAAACCAACACTTGGTGAAGGTGAGGTACAACCTGAACAGCATGCCAGACCATCACAGGGCAACACACAATCATTTTCACCCACACTCACATCTAGGGGCAATTTATAGCAGCCAATTAGCCTAATGTGCATGTCTTTGGACTGTGAGAGGAAACTGGAGAACCCAAACGCCAAGCCCAGGAATCGAACCCAGGACCTTCTTGCTGTGAGGCAGTTGTGGTAACTACTACATTACTGTGCAGCCAGTTTGTTGTGTGTTTCTACAAAAAAAACCTTTTGTTCTCTTAGAACACAGAATGAAAACACACACACACACACACACACTAGGGTTGCTGGATAGTTTAGGGCAGGGGTGTCAAACTCATTTTCACTGAGGGCCACATAACAAAATTTCGCGTTCACCAAGGTCCGAATAATCACAGAACTTGTTTCAAAAAGGGCATGAAATGAAATCTGTGTAGCAAAATTATTAGTTTAGGTATTTGTTCTCTTCCTTTTTTCACCACACTTAACAATGTTTAGCTAGCATGCAATCTTTCTTGAGTCATGAATGACTAGTTGTAATAGGCTGCTGCCACCTAGTGGAAGGATGATGAATTAGGTTTCATGGTAATGGTTGATGCAAAGAATGTACGTTAATGATATCCTTTAAAAGCTCTCGCTGGCCACAGAAAATGAGAAGATGGGCCGGATTTGGTCCATGGGCCTTGAGTTTGACACCTATGGCTTAGGGTTCTTAAATACAGAGAACTCTGCTGTAAATCCATTATTTCACTCACTCTCACTCATTTGTCAAACCGCTCAATCCTACTACTAGGGTTGCAGGGAGGCCAGAGCCTATCTGAGCCAACTGGTGTCTAAGGCAGGATACACCCTGAACAGCTCATCACAGTGCAGACAACCATTCACACTCACACCTAGGGGCAATTTGGAATAGCCAATTAACCTAATGTGCATGTCTTTGGACTGTAGGAGGAAACCTGAAAACCCAGAGGAAATCCATGCAAGCACAGGGAAAACATGCAAACTCCACACAGAAACTTCCAGGACCTTCTTGCTGTGAGCCATACGTGCTAACCACTGCGCCACCTGAGACAAACCAAAAAGTCTTAAAGGTTCTAGATTAAATCTTAGACAGTATATGTACCAAATCAAGGAAGAGAACTCACCGGTAAAGTTTTTAAATGTACGTTTATTTAAAAGAATGTGCACACACAGACACACACACACATCAAACTGGACTTCTGTATAGATTTTAATATTAGGCTTTTTATTATTCGCTATAAATAATTTATTCCCATAATTCCTTTTGTGTGATTTTCCTTCTTGGAGTGTAATGTGCATCAGACTGCCTTCAAATTTTCCTTGAATCAAGAAAGTTAGAAGGTGTTTGTGTTAATTTGTGTTTACCTGCTCATATACCGGTCCTGGACTAGAGCATTGGAGCGTGTTAAAATTATTTATATATATATATATTGATTTTATCTTATGATCACTACAGCTATTTATTTGTTTGGAAGATCCATGCAGTCATGTGTAGAATTATTGACACCTCTCACAGGAATAAGGAAAAAGTGCTGTATAAATAAAGTCAAAACATTTCACTCGAAACAACCTTTTATTTTCCTTGTAAACATGTAATGGGGTGAACACACACACACACACACACACACACACACACACACACAGCATATGTTATTTGGGAAAATAATATAATTAACAAAAATGAGCCAATACTTTTAAACCAGCACATCTTTTTTCAGGAACAGAAACTCCACACTACTGAAGAATGATTTTATCTTTAGAAATTCATTGAGATAAAATAAATCCATGCATCATATCTCCAGGTGAATCCTTTTATTGATCAATTTTTCGCTTATTTTCATGAAGGGTGCTAATAATTCTCAGGTTTATGAGCAGAAGCTACACCAAGCTGAAGCAAATAAAAACAAAACAGCAATGAAATAGTTTATCAGGTTAAAATAAATAGTACAGCACAAGAAACTCAACACTTTCACACAGATCAGCGCTTCGTCCTCATCTAGCAGCTCCTGGAAGACTTTGCTGGACCTGCCTGGAGTTCTGACCTCCTGAGGACGTCCTGTGTTCATCACCCTGCTACTGATAGCTCTGGTACTGGTTCTGGTCTTGGTTCTGGTACTGGGCCTGCTGCTGGTCCTGGTTCTGGTTCTGGTAGCCCCTCTCCTCAGCAGCCCAGCCCTGATACCGTCCTCCTTCTCCGTCCTCTTGAGCGTGAAGGTCATCGTCCACCATGAAGCTGTCATCCACCCCAGCATCGTACCTTTGATAAGAGCTGGCATGAGCTTCCTCTTCCCGCGCGCTCAGTTCCAGAGAACTGTTCCACATCCCGTAACCAAAATAAATCATCAGACCTACAAAAACAGTGGGAAATTCAAAACTAAAGATCTCAGGAAAGCTCACAAACATGACTTATATTTTTCCTACATGTGTTCCAACACAAACTAGTAAAAATGGGGTAAAAGAATGTTACCCAGTTCTACATTTAAGATTCGCCATCACATGAGGATTTCAAGTTATAACTAGTTTCCTTTTGCTACCTGTTTTGGGGCAGGCTTTACATTCTTGGTACATTCTTCTTAAGTCAGTGGCTTAAGTTAGGCGATGTGAGTGATGAACACGATGAAAGATTTCACCAAGACACCTTAGAGATGGAACAAGGATATCAGAGCCGTTTCAATCCCAGCATGATGGGAGATTTGGCTGGTCTCTTCAATCACTCACTCATTTGATGAACTGCTTAATCCTACTGGGATTGCCAGGAGCATGGGGCCAAACTCAGAATACTGGGTGAAGGCAGGGTCCAACACACACATAACCATTCACACTCACACTCATGGGCAATTTGGAACAGCCAGTCAACCAATCAGCCTAATGTGCATGTCTTTGGAGGAAACCGGAGTACCCGGAGGGAACCCACACTAACACAGGAAGAACATGCAAACTTCACACAGAAATGCCCTCGGCAAGCTTGGGACTCGAACCCAGGACCTTCTTGCTGTGAAACTGGTGTGCTAACTATTATGCTACTATACCGCCCGTCCCCAAAACATTTTTAGGCAAGTTACAAAACTACTAGTTTACTGGTTTTTCCTCATAAGTGTAAATATTCATGCATCTAAATAAATTTGAATGCTTTTTCTTAATATAAGTATAGGAATAACATGACCTGATAGAAACATTCTGGCTTTAAATTTGCAATCACCAAGGTCACTCTGTTAAAGATAACCAGTTTGTATTGTGGTAGCTGATAAAAAGTCATTTTTGTTGTCCGGGGATTATCTTCTCATTCTTATCATTAAGATTCGTCACCAAAAATACCAATAACACTCGAACAGAAACACTTATCCTTCAGAGACAGTTTGTCGTGTTTGATATAATGCAGTGCGGGAAATGATTTTATTCTCAGTCACACTTTTTTTTTTAATCTCATGTGTACCCTGATATCAGTGTGTTTCATAAATCCTGAGTACACGAGGAGGCACAGAACTGTTTGTGTAGAGAAAGAACTGATTTTTTTTCCCTGCACTGAGAAAAGTGAGACTGAATCGTCTCACAGTTCGGTGGTGTATTAAAAAGATTCCTCATCAGGCTGTTTGAGAACATGATAAACTTTGTTTTGGATTCTAGAACAGCCTGTGAGATGGGGTGTGTCTCCGGATCAGATTACATGATGAAGATCCTCTAGCGATACAGTCATACTGCGGCTAATTAAAGAACATTATTCTGTACAGACCAGCGCAGTGGTTAGCACGTCTGCCTCAAAGCAAGAGGGTCCGGGTTTGATTCTTGGTCGCGGGATTTCTGTCTGGAGTTTGCATGTTCTCGCTGTGCTTGCGTGGGTTTCCTCCGGATACTCTGGTTTCCTCCCACAGTCCAGAAACATGCACAGTAGGCTAACTGGCTGTTCCAAATCGCACCTAGGTGTGAGTGTGAGTGTGAATGGTTGTATGTGTGTTGACCCTGTAATGGCCTGGCGAGCTGTCCAGGGTGCACCCCGCCCTCGCCCAGATTCGGCTGAAGTGGGCGCCAGCCTCCCCGCAACCCTAATTAGGATTAAGTGGCCTAGAAAATGAATGAATGACGACATACAAACGCACTGTTTATGTCATTAATCTTTGTGATCCACAAGTTCAAAGAAACCCACGTTATTCACAGTGAGGGTTCTTTTGTATGCGATGTAACGATTGGGCTGAAACCGAACCGAGTGTGAATCCAGGAGCTTTTCTCAGCAAAGGGAAATCAGTAAACAAACTCATGACCTATAAATGGTAAGACATTTCTTTGAGTTGTTGATTAGATGAAGTTGTTGTACCTATAGAGCACCACACAACAAAGCGGATCCAGGTAATGCTGGACAGCTTGAGCATCAGGTAGATGTTCACCAGAATGGCGGCTGTGGGCACAAAAGGGACGCAAGGAGCCATGTACGGTAGCCTTTTGGGACTCTCAGGCTGCCGAAGAATAACAATAATTAACAGAGCCATGAAGATGATGATGGTGATGACAAATGGGACAAGAACCCAGCATGCACCTGCTGAGGCTTGGTCGAGGCCGTATATAACAACAGCCCAGAGCAGAAACGTGAGGATGAAGAGGACGAGGACACAGTAGGTGACGGTGCGACCTGTCGCAGGCGTGGGCTGAGAGCCCGGTTCAGGAAATCCGAGTCGCGTCCGAAGGGTGTAGTAATTACCGCCGAGCACACGCTTCAGCATGGACGTCACAGTGCTGTCTGAATTCTCAAACTCCGCCCCTTTCTCGCCCACACTGTATCCCGAGGACTCTGACTGGTAGCCACCAGAGTCTGATTTGCTAATCAGCATCTCATCATCAGTGTGCGAGGGAAGGTCTTTGGCACCACATGTGTTGCCGTACTCATCTCCTTTGCTGGTAGGGGAGTACAAGTCATGCTCATGCTCACGCTCTGCCAGCACGCCCTCTTTATCCTTCTGAAACTCGTCTGGGAGCACGTCAGTGAATCCATCTCCTTCAGGCTGATAGCGGAGTAGCAAGACACACACAGACACAAGTGTGTACGCCAACAAAGTGCCGATGGACATCATCTCAATCAGATCCCTCAGACTGACCAGCAGAGCCAGAAACGCTGCCAGAAGCCCAGACACGGCGCATGCCACCACTGGGGTCTCTGTGTACGGACTCACATGAGACAGGAACCTGCCACACACAAACACACACACACACACACACACACATAAACACACATCATCCATTTTATTGCTGACCAAATGCTAATTTATCCTACAGAATTTCCGTCACATGACATGACTTTTTTATTTTTTTTTGACTTGGCTATTAATTACATGCTGGGAGATCGGGTCCACGATGTATACATACACCGACTACAACATTAAAGTATAAATGAGCACCAAGTCACATTCAAAATATATTCACTCAAATCACTTTCCAAGATCTTGGATGTTTCACCACATATCATTTGCAGTGTAAATACGAACGCAGCACTGACAGGTATATAACAGGAAAATTTATCAGTAGTGCAGGATATTGTGGCTAACCCTTGCTAAATGGCATAACAACTGTTTCTTGGGGCTCGTTGGCCTTTTGACCGTAACAAAATCTAAACATAAAGGGGCAGCTGGACCATGTTGAAGATGCGAGAGATACAGGGGTAAATGTAAGTGTTTGAAATAAGAATTGAAAGCCTGGTTGACCAATGGACAGCCTCCTGACATTAAATAGCTTGTCCACAACTGTAATTAAATATCATTAATATAATATTTACTGTCTGCATAGGCCTATACAACCAAAGATCCTTTAATACCACAAACTTTTTAATCTTTGGTAATCATAGTAAAGTAATCAGCTATATCAGGGACATCTTTTTTTTAAGAAAAACTGTAAGGGATTATTATTAATGAGAGAAAGAGAAACACTAGCACTGAGAGCAAAGCAGACGTTCCACATCTGCAATTAAGCACAGCATCTAATATATGCTGGTGTTCTAACAAGGTAAATAAACTGAATAAATTATAAATTTTTATTTGACAAATATTTTAGGTACCTAGTTTAGGTAAAACAGACATGATAATAGAGAGGGGGGGGGTGGTGGCTGATGGCTGGCTGAAGGCTGTGTTCTTGCTGAGCTCCCGCTCTAGCCAAATTAATTTCATTTAATAGCACCTTTTACCAATCTGAAACTTGGTTAACGATTATATAGTATGGCAACTAAGCCTGGTGGACAGCTTCTGAGAGAAAGGCCGGCCAAGCTGAGGCAAACAACTCAGTCAAAGATCACGAACAACCCTACGCGGCCTGACATGGCGTCTACTTCGCCGATTCAAGCTAGTAAGAAAGATGCTAGCGCTTTAGATGTAGCTGAACTGGTGTGGGAAGTAACCCAAAATATAAGTAAAATTATGGAACAGAAGCTCTCGAAACTAGCCGACACCCTGGACAAAATTGCCAGCAGTCTGGAAGGCCAGGCTAATCGCATCACCAAAGCAGAACGGCGGGTCTCGACCGCGGAGGATCAGGTCGCCTCGCTGGAGCTGCGCCTCGCGCAGGTGGAGAGCAGGCAGGTGACCATGGCTGAACAGCTCGACGACGGTGAGAACCGTAGCAGACGCGACAACATACGGATTCTAAATTTAAAGGAAGGCACGGAGGGTGAATGCCCTCTTGAATTTTTTGAATCTTGATTACCAACGTTGCTTGGTTTGCCCGCTGCTAAGGGGCGCATAAAGCTGGACTGTTCTCATTGGACTGCAGGACCGAGGAGTGACCGTCCCAGACCGGTGATCCTTAAGCTTCACAACTCCCGGTACAAGCCCCAGATCCTGGCAGCCACGAGAAAAGTGAAAAATCTGGAGCATGGTGGTTCACGTATTTTCATTCATCAAGATCTGTCTAACGCAGTTCGGCTGAAGCGTCGCTCCTTTAATGATGTGGTTCGGAAACTGATGGACAAGAATATCAGATTCACTATGCGATTCCCAGCCAGACTTGTGATACAGCATAACGGGTCGGAGCGCAGTTTCAAAGACGCAGACGAGGCCCGTCGTTTTCTGGACACGCTGAACTGACCTTACTTTTTTTGATGAGGTGTGGATATAAGCACCGCAATAGAAAAGGTCCAGCTCTGAACACACATTAATATTTTTTCTGTGATAATAGATACAATAACATTATACTCATATTATTATCATACAAAGAAGTTTTGATGGGTAAATCCCTAATGACCCCATGCTTCCCATAGAAGTACACTCCATAAAGTACCAATGGCTGCTATAGACTATCTACTGCACTACTCTATTATGGAGGCAGGAACTTGTCTGTCAAATATCTGAGTTTATTTGCTTCCTTGTCAGAATGAAAACAAAAAAAGAAGACAGAAACTGCATTGACTGAAGTAACCCACTCTTAGGGTTGATTGATGGTCACAAGTCACTTTTGACTTCAACATTTTAAAAAATATTAATACCCAACATGTCAATCATTAATTGTGTGGCAGACAATCATTTTATGAATTTCTGAGTGTCCGGCATGGATACTGTTTGTCTCAGAAATTCAAAAACCTGCTAATTTCACACAAAACTGAATGACATTGTGTCTCAGGTGTCCACTTATGATCCAATCGCCCAACTGCATTTAAAAACGAAGTGTAAAAATAGACCACGGGGGTCCAGACGCTCCCGCCAAAAGGACCATTTCCAATATAGAACAAGCATTGTAAGTTTGAAAGCCCCAGCTTCAGTGCGGAACCCATTCCTAAAGCTCCCAAGAGGCGGGAGCTAAAAAGGATGACAATTCCACAACTTTAACTGTAAATATAAGTGGATAAAAAGTATGTGCCTATATTTAATAAATGAAATATTGTAATTGGCACGGTGGCGTGGTGGTTAGCACATCCACCTCACAGCAAGAAGGTCCTGGTTTCAAGTTCTGGGCTCGGCGAGATCTTTTCTATGTGAAGTTTACATGTTCTTCCTGTGCTGTTCTGCTGTTATTTCCTCCAGGTACTCTGGTTTCCTCCCACAATCCATAAACATGAACATTAGGCTAGTTGGCTGTTCTAGAGCACCCCTAGGTGTTGTGTGTGTGTATCAGCCCTGAGATGGACTGGTGAGCTGTTCAGGGTGTTGGCTGAGATAGGCTTCAGCCTTGCCACAATCCTAAGGATTAGCTTTAGCAAATGGATGAAAAAATGAACATTTTACAATGCACTTATGAGTATTTTGATCAGATATGCAACATACTCACCTGAAAAGTAGCCCATCCCCTGCCATGGCGTAGATGACTCGGGGCATGGGGAAAAGCGAACCCAGCAAACTGACCGTAAGTCCTGCAATAGCTCCAACTGCCACAATGTACTTCCCTGCCATGAAGCCATGAACAGCGAACATCTCCATCAGAGGAGCATCTCCATCAATCTGATTATACGGCACCATCAGGGTGAGGATCACGCTCACCTTCACACACACACACACACACACACACACACACACACAATATTTTTAATGTTATTAATAATGATATTCTATATAGTTCATGTATTATATTAAATTATATGAATTACTTTAATAATAATTCTTGATGCTGTTAGTACATAATCTTAAAATTTAGGAGAATTCAGTTGGCTCAGACTAACACACTGTATAATAATCGAATGCGCAGCAATTTAATGAAACATCTTCAGGTTTGTTCAAAGCTTTCATTACAGAAAGTCTGTAGAATCTCACGAGGACACCGTGCACATTATCACCACCGGAATCTGAGATACTCATTTATACAACAATACAATAAGCAGTCAATAATATAAATAAAATATTACAGTAAATAAATTATCAGCACCAACCTGCAGGTCAGGGCTTCAATAAAACCATAAAAGAAATAATTTTATAATTCATTCATTCAGCTGATCAGGATTATCAAAGACAAAAATGATTCGCTTTTTAAACAAAAGTGATGTTTGTGCTCTTTTGGCTCATGACATAGAGCTTAAATGCTTAAATACAGTCAATCATTCCATATTATTTCATAAAATATTTAGATAAACTTATGAATATGTTATGAAGACTCAAGTGTAGTTTATCTTCAAATACAGTACAACGTCTGTTTTATTTACTTATAATGGAGTCTTTATTTTTACTCTAAACTAATATTTAGTACTGCGATGGCCTGGTGAGCTGTCCAGGGTGTACTCTGCCCTCGCCCAGAGTTGGCTGAGATGGGTGCCAGCCTCCCCGCAACCCTAATTAGGATTAAGCGCTTCAGAAAATGAACAAATGAATGGTATCTATTTGTTATTTAAAAAATAGCCTTAAGCTAGGTACAGAGTCCAGTGTGAATCAGCTGCTATGGAAAATTAAACATCAAGACATTCTGTCCAATCAAAATTGAGAATTTTACAGCACTGTGGTGCAAAGGCAATGCATGTTTATTCATACGCAGAAGCTTTAGGTACATACGTACAATGAAAATACAGATAGGTATAAGGCAGTGTGACTAAACTTGCTCATTTAAAACAATAATAAATAAAAAAAAAGTTGTGTTGATCATATTAGTTTTTCTGCCCAAGCACTGCGGCATACTGTGGTGTACAGACACTGAGTGTAATGCGCAGGAAATTGTACTCGCAGCAGATTTTATATTACACTGCATCCCTACTAGCGACTCATTCCTGGTTAAATATAGACCGAGGCCCAGCTCCAGCTTCTGCTCCACTCTCCGAGCTCATTTTGTGGGAAGATAAGTATGATATTTCCGATGCCCACGGCCGCTCTGCGCTTAGCGTAACGTCTCATTTTCTCTGGCTGCTTCTCAGTGCTGGGTTGTGCTGCAAAGTAAATCATATTTAATCACATTGATGATGTGCTGTGTATAT
>JAQMYF010000025.1:7041961-7052508 GCA_030014195.1 Neosilurus mollespiculum | reverse complement strand
AGAGAGAGAGAGACAGAGAGAGAGAGAGAGAGAGAGAGAGAGAGAGAGAGAGAGAGAGAGAGAGAGAGAGAGACAGAAAGAGAGCAAGAGAGTGAGAGAGACAGACAGAGAGAGAGAGTGAGAAAGAGACAGAGAGAGAGAGAGAGAGAGAGAGAGACAAAGAGAGACAGAGAGAGAGACAGACCAAAAGAGAGAGAGACAGAGAGAAAGAGAAAGAGAGACAGAAAGAGAGCAAAAGAGCGAGAGAGACAGACAGACAGAGAGAGAGACAGACAAAGAGAGTGAGAAAGAGACAGAGAGAGAGAGAGAGACAAAGAGAGACAAAGAGAGACAGATCAAAAGAAAGAGAAAGAGACAGAGAGAGACAGAAAGAGAGCAAGAGAGCGAGAGAGACAGACAGATAGAGAGAGAGAGAGAGAGAGAGAGAGAGAGAGTGAGAGAGACAAAGAGAGACAGACAGGCAGAGAGCGAGAGAGAGACAGGCAGACAGTGAGAGAGCGAGACAGACAGACAGACAGACAGAAAGAAAGAAGGAGGGAGAGAGAGTTTATTTAATACATGCAGTAAGGATGTCGTAACTCGAGCAGGCAGAAATAATTAATGAACTGCGTGGCTTTTTGCATCATCACCATACTGCAGGGAAGTTGAGTACAGATGAATATTTTAACGAGTTGAAGGTTCTCCTCCCACTGCTCTTCCAACTAGTTACCAAAATAATACTCATTTTAAAATGATGTAAAGATTCTATCAGTTACTGTCACTGCTGGGCCCTTGAGCAGGGCCCCTAACCCTCAACTGCTTATTTATATAAATGGGATTTTTAAAAATGTACTCTGAATAATAGTGTCTGCCAAACGATATAAATGTACATAGAAATGTATATTGTAAAGAAGTCATTATGAGTTTTACATTAAAAAATGCAGAATCTCTCTCTTAATAATATGAGTCGAGAATGTGAGACACACTGTGACCACTCACTCTCTCATTTCCCAAACTGCTCAATCCTACTAGGGTTCTGGGGAGGCTGGAGCCTATCTTAGCCGACACTGGGCGAAGGCGGGGTTCACCCTGAACAGCTCACCAGACCATCACAGGGGAACACACACAACCATTCACCTCCACACCTAGGGTCAACCTGGAAGGTCCAATTATCCTAATGTGCATCTCTTTGGACTGGGGGAGGAAACTGGAGTACCCAGAGGAAACCCATGCAAGCATGAGAAGAGCATACAAACTCCACACAGAAACACTTGAGCCCAGGACTCAAACCCAGGACCTCCTTGCTGTGAGGCGGACATGCTGATCACTACACAACTGTACTGCCCACACTGTGACCAGCTCATCTTTAATTTGCAGTCAGCTGTGGCAGAACCGGAGGTACATGAAGTAAAGCTTTGTTTATAATACTCCACACCACTACATAAGTCTTTCACCTTTTAAAAACATCCACAAACTTTTCTGAAGGTATTCGGACACACGTCGTGTGTCGTTGATACTCTGATACCAGGAGGACGTGTTGAGAAAACATCTGTGTTTGTGAGTGTAAGATACCTACGGAGACATACGCTGTTAGACATGTGACGAGTGATGCTGTGATGGCGTACGGAATCGAGGTGTTTGGACTTTTAGCTTCTTCTCCTGTAGTGGCGATGATGTCAAACCCGATGAAGGCGTAGAAACATGTAGCAGCTCCCTGCATCACCTGGAAAATATTATACAGCCATGTGATCAGCAGTGATTCAAATCTGATTTTTCATGGAATGTTTTAGTCATTTTGAAGTTTTGTATAAGATCAGCACAGTGGTGGTGTGGTTAGCATGATGTTACCACACGTGGATGTGTGTGTTGGCCCTGCGATGGTCTGGTGAGCTTTTTAGGATGTAACCCGCCTCGCCTTCACCCAGTGTCGGCTGAGATATGCTCCACCCTCCCCACGACACAAGTGGTATTAAGAAGTTCAGTAGGGTTTTGCTAAAGGCAGGGGGTGGATCTTTTGAATATTTTTAAAGTCAAGCATTCTCTTTAGTGTATTTTTATTTATTTTTTTTAATACCCACTTTGGCCTTAGCCTGGAGCTGGAGCCTATCTCAGCCGACACCGGGCAAAGGCGGGGTACACCTTTAACAGCTTGCCAGACAATGGCAGGGCAGCATACGCACAACCATTCACACTCACACCTGGGGGAAATTTCGAACAGCCAATTATCTGTAAGTTATGTGCATGTCTTGGACTGTGGGAGGAAACCGGAGTACCTGGAGGAAACCCACGCAAGCACAGGGAGAACATGCAAACTCCACACAGAACACCCTTGCTAAGCCCGGGACTCAAACCCAGGACCTTTTAGCTGTGAGGCGGACGTGCTGACCAGTACACCACCGTGCCGGCCCTGCCTTTAGTTAAATATGAAAAGTTTTATTGTTTTGTTTTAATTGTTAATTATTAATTAACTTAGCAGTGTGATGCTTCATCTCTTACAGTAAGTTCAGCTGAGAGATCATTCCTCTACTTCATGTTATTAAGAATGAGATGTTTTCCTCCTTACCCCTGACCAGCCGTAGGGCAGAAACCTGCCGTCCTCCCAGTTCGCCCCGGACAGAAAGAAGAGTCCGGCGATCACCATGAACACCCACGCGAGCAGATTCACAATGTTCAGGATGTTATTGAAGCTCACTGAGTTCTTTACCCCAAAACTGATGATCACGGTCACAATAACGGCAATGAGCAGAGCGAGCAGGTCGGGGTACAACTCCTCTCCTTTACCTGAGCAGAGACGAGAACTGCGTAACATGGACATGTTCTCCAGCTGCACCCATCATTCATACATTATTCAACAGAACAGAACTCTTTTTTTAAACATTTTTTCCATGTGAGAGGGAATTATAATTAAAAAGGAATAATAATTAGAAGAGGAATTCTAAAAATTAATAAAACATTCATTGTTTTATTTAATGTCTAAACCACTTAATCCTAATTAGGGTTGCAGCTGACTCTGGGCGATTCCGGGGTACACCCTGAACAGCTCTCAGTGCCATTGCAGAGCCAACACACACACACAACCATTCACACTCACACCTAGGGGCGATTAGCCTACTGTGCATGTCTTTGGACCGTGGGAGGAAACCGGAGTACCCAGAGGAAACCCATGCAATCACGACTAGAACATGCAAACACACATAAATTAAACGAAACCAGGACTTAAAGTTACAGATTTAACCCTGACTGTTACAAAGCGCTAAGGCGAGGATCTCACTGAACGATGAACGTTTAGCGACAGCAGCCACTAGCGGTTCGCCACAACTTTGAAATATTCACCAAGTATCTGTCAGTCATTGAGATACTAATTAGCAATTTGTTGATGCCTTTTTCCCTGCGAACAGTCGGTGCAATTTTGGCGAATGTTGCAACTCTTGCGTAACACTCGCCGAGATGCTTTCTTATAGCATCATGGTCACGGGACAGTCATGCGACCACCGACATTTGCCAAATACACGCAGAGTTTGCAAGCTGTTCGCCAAGTATTCTCCAAGTATTCTTGCACGATGTCCACGTATTCCTGACTGATGAACAGTTGACCACAAAAAAAAACGTTTGCAGACGGTTCGGAGAACAGTTGTTGACTGTTAAGAATACTTGATGACCATTTAACAAAAAAAAAAAAGCATGTTCACCAAAGATTGTTTAAAACTCCTTGGAAGATAAAAGTAAGGTTGGCGAATGGATGGTGAACATGATGGGTACAGGTAGATTGTCGCCAACAGCCGCCAACTGTCTCCAACTGTTCACAAGCCCAGTGAGATTTACCTTTAACACCAGAGGCCCCTTCTCCTTACAAAAAAAATAAATCAATGATTGTTTTTATCATCATTACCAAAGCACAGAAATAACTCCACACTATGACATTGTTAATTTTCACCAGAATCTGGGGCGCTATGTCGTACCAAGGCCGTTAAGTGTGCCGAGATGTGTGATCATGTATCGGCTGATGCTGTGGTTGGCCAGAGAGTCAAACATGCTGCTGAGTGCGCTTGCCCCGGCCGCCGTGCCGATCAGGTACTCCAGGATGAGGTTCCATCCGATGAAGAAGGCCACAAACTCCCCGACCGTCACGTAGCTGTAGGTGTACGCTGAGCCGGTTGTCTTTGGCACTCGCACGCCGAACTCAGCATAGCACACGCCTTGATGATAAACAAAACATGACCTTGTTCATCAGTTTGATCGACATGGTGAAATAAAACACGGTTATGACCTGGCTTTGTAAATGATAAAGCAACACATTGAAAAATATCATGTAATATTTCTCATTATGATTTGTTGCTCCAGCACAGTGGTGTCAAACTCATTTTCGCTGAGGGCCACATCACTAATTTTCTAGGTCACTGAGGCACAAATAATCACCAGACATCTATTCAAAAAGGGCTGCCATGAAATCTGCATGAGAAAATTATTATTTGTCTTCTTTTCCTTTATTCTCTTTCCTTTTTCTGACACTGCTTTGGCAGCGATTAGCTATTATTATTAGCTATCTTTCTGCAGTCCTGAATGACTAGCTGTTTACTTGAAATCAATTTGCTGCCACCTAGTGGAAGGATGATGAATTCGGTTTCATGGTAATGGTCGATGCAAAGAATGTACGATAATCATATCCTATGAAAGCTCTCGCGGGTCACATAAAATGAGTTGGCGGGCCGGGTTTGGCCTGTGGGCCTCGAGCTTGGCACCTGTGCTCTAGGAGTGGCTTTAAAGTTGCTCATTAACTAGTGAATAATCGGTGTGTTTTATCTTCAATTATCAGTTCATTATTTGCTGAATACAAACGTTTCTAGCTCATGGGCTTAGTATCTCTTACTCACCTGTTTTACATCCTGTTCTGGGTCTGGGTCTGTTTACAATAACAATAACAGGACCGTGTGACCTGAGGAATGATCTTGCACATGTGCGATAGATTGACAGCGTGGTACTGATTAGTAGAAAGAGGAAAAGTCTGAGATCAAGTGGTAAGAAACAGAAGAAGGCGTACAATTACAAGATAAGTAAAAAAAGATGGTGATGTTTACTAATATTATGTCGCCCGGTGCAGTCGCGTACATGAGTAAGCAAATAGTTTCAGAATGACATTGCAGCATGATTTGAATTTATTTCCAAGAGCGAACACTGCATTGCACATTAATTTAATATACCTGGGAAGTGAATGGGCCTCTTTACAATAACTTTTCAGAATGGAAATGTGTTTCAGTCTCTTTCATACACACCACACATCTGATACATGATGACCTTTAACTCAACTTACAGCCCCTGTATGTCTTCCTAAATGTCGTTTCTGATGAACGAACCTCTCACCTGACAGAATCGATGCTGCGGCGGCGATGATGAATGACAAGATCACTCCAGGTCCTGCCATTTCTTTAGCAACCAGCCCGGCGACCACATACATGCCCGTGCCCACGCAGCTGCCCACACCAAGAGACACCAGGTCCACAGTGGTGAGAACCTGAGCCAGTTTGGTGGTCCCATGTAGATCCCCAGAACATTCCTGCATGGAGTGCACTGGTTTGGTTCTTAGCACGCGAGAGTGAAAGCCGTACCATGACGCCTCCCACTCGATCCGCCGGGGGTTCAGCTTCGCAAACACTGAGCTCATCATCTTCATACAGAGACACAGTGAAGTGATTCCTCGTCACTTTAATCTTCAGATCCTTGTCACGTATTTCTCAGAGGCGTTCCACCAACATCCAGCTCTACCTCATGATAAATATAAAGCGAGAAGACACTGATGAGCAGCTGCTTAGAGATCCTGCATGAAGAGCAGAATGAAGAATGAACACCAGAATGTGTACAAAACTTTAGATGGAGTCAAATCAGGTCAAAGATAAAAAAAAGCATGTTTTTGCATACAGGCCATGTATGAACATTATATACATATACATATACATGTATGAAAAAATATGGGGTGGCGTAGTGGTTAGCATGTCCGCCTCACAGCAAGAAGGTCCTGCGTTCGAGGCCCGGCCCTGAGTGTTTCTGTGTGGAGTTTGCATGATCTCCTAGTGCTTGCATGGGTTTCCTACAGATACTCCTGTTTCCTCCCACAGTCCAAAAACATGAACATTCGGCAATCTGGCTGTTCCAAATTGCCCCGAGGTGTGAATGTGGGTGTGAATGGTTGTGTGTGTGTGTGTGTGTGTGTGTGTGTGTGTGTGTGTTGCCACTGCAATAATCTGGTGAGCTGTTCAGGGTATACCCCACCTTTGCCCAGTGTCAGCTGAGATAGGCACAGGCTTCCCCACAACCCTAGTAGGAGGAAACGGTTTGGCAAATGAGTGAGATGATGAGTGAATGAAAAGATAGGAGAGTAATTTTGCGGAGTGAGTAGCACTTTCCCCCTCTTTGATTTTCATGGCTGAAGTGCCACTGAGCAAGGCACTTAATCCACAACACAGCTCTCCGGGCGCCGTAATGTGGCTGCCCACTGCTCTGTGTGTGTGCGCTCAATGTTAACGTGTGTGTGTGTGTGTGTGTTTGTGTGTGTGTGTGGGTGTGTGTGTGTGGGTGTGTGTGTGTGGTCACTTTGGATGGGTTAAATGCAGACCCAAATTTCCCTTGTGGATTAATGTAGTATCAAATTTAAAAAATGCTTCTGTGCTATGAAGAATTTGGGAATTTTGTGTAATTTCTATTTGATGGTGGAACAGTTTCAGCGTTCAACATCACATCATTGATGAAGAATAGAACATGAAAGAATATTAAATAATTTCTAACTGATAAACACTGGGTTTATTTACAGTGATGAAACTTATTGTGAATTCAGTGTCAATAATAAAGTATTTGTGTGCGATTATAAAACATTACGGATCTCCATTTATCACAGAAACACACAGTTCTCCTCATTCAGCCATGAAGAGAAACGTTCCGGTTCTTCCAGATAGTAAACCAGTGATAATAGATATTTTACACACTTTACTGATTTCTGCTGTTTAAAGTTGCGCTTCCTCAATGTGATTGGCTTAAAAGCCTTTCTATTTAAATGAGTAATGCAGTGCGTGGTAGTAATAGTTTGGTTTAGTTTTGCCAGCTAAAAAAAAAAAGATACCTACTGCATATGGCACATAGAATTCTGTAAATGTTGCCCATTCATTCATTCTTTTTCTGAAGCACTTAATCCTAATTAGGGTCGTGGGAAGACTGGCACCCATCTCAGCCGACTCTGGGTGAGGGCGAAGTACACTCTGGACGGCTCGCCAGGCCATCACAGGGCAGAAACACGCTGACGGTAACTCAATGGGCTACTCTTTACGAACGACAGCAATGGTTCTTTTACATGCGTCTCACCACAGACAGTGAGAGACATGGCTGGCCTTTAATAACCAGTGAACCCTTTGAACCCCTGATCTTCGTATCAGTAAGCCAGCACCCTAAAACCGGGCCACCACTGACCCTTTATTTAATTTAAAAAGTGTATTTATTTTATGGCTTGAAAAAAAAAAACAGTTTGGAGGGAAAATAGAGTAGAAGAAGTTACCATCACTCAGGCATTCATTCCCATTATGACGGTTATTACCGTCATGTGAAATATCACCACAGGGTTCAGACGAGACCATGTACAGATGGACGGACACAATGTTTTAGACACAAAAAAATCACATCAATGCTATACCAATTTCTCTTAATTATGGGGCTCCACTAAAAGCTGACCGAGTTTCAATACATTATGATGATTAGTCATACTATAGTAAGAGTAATAGATGAGTGTATTTTAGTGTCAGGAAATAACCGTCAGGCTCTCGCATTTGCTTTCATGTTTGCTAGCACCTGCACGTGCCCAGTTTATCAATTTGTTTCAATGGGTAATTTTTTTATACTTTCTCGAAAGACACTATGACGAAACACCTTGGAGCCATCTTACTAAAGAATTCCATTTACAAAATCAATTTTAATACAAGGATAAAAAATAGACCACAGGGGTCCAGACGCTCCTGCTGAAAGGACCATTTCATGATATGCCAATATAGAACAAGCATAGCAAGTTTGAAAGCCCCAGCTTAAGCAAGCAGCAGGAAACTGTCTGGAAACATAATACACAGTTTTGCCTCTGTGACCTTTAAAAGTAGCTCAAGGTCACTCACACACGAACTCATCCTAGCACTCATAGTAGTGAGCCCGCAAACCAAGTTTGAAAGCTCCAGCTTCAGTGTGCGGCAAGTAAATGCCAGGAAAATGTACAAGGGACAGAAAGGGAGCTAAAAAGTTTTATCTTTACTCTATCACTAACTGCTCATGAGTCAGAATGACGAACAGCATATCCAAGTCAGTAATCTAATAGATAAATCAGAGCTAGGTGTATACTGTATAAATACATTTATATACCCATGCCAAATCATACTCACGCTTAAAACTTTCGTGCTAGAAAGCACTAAATCACAGCACATTGCCATATTGGTTTCCCGGTCTAAACACGAAACCTGCCTAATGTGGTGGTGGTCATAGAGGTTTTTAGCATAACTCAATCATTCCTGTGTTACAACATACTGTACGCCTACTTACCTTTTATGGAGCTCAGTGGTGATTACTGACAGAAAAAAAGAAACAACCTGAAATCCCAGTATGAATTTAGTGAATGTTCTCTGCTGTTCAAAATCTTGCGAAAGATCAGAGAAATGGTAGGAATGACACCATTTAACATAATGGTGCCACTATATCAACAAACAGAGAATTAAATGGTTTGGGTACTTGACTAGTATGGACCCCAACAGCGTGTCAGGTTATTCAGCAAGAGGATGTCCACAAAAGACCTGGATCAAGGGCGTCAAAGACAGCCTGAGGGGACACTACATCCCCCTACTCACAGCCCTCAGACTCGCGGCTGATGGAAAGCTTCAACTTCCCTTGACACCTTAGGCACAGGTGGATGGATAAAGTATAAAGTACCAACCCCTCGCTATACTAGTCCCAGCAACTACCTTACCTCACCTGGCCTGGGGAAAAAACACCAGCGCAACATACATGCGCTGTTAAGCATTTCAGTTCATTTAACAACTTTTAGGGCTTCGGCAACACAGGATAGGTCAATTCAAATGCCCCCGAGGAGCAGTACTGTTATAGTGATCCTTTGAGTGAGACAAGTGCTCAGTGAGTAAGAGAACATCTCTACTACAAATGAGCCTTCTTCCTCTTCTTCCTCTGGCTGCTCCTGTTAGGGGGCACCACAGCGGATTATCCTTCTCCAATTCGCTCTGTCCCCTGTCCTCCCTCGCCATCATACCAATCATCTGCATGCCACATCCATAAATCTCATCTCTGGCCTTCCTCTTCTCCTCCTCCCAGGCAGCTCCATCCTCAACATTCTTCCACCAATATACCCTTCATCCCTCCTCTGCACATGCCCAAACCATCTCAATCTGCCCTCTCTCACTTTATCCCAAAACACTCCTACCTGTGCTGTCCTTCTTATATACTTGTGTCTAATTCTGTCCATTCTTGTCTCTCCCAGAGAAAATCCAGACTCATCTCCACCTTACATCCATCCTCCACTTCCACAATGTCATCTGCAAACATCATAGTCCATGGAGACATTTGTTCTCGTCGGTCAACATTGCAAACAAGAAAGAGTCGACCCTTAATGTGACCTGACCTCCACCTTGAACCAGTGGCTCATTCCTACTGCATGCCTCCTCGCTTTAACACTGTCCTCATACATATCCTGTACCACTCTCACATACACTCCTGACTTCCTCTTACAGTACCACAACTCCTCTCTTGGCACTCGGTCAAATGCTTTGTTCAAGTCCATAAACATGCAGTGCAACTCCTTCTGACCTTCCCTGTACTTGAAACTATACTGCTATTCACAGATCACCACTCAGCCTGGACTACACTACTCTTTCTCATAACTTCATGGTATGACTCATCAACTTTATTCCCCTGTAGTTACTGCAGCTCTGCACATCTCCCTTGTTCTTGAAAATTGGTGCAAGGACACTTCTTCTCCACTCCTCATGCATCCAACATTTTATTGAACAGTCTGGTTAAAAACTCCACAATTATCTCGCCTAAACATCTCCATGCGTCTATTGGTACATCATCTGGGTCAAAGGTCTTTCCACTCCCCATTCTCTTCATAGCTGCTCTCACTTCATCCTTACTCACACTTCCTGGTTCACTCTCTCCACATGCTCCAACCATTTTCTTCATTCATCAGCGTCTCAAAATCCTCTTTCCACCTTCTCAACATACTCTCCTCGCTTGTCATGCGGGACAGTGGTGGCTCAGTGGTTAAGGTTCTGGATTATTAATCCAAAGGTTGGCGGTTCAAGCCCCAGTACCACCAAGGTGCCACTGTTGGGTCCTTGAGCAAGGCCCGTAACCCTCGATTGCTCAGTTGTATAATAAAAATGATGAATGTAAATCACGTGCTTCCTTTATCAAACTAGCTTGCAGTGCATCTTCCCCTGCTCTATCCCCCTGCCTGGCCAGTCGTGATATGTCCTTTTGTACTTCCTTTGTGTTCAGCTTCTCATATAACTCATACATGCCTCGTCCTTCATTTTGTCACC
>JAQMYF010000025.1:6991346-6993987 GCA_030014195.1 Neosilurus mollespiculum | reverse complement strand
ATATATATATATATATATACACACACACACACACACACACACACACACACACACACACACACACACACACACATTTAAATGCATAATTTTATTGTAATTATAATCACAGAATTAAATGGCAGGGTCACTTATTATACTGCTAGTCAACTTTTATTTTGTATTATTACAATATTTATTGTTTTTGGAACCTGATTTCAAAGTCAAATACTTAAAATATTTTGGTGCTGCTCCAAGATATGTGAGTAATTTCACATTAATAGCTAATAGTTACTGAGTTTAACATTCTACCAAAAAACTCAACATCAAGCAATGGATTTAAACCTGATACACACATAAGCAATATTGGCGCAAAATACTGCAACATCGTTTTAGGTTGGTTTCAGCAGAAAATACTGCCATTATGCTTGAAATACTGTCAAAAACCTTTGAATATCTTGGAATTAATATCTATTCATTCAAATTTCGCGAATATGGATCATTTACCTCGAATTCGACCGACTATTTCCAAAAATATGCAAATTCCAGTTCAAATTTATTCAGTTCCCTTCAAAATAAAATTCGCTTGTATTTTCGGACAAGATCGCTTACGTGTGAGTCAGGTCTTAGTTATAATGGTGAATAATCAAATAAAACTTGTGAAGAAGACAGATGAAAAAGTGAGACAAACTTTTAAGAGTAATCAAAAAAAAAACGAGACATTTTAACCTGAAAAGAGTTTTTTAATTGACTGAAGGAACAATTGAAGATAATATTCTAAGTGTAAAGGTACAGACAAGCAAACACACACACACACACACACACACACACAGACATTTATGACTTATTTGTGAAATATCACGGGTCATATTGGTGTAACATTAGCTCCACATTTCTTCTCTTTTTCTCCTCCTGATAGATTTCACGTCCGGGTCATGGCACCAACGACTTAATCATTCTGATCCTGTGATTTGCCTCTTTTAAAGTCAGACCCATTTAAATTCCAAAAACAACCAATAGTTTATAAATACATTGTTTCATGTTTTAATGCCCTTGTTTAAACTTTACAGTAAACATGTAATGCTAACGTTCTGATTGGCTTTACTCCGCTTTAGTAAACAGGATCATCATGAGTATTTTTTTTCCTACAGTTCCCCAATCTTAAATTTGTAAGTGGATTATTAATGCTGTAGAAATTTAGCAGAAGTGATAAGTTACATGTGTTATTAAAATACAGCTGTGGTCAGATGTTTATACAAATTCATTTTGGACATGAATGTCAGGGCGGTATCAACTTTGGGTGATTTCTCTGAACTCTTCTTTTTCTGGAGATAAATGATTGCACATTATCTTTAATAGGAACAAAACAAGAATTTGATGTGTGAGGTTTCATTTATTTCGGGGGTTTTTTATAGTCAACCAGAGCACACGGTGGCATAGTGGTTAGCATGTTCGCCTCACAGCATGAGGGTCCTGGGATCAAGTCCCTGTGCTTGTGTGGGTTTCCTCTGGGTATTCCAGTTTCCTTCCACAGTCTAAAGATGTGCACATTAGGCAAACTGGCTGCTCTAAATTGCCTTTAGATGTTTGTGTGGTTGTAAATAGTTGTTGATGAACTGGTGAGCTGTTCAGGGTGTACCCCACTTTTGCCCAAAGTTGGTTGAGATGGGCTTCAGCCTCCCTCAAGTCAAAATTACACATTTTGATTTTGATTTGATTTTGATATACTGTATTAATTAAAACACTGTATTAACACTTAGGTTATACACAACTGTCCAACTGATATCTTTTGTTTTTTTAGGTTGGCGGTACATCTTTTTAGTGCAATTGCTATGTAGCTCAGTGGAAACGGCACTCAGGCCTCAGAAAAACCCCCTCAGCATACAGCATATTCCCCCCGCCGTGCTCACTGCTCACCACTCAACTTGTCAATGTCACTTCTTTCCCAGAAACCAATTACATTCAAGAAAGGGGCGGGACTCCATAAACCATATCAAAACTGCCAACACATGTGATCCTACTGCTATGGAGATGAACAGATGTAACTAGCTCTGTTATCATTACAGCACCAATGTATGCTAGCTACTAGCCTATAGGTTTTCTGTATTCTGTGCAGAAGAAAACGGCAAAAAGGATGGACATTTCTTTCTATTATTGTTAAACTTTCTAAGGTAGGTCAAACTGTAGCATCCACAACAAACAAATGCAGAAACACTTAACAATAAACGCTTTTGGGGACACAGAGCCACCTGAAAGTTCCAAAACTGACTACAGCTGGTAGCGTCTCTACAACACAAAAGGTTTATTCATCAGCTCATATTGGATTGACCAACACAGAGAACAACGGGAAAGCCCAAAAAGCTCAGTGCCGATCTGGAAGAAATCCCAAACTGTCCCCCACAGCTGAGAGGAAACAACCCCGAAACCACCAAGGCACAGACCTGCCATGAGCTGTGTCTCAGTGTCCATGTCTACAGTCATGTGAGTTATAATCACTGAGCGACCGCCATCCAAAATCAACACCTTCAAGATCAATTAGTCTGCAGAAAGTTGGGCCGCAGTGACCAAACGTACATTCGGAAGAATAAAGTTGAGGGATTCAACCCCATGAACACTGCACCATTGTTAAACATGGTGTTGGGAGCATCACGCTCTGGGGATGTTT
>JAQMYF010000025.1:6966346-6986346 GCA_030014195.1 Neosilurus mollespiculum | reverse complement strand
GTGTACAGAAACTGGATCGAACCAGACGATACATTTCTGAACAGATGTGAGCACAGTGCTAACTAAACTTCAGGTCATCTGATGTGACTGGCTGCTGGTGGTCTGGGGCAGGTTCCAGTAGCCCTCACCCGGGCCTCAGGGTTCTGACAGGAGGCGGGATCATTTTTCGTGTGGCAATGAAATAAACAACCACGACCTACCAACAGAGGTGGGCATCTCTCCCCACTGTAGCACCACGTCTTTAGTGATTCTGCCGTATGTGTTCACATAGACTCCCTCATCTTCATAACACAGAAGCATCTCCATCCCGTCGGTCTTGGGGAGCACCACAATGGCGTGAGGGGTGACACTGCCCTGAATCTGAGGGAGGAACATGGGGAGGGGAAGGGAAGGGGTTTGGGACCGTCAGCCTCGGGTCACAAGCACGAGCACAAAATTAGCTGCAGGAGACGGCTTTTTATTTATTTATTTATTTATTTTCTTTCCCCCTGCTCGGTCGGCAGGGTGTGAGAAACTGCTGCAACAATAAAGTCTCCCATAACAACTGACCTGCTCACACACACACACACACACACAGACACAGACATGCATACACACGCACACACACACAGACATGGAGGCGCCAAAACTTTCTGCTTGCTCTGGTTGACTTTATCACGTGGTTTTTTGTTGGTCAAAGGTCGTAGATCGGGGAAATGTTTTGCTCTGAGTGATGTCACACAAACACACCTCTATACACGACGTTACAACGCATCATGGACTTATGAATCTTAAAAGCACTATCATCAGTGTCGTGCCCAAAAGTACTGGCACCCTTCAAGAAACATGAACATCGAAAGACAATGTTGAACTTTTCAGCAAAGAGTTGGTTAAAAATGTTGGCACCCACCACACATTTAGCTGCTATGAAGGTTGGTAGATGTGTGTAGAAGATCTCGGTCCACCCTTCCACACCAACCATTCTGATTCTCTTATACACTCAGGTTTGGGCATGTGGACATCGTCTTTAATTCACATCACAGGGTTTCATAAGTCAAGGTGCCAATAATTTTAACCACATTTTCACTGCTCGTAAAAAAATTTGGGGGGATGGAGGGAGGGTGGGGGTAGTTTGTCCCAAATTTTGTGTCCATTCTTTTAAAGGATGCTAATAATTGTGGACTTAAATCCATTATTATTATTATTATTATTATTATTATTATTATTATTATTACTGCTTTATGTACATCACTAGGCAAAAAAAAAACACGCAGTTGTGAATCCTTGTGAAAGCAGAAGAGGAAGCGTCTTGCCACAGGCTGAGGAAGATGAAAAGCTGCTCCTCTCAGCACTCCGTCACTTACGTGCGATGGGATGTAGATGTCATACGGATTCCCCGAGTCAACATCTATGACATGAAACCCAACGCTGGAGCCGTAGATGACCTTTAACCTCTGACCTTCCTCTACAGTCAGATCCACCAGCTGAGGTTTGTGCTGCAGATCGGTGAAAGACTTCAGAGAGAGAGAGAGAAATATGAGTAAAAGAACTTTATCCTAACTTTATCTTAACGCCGGTCGACTCGGGATCTGGGTGTATCAGACTGAAGAACGTTATGAATATTACTCACTCTGAAATGAGATGAATTATTCACAATAATCTGCTTCAGTAACACAGATCAACATGCCGGTTTAAAACCTACTCACCTTGAAAGCCATGAATTTGTGATACGGTTTCGGAGCCCAGGCGTAAATCTCCACCGAATTCTTCAAGGCAATCACCAAGAACTTGATTCTCTCATATTTCACTTTCAAACGCAAATATTCCAGAAGAGTTTATACACGTAAATATAAAAAAACTAAATTGAACGCAGTATGAGATTTTTAGAGAAGAGATTCGATATGAACAGAACATACCGACTTTGTAATGAACGCAGCCCTCCAGATCGCCCACGGTGGTCCAGCCCTGCTTCTTCTCCACCTCGGGGTCATTGTGAAGGATTCGGTTCCTGAGCCATGACAGGTAGTAAACCCTCAGCTTGTTCTTTTTGCCTGGATAAAAAGAGAATGATATTAAACACTCGTATTTTAGTGAACTCTGTACTACCCACTGCACTACCCAGCATGCTCTGCAGCGCTCTCAATCATCAGACTTTTCCCTTAGGCATCACATGACCTCAAAAAACACGCTGATTACACAGCAATAGACTGCCAAGTTCATGTTGCATAGTATTGCCTCTGTGCGCTTGCTAATGTGTACCAAGCCTTTGTGTATCAGTGTCTGCTATCTCATGCATGTTCTTCTTGTTGAACAATCTGCGCCTCGTCTCTGATAATGATCTCCTGTGTATGAACTTTGCTCATCTCATGTTATGCGATTCTGCCTTGCCTACACTGTGCTGTGTGCCTGATCTCCAGACTTTCTGCTTGTTTACCAGTTAAGGAAATGGACTGTGATTCTAACCTGTACAACAGCATAAATAAAGAGCAGGAAGTCTGCTTCATATCTACCGCTTAAAAGTCTCTTTTATTGAAAAGGGGTGGAGTTCACACATGAGGTCATTATTGTGCCAAAAATATCAACAGAACTCTGAATTCAGACCACTGGCGATATTATTTTTCAGAAAATTGCATAATGTTTTAAGTGTGCGAAGAACATAAAAAAAATAACAAACTGCACCTTGAAATTGTGTATTTAATAATACCAATAAAGATCATCTGACTATCTGCTTTACTCGTCTTCTTCTTTTTCTCACCGGAGATGGTGACGAGAACGTTGAGACCCTCCAGTACGTCCATCTGCTGAAAGCGTCTGCGGTTGATGAGGTTGTACACTTTCCCCTGACCGCTGCGGTCCAACAACATCAGTCCATTTTCAGTCCCGACCAACAGGTTCACACCTGCAGTACACACGGGAAATATCTCCACCTTCAGCACTGTCGACACTCGAAACGCAACTCTTGGAATCAATTCCAGACATCTTATCTCCTTAGACCTGACACCCACGTAAGCGATCTTGTCCGAAAGTACAAGAGAATTTTATTTCGAAGGGAATTTGAATAAATTTGAACTGGAATTTGCATATTTTTAGAAGTAGTAAATTTGAATTTGAGGTAAACGATCCGTATTCGCGGTCTTGGTGAAAAATTTTGGACCTGCTCAAAAATTCAGTGTGAAATGAGAATATGCGAATTACAGTTTGAATCAATAGATATTATAAGGTTCTTTCAAATTAAGCCGGCGGGAGTTCCAATTGCGGCTCCTGGAGTCCTGCGCCGTCTATTTTCACTTTCGTTTTCAAAATAAAAAATCTGAATATTTCCTACACGCAACGTGCCTCTTGCCATCTCACACACGTATTATATTATACAAATATAATATCATTTCTAAATATTAATGGTCCTTCTGGTGTCAGTGTACTTACTGCTCAAGCTGCTTTTCACAACAGACAGAGCATCATGCATCTCAGATCCATTTCACTGGCCTTAGAGAAAGCTCCAGCGATTTGTACTAGGATCTCTGACTGATTCTTAGGGATATATTAGAGGGGACATATGGGAAATATATATTGGCTATGCAGTAATCTATTCAGTTTACTTAGTGAACTGCTGTATTTTTTTATTCACCTTTACTAGAATCACTAGTTCAGCTTGGATTTCCCACATAACCTCTCCTCTGATATATTATAGGATTTTCCCATATCAGCACGAGTTGGAAAGCTGATCTGGTGTTTTACACAGTTCCCAAAAAATCCCCAGGTTTATTTATTAAATGAGCGTATCCCAGAGGAAGGCGCAGGTTTTTACGCACAGCTCCACTATCTCAAACACCCATGTCTGCGATTTAACTTCACTTTTTAGTCAACTGTCTGATTACTTCTGGCATTGTGAAAATGGGGGGCTCCCTAATACCTACAATGTTAATGCAGTAAATTTGTTAAACCTCTTAAATTATAGCTGATAGTCTACAGTTTACTCTTTAATTTCATTACATTCGTCTTTTTATTAGCTGATACTAGTTCAGGATAAAAAAAGGGTGTTGTAATTTAAATAAGGATTTATTCCAAAATAACATTTTTGTCTGATTTTTAGTTGGAATCATTTCATCTAGAGAGGTTTGTGTGTTTCCGATGATGTAACTCACCCCACAGAGCGGCACACAGGATCTCGGAATTAAAACGTTTCTTGTATTTGCGGATCTCGGGTGTGTCGCTGTGCGGCCTAATGTTGGTGGGATTGACATTGACGACGGAGATTTTCCGCGCTTCGTTGAGTCGAGCTTGTTCCTGTTCCTGCTCATGCCTCTGCAGCTCGTCCAACGAGAGACCTACAGCCAAGGAAACCAACTGATTTAATAGGATAACTCAGCTGAAACGCATTATTCACATTTATTATTCTGCATTGATTCATTACAGATCTGGTTATGGAACAGGGATAACAACCTGATGCTAAGTTCTCACTGTTTTCTTCAGTTGGTGAAGTCTGGTACACACGCGGATCCACGAAAGGGGTGAAGGAGGCTTTCGAGCCGCTCCCGTACTGTCGATAAGACACCGGGGTGAAAATACACATCTGTTACTCCAGATAAAACTCCTGACAAAACAACACGGCTGTCTACACTAAGCACGGTAACACTTCCTATTAATCCTGTGTTATTTACACATTATAAACACATAGGTGTGTATAGAGCATCCATAGCACTTTATTACGGCTGGAATAAACTGTATAAGTGCTCACTTCATAACGTCAGGCTACATAGTGCATCATAACACCTGCTCATAAGAACGCTGTAGACAAATGTACTGCATATCTGTACTGTAAGAGCATTATAATGCTTTATATTACAGGGCAATCCAAAAAAAAAACCCCGGCTGTTTGGGAGCAAAACAAATAATGGGTGTGGCCAAAGGGAAGTGGCTTTGCGGCACTAGATCAGGAAGACTTAGCATTACCATGGAACCCGCCGCTCTCGGCATGACCAATGCGCTCTCTTGCCCCAGGAGAGGAAGAGAAAAAGAGGTGCTTTTGCTGCCCCTGGCACCTGCTATAATCACCTCCACAGCGCCACCTGCTGTTAGTCTGAGTAATGCAGCAACCTAGTGCAGCTCACTCCCCCGCTGCCACACATTTTTCCTGCTGGTTCGGGAATCAAACCAGCAACCTTTAGGTCCCAAACCCACTTCTCTAACCATTAGGCCACAGCTGTCCCTTACTGGGCTTACTGTGGGGCATGGACACGGGACAACTACCCAAGCCATCTTCCATACCTATGGAGCTCCGCTCAGGAGCTCCGCTATAATTGTGTGAATGTTACATAATTTGTGTACAGTAAACAAGTCATTAAGTGCTTTCAGGGAGATCTGGTAATCTTTTGCCAGCTACACAACTTGGATTACAATTCTCAAGTGTTTCAACAGGATGGAGCAACAGTCCATACTACCAAAGACAACTTGATGTATATTCCATCGATGCTTACATCTAGATATGCTAACTACACGTATCTTTCTGCATTCCTTGATCTTACTCCACTTAATGCCTTTCTGTGGGGATAACTCAACGTCAACTGTTACTGTGACCAGTCCATGGTGACAAATAGCGAAGAATGCACATCTGCAATCTGATTAATCCTCTTAGGGTTGCAGGGCAGCTGGAGCCTATTTCAGCCGACACTGAACAAAGCTACACCCTGAACAGCTCGCCAGCCCATCGCAGGGCAACACTCATACAACCATTTGCACTCACATTCACACCTGGGGCCAATTTGGAACCGGCAATTAGCCTAGTGTGCATGTTTTAGGACTGTGGGAGGAAACCGGAGTGCCCATATGAAACCCACAAAAGCACAGGGAGAACATGCAAACTCAACACAGAATAGCGCTCGCTGAGCCCGGTAATTGGACCTAGACTTCTTGGCGTGAGGCGGATGTACTAACTACCCTAGCATGTTTTAGTTAAGGACATCAGTTGAGATATTCAATTTCTGTCGCAGACTTTCAGTTGTGAAATAATTTGCTTATGCTAATAAACTGACCAAAGTGCAAAAGAATATACCGGTTATAGATATACTTTGCACTGTCATTCCAGGGGATTCATATCATTTGAAACTGCTGCTAAGCAATAAAAGAAAGACAATCAGCATCATCACTCATTCTTTCGTTTGCCAAACTGCGTAATCCTACTATTAGGATCTCCAGGAGGCCGGAACCTATCCAAGCCAACGCTGGATGAAGGTAAGGTTCACCCTGAACAGAATGCCAGACCAACTCAGGCAACACACACACGCACACCCATTCACACCTAGGGGCAACATGGAACAGCCAATTTCATTCAGTACATAATGACAAGTATAATTTTCTGTTTTTGATGGTGCAGTATTTAACCCATGCGAACATAATAACAGGTCTAACATACTGCAGTGCTGGTAGTGCAGTAACATTGTTACTGCCCACCATGTATATAGTCTTTTGTGTAGATGTTATGAAATCCCATATTTATATAAAGCTTATTATACATGAAGTATAAAGCTTATTATACATGACGCATTATTTTATAGGTTACATAACACATCATAACATCTACATATTATGGACAATAATGTTCTAATGCATTATTACTACTGTCTATATGCTATAGTATCTGTGTCATAAGTTAATTATAATGTATTATGTAGTAGATGCATTATAATGCATTATGAAGCTCTAAATAAGCCTAAGTATACAGAACGAAGTACACTATAAGGCACTATGCATGTTACATGTTTTGTTTATAATGTGTTTTCCATCCAGGATTCATAGAACGTGTTCTCATAAGCATTACTTAAACATGCACATAATGTAAAGCCATGAAGCGTAAACGTTTTAGCACAGCAGAAACGTTAGTAAGCACTTAGCAACAGTTAATAAGGTGAGAAGCATGTTACAGAAATGACTAGAACTTATGATTCATGCATTTTTAGATGATTCCTGGGGGGAAAATATGAACGTATGAGTGGTGAAAATAATTCAAAAAGGAAATCTGCCAGCAAAGGACAAGCCAAGAACGGCACAAAGAGGGACAAGAGTTTGAAACTGGACAAGAGCGGGACGTGTCTGAGTCTACAGCTAGAAAACAGCCATATATAAAAAAGAAATGTGTGTTTCATTTTGAACTAGACTGGATGGTGATGGTTAGCAAGGTTAAAGGTCAGGGTCAGGTTAGAGGTCAAAGGTCAAAAGGCGGGGTGGCTTGGACTGACAGGCTGCACTGTCACCTACTTCAGCCACAGAGTCCAGGTCCTGCCCAAACAGACTGGAGTGGAGCCCTGGGCCTTCACTGGGCGTGGTCAAGGGGGAGTGGCTTTGCTGCACTAGATCAGGAAGATTGGCGTTACCAGGGAAACCGTTTCTTTCCCCAAACATCTGCAGGAGAGGAAAAAAGAAAGAGGTACTATTGCTGCCCCTGACACCTGCCATGTCACCGCCACAGCGCCACCTGCTGTTAGAGTCTGAGTAATGCAGCAACCTGAGCAGCCAATCAGCACTGACATCACAAAAAAACGTAAGGATGCAGATAAAAAAGCTGACTGAAACACCAAATAAACCAAGGTAAATAAAAATCAAACAAATGAAACACACCAAATGACAGATGAAACTCATGAATGTAAGAGGAACTGCCTGGAGTTCACACAGGTTTCTGATGATGAGGACGATAATGACAGGTCATGTGATGTGACGAGAAGATGCCGATGTTCTCACCTCTCTCATCATCAGGGTGCTGTCTTTGGAGTTGTTGCCGTAAGACTCATCATGAGAATCCTCCGGACCCACCAGTGCTCTGAACGGCTCACTGCCGCCCTGGCCAGCTGACGGCCTGCAACCAGGAAGAAAAGTTATGCGGGAATAATTTTTAAAATACACTGTTTAAAGGCGGGGTAGGTCATAACAACAGCAGCAAAAGTAAGCTAGATACTGAACATTCCAACTGAAAAGCTGATGAATGCGATTTTATGCACAAATTACAAAACAGCACCATAAATATGGATAAAGAAAGACTAGGTGTCTAACGAAAACAAAAGTAATGGCACTGTGTAAAAGGAGGAGCTGTTGTCTGTCTGATGTAGCTGTTGCTATGGTAGCACTCTGAGGGCGCTGACTTTCAGTTCTCTGGGGGTGGTTATAATTGAATGATCTTTGTCGTGAATGTACTTGGTAATTAAATTAGTGACATCAACATACACAAGCTAAATCAACTCTTTGGTCCATCTGTTCTAAGTTTTTGTTATTTAAATGGTCACAAAAGTATTTTCATTTTATCAAAATGTTTATAAATGAAACCTGAATAAAACAGAATGTTTCTCACATGATGCGAGGGATGTCACTGACTGGCACTGTTCCATCGTGAGCTCCGCCCTCTCCCTCCTCCTCCTCGCTGCTTTCTGACTCCTCACTGGACGATGAGTAATCGGTTACTTTGACGGGCGGACGGTTCGTCTCCTCATTAGAGCGCAACTCTCGGAGTTCTTTGGCCAGAGCAGTGAGATCCTGAGAGGTCAAAACAATTATACAAATGATTAGCGACGCGTACATTCTGATTTCAGCCCTTCATCAATCCAGCTTGATTTACCAAAAAAAATGCTAGTGGAGCTTTTTTCGCAGTAAAAATCATGTTTAAAACAAGCAGAAAATTTGATTCAATTCAATAACAAAACAGTCACTGATGATAAACACACATGAGGTCCACAATAAGGGAGTAAATATCCAGCCAACAGGTCAGCAAAGAGTGCATGAGAGGAAGCAAGGACGACAGGAAGGACAGCAGCGAGAGGGTGGAAGACCCCTCAGAGCCACATGTCACATGCGGCAGGGTTTGGTCAGGGGTCAGGGATTAAGGGTCAGGAGTCAAACCAGCCTGCACATCTTACCAGTTCCTCCTGATGGTGAGGATCAGGACAGCCGAGCAGAAAGAAAACTGAGTTCAGACATCGTAATAACATCGACTGATATCGAGGGTGTTCTGTCAAAACCTCGTATGTGCCTGAAAGTACTCAAAGTGACATACGAGGTTTTGACAGAACACCCTCGACATACCTCAATACCACAACACACGTCACATACAGAATATACAAGGATTCACATATTCATTTATAATCGTAATGCATTAAAGTAACATTTTAAGAACAAAACAGTTAAGAATCTTTCAGGACGTGCAAGAATCCAGTTTTTCTCTTAGTTTTAGTGTTTACAGGCGCTGAAGACGTGCAGAACAGCGCTGGATAAATTCCAGCATCTGTATGTGTTTATCTGGATTGTGCAGGAACACTGGGTTTATGTATTTCACTTTTAAGAACACTGTGTCTCTGAGTGTGTGGTGAAGGAGGTTAAAGGAACAAACTCATCCTCGCCTTGCCCAGAGATCAGTGTTGCTATGGCAACAGTTCAAACCTGGAGACACAGTGAGAGGGAGTTACTGAGACCGTGAAAGACTATAAATTAGAGAGACGCTGAAACAGGCAGCTAATGAAGGTGAGGGAGACAGTGCTGAGACAAGGACAAGGAGAAGAGTAACAGTTCTGTTTATTACCAACTAAAGAGTGATAAAGGAGCGATGGAGACATTATGGGAGAGTGATAAAGGCATGATGTGGGAGTGATAGAGGAGTGATGTGGAGTGATTAAGGACCTAAGGAAGGCATGGTGGTGGAGTAATGAATGCATGATGGGGGAGTGATGGAGGACTAATGGAGGCATGATGGGGAGTGATGGACGAGTGATGGGAGCAATAAAGGCATGATGGGAAGTAATGGGGGAGCATGATGGGGGTGTAATGGAGGAGAGTTATGTGAAGTGAGGGAGACATGACGGGAGTGATGGGGGACTGCTGGTGACTGAAGAAGGCATGATGGGGAGTAATAAAGGCATGATGAGATATGATGGGGAATGATAGAGGCATAATGGGGGCTGATGGAGGACTGATGGAGACATAATGGGGAGTGATGGAGGACTGAGGAGACATAATGGGGAGTGATGGAGGACTGAGGAGACATAATGGGGAGTGATGGAGGACTGGTGGAGAAATTATGGGAAGTAATGGAGAAGTGATGGAAGACTGATGGTGAACTGATGGAGGCATGATGGGAAATGATGGGGCTATGGAGGACTGATAGAGGCATCATAGGGAGTAATGGAGGACTGATGGAGCCATGATGAGGAGTGATGGGGCTGATGGAGAACTGATGGAGGCATCATGGGAGTGATGAAGAAGTGATGAAGGCATGGTGACTGATGAAGGTCTGATAAGGAGTGATGGAGGACTGATGGAGCCATGATGAGGAGTGATGGGGCTGATGGAGGCATCATAGTGAGTAGTGGAGGTGTGACAAGGAACTGATAGAGGGCTGGTGGGGGAATGATGGGGAGTGTGGTGCTGATGGGGGACTGATGGAGGCATCATGGGGAGTAATGGAGGAGTGATGAGGGACTGATAGAGGGCTGGTGGGGGAATGATGGGGAGTGTGGTGCTGATGGGTACTGATGGAGGCATCATGGGGAATAATGGAGAAGTGATGGGAGACTGACAGAGGGCTGATGGAGACATGATGATAGATTTCATTGCATCTGGTGATGATCTGATCTGTTATATTCACCTGTCTGTGTGTTTGTGCTCATCTCGGCCCTGCAGGTGCTACAGTGACCTTGAACATATAAAGTTTGTCCGGGCCATTGCTCGGCTCATATGCATGATAGCTTTATAAAATTTTGCATAGGCACTCGCTATGACCTAAACCTATGTGTGGGATGGCTTATTTGCATATGTGACCTTTGACCTTGGCACAGTGACCTTGAACATATAAAGTTTGTTCGGGCCACTGCTTGGCACATATGCATGATAGCTTTCTGAAATTTTGCACAGGCACTCCCTATGACATAAACCAGTGCATACGGCGGCTAATAAAGTGTTGGGTGTCCAAAACTCTTCGTATGGGGGATGGCAATTGCTAATAGCTTATTTCTAGTGTTGTACTTGTGTTGGGATATTTTAATTTTGAAATTTAGATAATCTGGAGCTTGGTTGTTTATTATTCTATACAAATGGTTAAGCTTGATCTGCTGCACTCTGAATTTCACTGGTAGCCAACCCATTCTCCTAAATTCAGTGAAACCAATGTGTTGTCGTGGTGACAGACCTAAGACATATCTGATGACTCTGTTCTGGTACTGTTTTTTTATAAGAGGCTTTTTCTATGTTATGTTTTGATCTATTTGTACTCAACTGTTTTGTGAATTTGTTATCTTAACTGCTTCAAAAAAAGTTTCATTTTTACCTCTCAGCCGGTTATGGCTGGAGGGGTATTGTCGTTGGCTTGGCAGCCGGGCGGGCTTGTGTGCGAGTGGGCGGGCGGCATGACAAAAATTTGTCCGGGCCATTGCTTGGTTCCTGCACATGGCAGCTTTCTGAACTTTTGCATAGGTACTCCCTATGACCTAAACCTGTGTGTGGGGTAGCTAATTTGCATATGTGACCTTTCACCTTGGCAAAACTTCCATTTTAGTCCTCCGTCCCTTGCTTTTCGTAGACTTTAGCTCCACTTTCAATACAGTTCTACCACATAAATTGGTTCAGAAGTTGGGCAACCTGGGCCTAAGGAGTTCACTGTGCACCTGGATATTGAACTTTCTTAGCAACAGACCTCAGAACGTCAGGATAGGAGACCACATCTCCTTCACTCTCATCCTGAACACCGGAACACCACAGGGGTGTGTCCTCAGCCCTGTCCTCCTCTCCCTCTTCACACCTGAATGTTCTCCCATTCATACCAGCAACACCATCATCAAATTCGCCGATGACACCTCCGTCATAGGTCTGATAACAGATAATGACGAGTCAGCCTACAGGAAGGAGGTCTGGCATCTGTAGCGATGGTGCGATAACAATAATCTGGGCCTTAACACATCCAAGAAAAAGGAGATGATAATGGACTTCAGATCTAAACAATCTGAGCACTCTGCCCTCTATATTGAGAGAGAGGAGGTAGAGAGGGTGGAGTGCTTCAAGTTTCTTGGAGTCCACATCTCTGCTGACTTCACCTGGACCACAAATATCTCTCACCATGTGGGGAAGGCACAACAAAGGATGTACTCCCTCAGAAAGCTCTGACAAGCCCGCCTACCCCGACCCCTACTGACAAACTTTTACCGCTGCGCCATCAAGAACCTCCTGACCTACAACAGAAAACAGGAAGGCCCTGCAGCAGGTGGTGAGGACGGCAGAGCGGGTAATTGGAACTACACATCCCCCTCATTGACATTTACACTGGCAAACTTCGGAGGAGAGCCAGTGAAATTATCAGGAACCCCATACATCTTGGACACCCCCCTTTCTCCCCTCTCCCCTCCCGAAAAAGGTACAGGACACTAAGAACAAAAACTAACAGACTCAAGATCAGCTTTTACCCACAAGCTGTTAAACGTGCAACCCCACCACCACCCACCGTCACATAATAACCATCAATCAGACCATCTTCCTGGACAGTGCAATATAACTCTTTAAGTGCAATACTCATGTTTAAGTGCAATACTCATGTTTAGAGCAGGTCTCGAACATCATATAACATTATAGCATCATGCGCCTTATGATTAAAAAGCTTTACCACTCACCCTGTGTATACCATGCAACTTTGACATATCATGCACCCTTCTGTCTATGTGTGTAAATGTGTAAATATGTGGATATGTGTTTGCATATACAGGATATGTGTATGTATATGTGTCTATATGCGTACATATAGGTATGTGTATATATATATGTGTATATAGGTATATGCACATGTATAGCTTAGTGTAGGTACCTTAGTTATCTTTTGTGCACTTTTTTTATAATTGCTGCTAAACAGAGAGCTGCTAAACTGATTTTCACTGTTCATGCAACAGTTGACAATAAAGATCTCTCTCTCTCTCTCTCTCTCTCTTCAGGTCATGATCCATCCTCTGCTATAAAATAAATTACTGTTTATAAACTATGTCTTTAATCAGTGGGATACTATTTGAAATATATACTGTATAAATTGTCGAATATTTGAAATACAAAACGTGCTGGTTTCAGGGAATGGCTTCAAAACCAACCTTTTGTTCTTTATGAAGGCTTCAGAAATGTTTAAAGAGGAAACTGATTTTAAGGAAATTACAAAAGGTATCTGATGTATGAGAGAAAGTTAAAATAAAGGAGAGAGAGAGAGAGAGAGAGAGAGAGAGAGAAAGAGAGAGTGATGAAGAATGTGTATGTGAGAGAGAGTTAGAGACAGATGGAAAGAGAAGATTGTGTGTGTGTGTGAGAGAGAGAGAGATGAAGAGTGTGTATGTGTGTGTGTGAGAGAGACAGAGAGAGAGTGTGTGTGTGTGCATGTGTGAGAAAAAGAGAGAGATGTAGAGAGAGTGATGAAGAGTGTGTATATGAGAGAAAGAGAGAGGGGGGGGAGAGAGAGAAGGATAGATGAGGAGAGAGATGAAGAATCTGTGTGTGTGTGTGTGTGTGTGTGTGTATGTGTGTGTGTGTATGTGTGAGTGCGTGCACGAGAGAGAGAGAGAGTGACAGAGAGAAAGTGTGCATGTGTGAGAGAAAGACAGAGATGAAGAGAGAGCGATGAAGAGTATGTGAAAGAGAGAGAGAGAGAGAGAGAGAGAGAGAGAGAGAGAGAAAGTGCATGTGTGAGAGAGATGAAGAGAGAGCGATGAACAGTGTGTATGTGAGAGAAAGAGAGAGAGATAGATGAAAAGAGAGATGAAGAGTTTGTGTGTGTGTGTGTGTGTGTGTGTGAGCGTGTGCGAGAGAGAGAGAGAGAGAGAGAGAGAATGTTGCACTAACCTCATCTACGGCTCTCTTATAACTCTGAGGAAGAAGATCAGCGACAGACAGAATGTTGAAGAAGAGTGAGGAGTAGAGAGATGGATTTGAGAGGACGTAAAATGAGAAAGTAGTCATTATCATACAAGTGCACACACACACGCGCACACACACGTGCGCACTGTAGAAGTGACACTTCCGAGCTCTAAAGTTAGCTACAGAATTTAATAAAAATTTTTAAAGTGCCAAGAAAATCTTTTCCAGCTGTGAATGTATTTCCTTTTGAAACAGGAAGGTAGGAATGAAACGCGTCATGGCTGATGTTAATTTGATATAAATCAGATGAGCACTGTCGAGTGTGCATTCATTAAAAAGCCATTCTGGATCAACTGTAAATTTATAAAATTAAATGTAAAAAAAAAATCACAACCCATTTTTTTTTGTATATTACAATTTTACAGATTTTGTTTGTGCAGCAGCCCAAGATCCATACAAAAATCACTCATTTGTGACTTCGCGAGGACTCTACGGGATCTCTTGAGGATCCGGAACAGAGTCAGACTGAGAACGATGAGGTAATGAGGATGAGATTCAGTGTTTAGAAAATGCATAGCTTCAGAAGATGAGAAGTGTGTGTGTGTGTGTGTGTGTGTGTGTGTGTGTGTGTGTGTGTGTGTGTGAGTGTGTGTGTGTGTGTGTGTGTGTGAGATGAGGCACTCACCGCAGGTCGGCTGGGTCTAGTCACCTCCCTGCTCTCCTCCTGGCCTTTGTGTTTGGTCTCCTGGGAAACAGCTGGAGAGCTTTCAGCTTTCCCAGATCCTGCAATCAAAAAACCACAAAAGAATCAGCACAGAGCGAGAGTGTGTGTGTCTGTGTGTGTGTGTGTGTGGGACATTACAATACATTTTACATGATTATGGACTCATGACCTCATATTTTTTGCTCTAAGGCTCTCTGAGGATTTCTGAGGTTCACTAAAGGTTTTTGGAGGTTCTCACCTCCCACTCGGTTCCTCTCGCTAGAGCCGCCCTGAGAGCTTGGTGTGCTGGAGCTGGAGGAGCTGCCACTGCTCGTCCTTGGGAGTCCAGGCTCCATGGAAATGCGCAGGTCTGGATTGCTGTGAAACAAGCGGAAGGTGATTAGAGGGTCAGAATTAGTGTGAGACTAAGTAGGAATAACAACTCAGCTTTATATTTTCATAAAGAGTCTCTGTGGATGATGCAAATAAAACTCCTGTACATCTCCACCATGGCGCTATGTAACTTCCTGTTACACGTCAATCATTCACTCCTGTATATTCATTAACTTCTTCTAGATACGGAGTCAATCCCACAAGTTTGGTTCATCACAGGACATCACCCAGGTCTGCTTGATGCGAGTGTGTGTGTGCGTGGGTCTCAGTGTGTATACCTGGCTCGGATGAGGTGACCACCTGGCCTCGGCCCCAGACCTCCAGGTCCGTTGCCAGGTGAGTTCTTTCTCACCAGTGCAGGAGATATCGAGGTCGTCCTCTGAGGAACCTGAAATCAAAGAAGATCTCAGGCGTAACTTTGGAAAATGAAATCCAGCACTTAGCTTTATAGGAGTACTCAGAGGAACGCTAATCCCTCACCTTGGGTGGAACTTCCTCTTCCTGTCTCAGCCAGGAGCTGCGGTCGAACTTTTCATCGCGGCTTGTGATGCGCGGTGGAGGCATGGGTGTCTCCGAGGTGGGGTCTGAGTTCTGCCGGGGCATCGGGGGTCGGTGGGGGGACAGATTCTCCTGGAAAGCCGAAACACCCTGGGAAGACTGATCGTGAAGAGACTGTGAACCCGTCATCGAAGAACCATGAGACTTCACTGAGACCAAGTGAGCCATCTGGAGAATTCGGAAATCAACATCAGACCTGTGTTAGTAATCAGTACTCCACAGTTCTGGATTCTGATTGGTCAGAAGGTGGTGAATGTTTTGTAACAGCAGCTCTGACAGTAGTGCAGGTTTATATTAATGCACTTGTTCTAATACGTGGCCGTTTCTATAGTAACAGATCACTCACTGGGTTTCACGGTGGCGTAGTAATTAACACGTCCCCCTGATGTGCTAACCATTTCACCACTGTGCTACCACAGCAAGTTTTTGTGACTTATTAATGTAAAGAAAGAGAATAAAGAGAGGTGGTGAGGAAAGGAGAGTGTTTGTCTATAATGTCAGTGTCAACAGAAATAAACTCAATTCACCGATATTCCACATCATTAAATAAATAAATGGTTAAACCTGTAAAAAATTGTTATTCTTTAACAAAGAAGGACATTAATTTATTATTCTTCTAATGACACTCAGGTCATGTGACTCTATGGTGGTTTGTCCTGTTGCTGTGTTTATTTTACTGACTTGTAAAATAAATTTTAAGTCTTGATGGTACCTGAGGCTCAACGGAGCGGTGCATGGGCGGAGTCCGAGCCTGCTGAATCCCACCACTGCTGAAGGACTCGGAGCGAGGAGGCAGAGACGGGTCAGAGATTCGATTGGCCACTTTGTGCTGCAGAGCTGGAGAACTCTGTCGGTTTAGTTTGGAACGGTCCTCCACCTGGAGAAGAAGAACACATCAGATAGAGCATGGAAATGTACCTGAAACCAGACTCGCTCCTGAAACTGCTTCTGTCTCATTATTACTGAATGCTCTTTAACAGGGAGGGTGCTATATTTCGACAGTCCATTGGTCCAACATCCCTACTCATATGAGATTGGGCACCCCAATCAGTTCAGTTGGGTTTGGGTTAGGGTAAGCATTAGGGTTAGGGTTAGGGCTAGGGTTAGGGCTGTTGGACCAATGTGCAGTCAGAATGTAGGACTGTGACCCTCTTTAACAAGTTCAGTGTGTAAGGAGTTGAAGCTGCACACTGATGAAGTGTTAAAATCCAAACCTTAAAGCACTCAGCAGTATGGACAAGAAGGAAGAAGAGGAATGAAGATCTAAATAAAGGACTACACACAGCAACAGATGTGCCGCATTTCAGCCTTCATGCAGAGAGAAAAAAATACGAAGTGACTGAATTTTTCTAAATCAGTTATTAAATCCCAGATATGTACAGCAAGCCCTCAAGTCGGGTTAAAGGTCAAGAGAAAAATCCTGCAGCATAACTGAGATGATTCACCTCTAATTGTCCTAAAGATCATATTTACACAAACATGCACATTTCTTGCATTAATGGAACATCATTAAAGTCTTCATAGAACAGGAGAGAGGAGGACAGCCTGGGAGGAAACCACGTCTAAACATAGAGAGATATTAAAATGAAGGAAAAGTGAAAATTTTAATACTGAGTGGTGTTTATTCCCATCCCAAGAGAGGAGGGTTTGTGTAGTGTCATGAGTCATCAATGATTAATCATTCTCATGTCAATCAATTGATTTAAATTGGGTTCTCATGACTCAACACCACCAAATCCCCAATTGTCAGCAGTCAATAGTCAAGAGTCAAGCCTCTGTCGGAGTCAAATTGGAGAAGTTAGTGAGGTTTCGTAGTGGACAAAGCCGAAGAGTAAAGATAAAACAGCCTGCAGTCGCCAAAATGCCACCAAATTCCACTTTGATGGAGTTTGGGATGAAACAAAGAAATCAGGCGTTCCCAAGGAGTTTATCCAAAAACCCAAAGAGATCAGAGAGGAGTTTGGAGAAAGTGCCAAAAGTTTATTCCCTGTAGACAGTAAAGGTGGCATGATATAATAACCAGCTCCTGTCATGGCTGGTTTTGGGCATCTCTCTCTCTCTCTACCTCACTGTGCCATGCACTGGATCGTATGGGGCTCCGCCCACGCTGCTCTTGGCCCTGCCTGGAAAATGCGTGGTTGCTCAGCGCCAAGTCCGGATCACAAGACACCCGGATACTGGGAATGTTGACATTGGCGCCCAGCTGCATGAGCTGAAACTCGGCCCTCTCTCTCTGGGCGTGGGAGAGGGCGGCGGCTGGGTAGGACGGTGGGCGAGTGTGGGGTTTGCTGGAGGCGTAGTCTGAGAGGAGGAGGAGGTGCGAAAGCCGTGCCTCGTCATGGCACTGGTTCTTTGAAGGCAGACGAGGGGAGTTACTTTGGGCTCGTTTCATGACCTGGATACAAATTATTATTATAAACATGATGTGAAGTGATTCTGGAGAATTGCTTTTCAGGACAGAAACTCCTCCTTAGGGGGTGATCGCACTAGAGGTACGACAGAAAAGCGGCTGATGCAAATTGATTTTTTTGTGATGTTTTTTGCGACTCCACATGAAAGCAAATATCATACAGCTTAAATATGTATTTCGTGCGAAAGTCGTGAGAATGTCGCAAGACAATTTGTGACTGATTTGCGAGTAATTTGTGATTGATTTTCTGATGTTTTGGCAGAAAAAAAAGCAAATCTCTTGATTTAAATTAGTCGCGTTTTGTTCACTTTTTGTTCTTAAACCTTTCACTGTTAATTTGCACGTTATTAGTACAAACAAAATGCGAATAAAATACGAATAATGACAAAATACACAGAATATGGCGGATGCCAGCAAGTCTCAAACATCCCGTGTGGAAGTCTCTAACTTGTCACTTTTCCTTGCAAAACAAAAATTTAATAATTTGCGAGTAAAACAACAAATTTGCGGCCTTTCGCGACATGTGTGAAATGTTTGAGACTACTCCGTGTCAAGATTTCAAACGTGTACAATTTTTTGCAATGAGTTGACGAACCAGGCGACCAAAATGCAATGCTGCGAATGCCGCGCGACAGATTTCACAATATTTTGAAAATGAAAATCGACAGCGGCGAATTGCTTTTCTATCGGACCTCTAGTGTGATCACCCCCTTAACTCTAATGACAAGAATCTCTAACCTCTACTGTGACCCTTAATGATTTCACCTGACCTATAATAACCTCTAGTGGCTTCTTTCTCACAGAAAAATACTCGCAAAAATGTTTTCTCATCCTACTGAAAGATCTTTAATACTATATCGTCAATAAAACCATTTCAGTATTTCACCACTAAGACCATTAAAAACTGATCGGAATTCCAATCATTAGTGTGTTTTCACCAGCCAGAGTAATCTGAAGTTCTTACCAATCACTCACCAGTCACTAGTCTCCGCCCCCATTCTCCAGAGGAGCTCCTCCCACTTTCACAGGTAATGTTAAACATATGCATATGATGCAAAAACAGAGACATGGACACACCTAGTATGAAAATATGTCTCTAATGCGAAACTAATTTTGCCTCAGGTTTGTTCTATAGAATAAAAATGAATCATGAAATTCGTCTATTTGTTGATTCTGCTGTGTGATGTGATTTCTGCAGTTTAAAAGTGCATATAAACAATCTGCTGAGGAAACATATGTCTAAAACTCTTATTGTGCTTATTTTTATTTCCAGCACACTTGATCCATTATGCATGTCTGTGTATTATCAGTGTACAAACTGATCCTGAAATTAAACAAGACCTGGATGGAGAAAATCTGTTTACAATGAAGCTGATCATTCCCTGTGTGCTGTGATTTAACACTAAACTCCTGCAGCTTCTTTAAGATTGTAGCTTTGTACAGTCGTACCTCTTTGGCCCAGGCAGGTTTGTCGCTGGGGTTGACCGAATCCTTGTAATGATAGAGCTGCTTCTTCTCGGCAGGTCGAGGTTCCTGCTGCTGCTGCTGGAGAGAAACCAGGTAAGCTCGCTCCTGCTGGAGCTGTCTCTGAAGCCTCTCGGCCTGCCTCTGCTCTTCCAGTTGCTTCCGCTTATACTCCTGCACCCGAACACAGACGGTGAAACACGCAATCAGAACATTTGAATGATTTTTTATGAAGCTTTCATGGAGATGGATATGGGAGCACTGGATCAAGTGCTTTTTTTATGTGCTGCTGAATAATGAGTGTGGAAGCCATTTTGTTTAAGTACATCAAAACATGATAAAAGCAGTAATTACAACAAGCATTATACACACATATTGTCGAATGCTCATTCATATATCAGAATATTAGTATTTTTAGTTTAAAATTTTCACTACTTTTTGTCTCATGTTCCATGATGTAGGGGTCGACTGATATTGGTTTTTCACGTCTGATATTGACACTGATTATTACTAGTTAACGACTCCAATAACCGATATTTGGAACCAATATGTTCATTCATTCATTTTCTGAACCGCTTAATCCTAATTAGGGTCGCGGGGAGGCTTGTGCCCATCTCAGCCGACTCTGGGCGAGGGCAGAGTACA
>JAQMYF010000025.1:6951297-6961421 GCA_030014195.1 Neosilurus mollespiculum | reverse complement strand
ATCAGCAATGGTTCTTTTACATGCTTCTCACCACAGACAGTGAGAGACATGGCCGGCATTTGATAACCCAGTTAGCTACACTGGGGGCAGCAGTGACAACCAGCTAATAGTGGGGCTTGAACCCCCGACCTTGGGATCAGTAATCCAGCACTCTACCACCAGGCCACCACTGCCCCGGAACCAATATGTATCCACGTTTATTTATATATTTGTAAACCGCTTAATCCTGTTAGTGTACTAGTGAGGATGTAATCTCAGCTGACTCTGGGTGAAGGCGGGGTACACTCTGAACAGCTCACACACAAACAACAATTCACACTCACACTCATACTCCTACCTAAGGGCAATCTGAAACACCGAATTAGCCTAATGCGCATGTTTTTTGCACTGTGGAAGGAAACCAGGGTATCCAGGGGAAACCCACATGAGCACAGCAAGAACTTGCAAACTCCATAACGAAATCCTTCTTGATGTGAGGCGGACGTGCTAACTGATGCCATGCAGCCCTTGTGCATTTACACTAAAAATTAAAATCTCCAAAAATTATTATTAATTCAAAATATTTTCTCAATTCTGATTGGAAAGTTAAGAGCCTAGATAGCTGGTCGGCTTATCGGATATTGCACCGTGATGAAAATTAATAGGCTGGTGTAGTCAGACAGTCCCAACAGTCACACCAAAAATGGTGATGATCAGTGATGCTGTTTTTGAGCTAGTGTTAGCAGAATGCAAATTCAAGGAGGCAGCTGTGGCGACCATATTGGATATCAGAGTGTGATGAAAATCGATAGTTTTATGTCGTTACACGGTCCCAATATTCACACCAAAAATGTTCATGATCGGTTAAGGAGTCTTTGAGTTAGAGCTCGGACGTGAGGTCAGATTGACAGACGTATGGATGGACCGTCGAACAAACAGACATTGCACGTAATTACAATACCCTTAACCCCACTGGGCTAGGGGGTATAAACAGACTACAAGCAACTAAAATCCGTGTCCAACCAAACCAGAGAAGCTCCAATGCTGCTTTCGGTCAAAAAGAGGTCCAGCCACTTTAACATTTCCTCCAATCATCATGCAGTGGCCCAAGCTCCTGGCCCTCCCACTCCTAATAGAGACCCAGAAAAGCTGAGTGTCCACAGGCGGGATGTTTTTCAAGGATTTGTGCAATGAACATCTGGCTTTGCTGCACTGAATGCAGAGTGTATCCCAGATGCCATAAAAAACACAGAGCTGTGCATTAATGGGTTTTAACGGATTGTGCTGCTGTGGGAATGTATGAGGGGAAAAAATCCCTTTAGACAACCTGCAAGAAATGATTAGTGATTCCGAATGAACTAACCATAAAAGGTAAATAAGCACTCTTTTTATAATATTAATGTAAATACCACAGTACTTATTTGATGAAATCTTTATTGTCACTATACAGGAAGCAGTCTTAGAGCACCCGCCATGGGTTTCAGGGCTCGGATGAAGTGATGTGTGTATCGTTGACATTGCAGGGTGTTCCGGTAGAAGAGACAACCCTTTGCTGACACCCAAGTAGCTTTGTTAAAGTGCTTGGTGAATCAGAATTCAAGTCTAGAGAAAACTGGTAGGAAAATCCCTACTCACTCTCAGGACTAGAAGCATGCTTCTTGCAGCAAACCGATAAATCTCATTTCGTGAAAAAAGTCTAATTCTTCAAAATTAAAATAAATCCTTGCAATCAAACACTTTAATTCTATATTTTATTCCATGTTTTGTGGAATTTGTCTAGAATTAATCGCAAAGAGCGTTAGTGGCGAATAGCATGCTATAGCTAGCTGCACTTTCGGCTGACTCAATCCGGCTAGCATTAATTGGCCATTACTCGTGCGACATCTAGCCAATCACAAACTGATGAAGCAGCAGCTTGAGAGCAAATGGCTCAGAGGGAGAGATGGCAGCAGAGCCACACTATCACACTTTTTTATTTACTTAATAATTTTTTGATCATTAAAAAGAAAACCCAAATACTGATAATGGGCGAAATGCCCAAAATCACCCCCTAATAATTGGCCAGGCTGATAACTGGCCGACCCCTAACATGACGAGCTATTAAATGTGATTTTCTTCTTCAGTTCACATTTTCTATCCTTGAATATTTCCCTTTGGATTAAAGAAGACTGCTTATATTTACATCACTACTGAACTCTGTCTTCTACTCAAGAAAAATCAGGGAACCCCAGAGGTGTGAATCTGAATGTGGAGAACCTGAACCCCCCCCCTGAAGCCACTGTAATCCTATAAGAACGCCAACCAGACTGCCTTGTTGTCCACTGAAATATCCAATGAAATATTCCCATGCTCCCTGTTCATGAGTGACCCTACCTTGTAAAAACCTGCAGTCAGCGCAAAGCCTGTGCGTGTCAATTGGGGGCGTGGTTTTGGAAGTTCCTCAGAGGGCAGGGGAGGGTTTAGCCGGAGCCATGAAAGAGATGCTATTTTCAAATTTCGCTAGCGTTTCAGATTTCCAGCATCGAGCTTGTTTACCTAACCATTTTATTAAATACAATCCAGTCCAATCCAAACTGTGAAATAATTCAACCATCTCTATGTAAGGCGTCATGGTGATGCGTATCGTTTCCCTTGAAACCAATGTACACACTGATGAGGAGCCGAGCACTACAAGGACTCCAAACCTTATTTAGCATTTCTCAAACATTAGCATAATTAGCATTCCATGAGTCACACTTCTCTGCAATAGTTTTAATTATTTGTGGGGTTTTAAGTCAGCACTGAATCATTTAAATGCCATCATTGAATAAATGAAAAGTGTTTGTATATATTTTAAAAATTAAAAGTGTGTATTGTTAAAGGGACGGCATGGTGGCCGAGTGGTTAGCACATCCACCTCACAGCAAGAAGGTCCTGAATTCGAGTCCTGGGCTCGGCGAGGGCGTTTCTGTGTAGAATTTGCATGTTCTCCATGTGCTTGCGTGGGTTCCCTCTGGGTACTCTGGTTTTCTCCCACAGAAAAGACACGCACGTTAGGCTAATTGGCTGTTCCGAATTGCCCCTGGGTGTGAGTGTGATTGGTTGTCTGTGTTGCCCTTTAATGGTCTGGCGAGCTGTTCAGGGTGTATTCTGCCTTTGCCCAGTGTTGCCTGAGATAGGGACCAGCCTCCCCGCACCCTAGTTGGATTTAGCGGTTTGGAAAATGAGTGAATGAGTGAGTGTATTGTTGATCCCTAGTGGACAAACACACCCTGAGTGAAGAAATGGTGTTGGTGAAGGTGAAAAACAAGAGATAAGAACTCTGAAAGGCTGTAGCGGGTCATTAATAACTCGGACATGTTGCTGAATAATTATAGATGATATCTGGTAGTGCCATAAATCCGGCGATCTGAGATACATCTCTAAAGGTTTTTTTATTCAGTGCTTTATATTTATCTACAGGCATCGTCTATGGGGAAACAATTTTATACAAAGCCATTAGGTTTGTGAGATAAATCTATTGATAGGCAATTATCTAGCAGCTCCAAATCTAATTTCCCACAGCAATGAGGCTCAAGCTACCGAGCCGCCACTAATCACCACAAGGCTGTCGAAAATCAATTTTCCTGCTCGATAACGCTCTGCCTGCACCGTGAAGGGGAACACAGAGTAAGGACGTGCAATCAAATCCACCCGAGAGCGGATATACACTCCAACATAGCTGATCTAGATGTTTCATTTACTGATTCGCTGAAAAGCTTTGGGTTCTTTCACACGCGCAGAGTGTAAACTAAACACTAGTGTGTTCTTCTCCGCAGTCAGGCAAGAACACAGCCATCACACCCGAGTCCGAGAGCGTCTGTGCACTGTGAGCTCGGTCTGCTTCCAGGTGAACTTGAGTAACCGGAAAGTGATTCGACTCTGAATCGATTCACCTACGGGAAGTGAATCAAACATGCCGTGTGTTTTAAGTTGCAGCATGTTTTTGAATAAATATATTGCATGCAATACAAGATGCAAACCGAGCCGAAGAACACCTGCTATCCTTCACACAGGTACTAAAAAGTAATGTCCTATTAAAATATAACTGACCCCTATTTTTCTCCCCTCATTTTAGCCTTATCCAATTCCCACCCCTCAAGTGTTGCCTCCATATCACGTACGACCACCCTCCCGTGCATCTTTTACCAACTGCTGCGCACGGCCTAACACACTACAAGAAAAGCGAAATCCACCCCTTTGAACTATGATTGGCTGGTGAACGCTGTGAGTTAAAGGGAGGTGAGCGTATGCCACCCCTCCCTCCCATGAGACTTTGGGCAATTAGCTCCCATGGACTCCTGTTCGCAGATGGCTGCAGCATCAACCTGGATTCTGAAATCTCCAGGTTGATAGTCGCGCACCTTGTTGATGCGCCACTCAGGAGCCATGCAAATGAAAATGCTGATGATTCAGAGACAACAAAGGTGTGTGAAAGGTCCACTTTCAAATATCTGTGTTCATTCAGTTTTTTGGTAGTGGGTACTTAATAAAATAAATAAATATATAAATAAACAATGCTGCACATAAAATATTCTTTACACCTCTCATTTCATCTCACCAAACCACCAATCCAGATGTATAGTACCACTACAGAAAAAACACTGAGTGAGATTCTACAGTGATTTTACACACACACACACACACACACACACACACACATAATAAGAGCAACACAAGAAGAAATTCACCCTAAAACAAATGTTCTTGTAAATATTTAAGAGTGAAAAGAAGACCCAGGAACATGGTCATATGCTGAAATACATGCTGAAGGACACGACGAAGGAAGTGCAGAGAAGGTGTAAAGGTGAAAGGTCAAGGGGTTAGTTTACCAGAAGGAGAGCCTGTTCCTGTAGGAGCTGCTGCTGTAAAATCTCCAATTGCCTCTGTTCCTCCTCCAGCTGACGGCGGATATACTCCTAACAGGAACACGCAGAGCCCAGCAGAACCCAGTGGAACCCAGAAGAACCCAGTAGATAGCACAATACAAGGATAAAAAAGATAGAGAGATGAAAAGAAGAGCAAACCAGACAGCTTTTGAGAAAGAAAGATTAATACTGTTAGAAAGAATTACAGAATAAAAAGATAAAACTGTATGAATATAAGGACAGATTATAGAGAGGAAAAGCAGAACATGGGGGTGTAAAGGTCCTGACCTAAAACCCTGAGTGTACAGTTAGTGGTGCATTAAACTCTTCAGTAGAACTTACATTTGTGCTTGAGCTGTCCTGAGGCATAAAGCCAGATGGAGTGAAAGAGAGAGGGAGATGTGCAGAGAGAGAGACAGACAGAGGCACAGAGAGAGAGAGCGAGAGAGAGAGAGAGAGAGAGAGAGTGACAGACAGACAGACAGACAGACAGAGAGAGGCAGAGAGAGAGAGAGAGAGAGAGAGAGAGAGAGAGAGAGACTGGAGAGCACAGAGAAAAAGACACATGCAGAGAGAAAGACACAGAGGTACAGAGAGAGAGAGAGAGAGAGAGAGAGAGAGAGAGACAGACAGACAGACAGCCAGAGACAGAAGCAGAGAGAGAGATAGACAGACAGCGAGAGGCAGAACGAGAGAGAGATAGAGAGAAAGATTGCAGAGAAAAACACAGAGAGACAGACAAAGAGGCGGAGAGAGACAGCGAGTGAGAGAGAGATAGATAGATAGATAGATAGATAGATAGATAGATAGATAGATAGATAGATAGATAGATAGATAGCGACAAAGAAAGAGAAAGAAAAAGACAGAGAGAGACAGAGAGAGAAAGAGAGAGAAGAGAGAGAAAGAAAGAGAGGGAGAGAGAGAGACAGAAAGAGAGAGATGCGGGGGAGAGAGAGAGAGAGAGAGAGAGAGAGAGAGAGAGAGAAGTGGCCTGTATTGTGTTTTATGATGAAATAAAGATCTTCTCTAGAGCCGAGGTTCTCAGAGTGAGGTGTATAAAGTTCACAGGGTTCTTCTCTTTTTCTTCATGAAAACCTTCAGATTTTATCTGTTCTTTATTTTTTGCTCATTTATAAAGATTGTCTCAGTGTGTGTGTGCTTATGTGAATACCTGCTCCCTCTCGGCGTGTCTCCTCTCCTCCTCTCTTCGTAACTGCTCCATCTCTTCATAGCGTCTCCGCTGCTCTCTCTCCTGCTGTTTGCGCAGCTCTCTCTCCCGACGCTGTTGCTGTGGAGACAATAGGAGAAAAAACCCAATATGAGCTCAGTTCATCTCTGCTTACCACTAGATGGCGATGTGAGTGATAAGCAGCAGGCAGTCTGTGAGAGGCGCTGTGCAAAAACAGAGGTTTTTTTGTGTCACATGTCATCCCGCTCCCTTTAAAAACTTCTTTCTGTTTACGACTGAGTGACGAGTGTAAAAATCACTGTGTGTGACATTTTAATTTATAATCACATCCGTTCATCTTGTGGTTATAATGACGACCCCCAAATCAATTCTACACATAATCAAGCACTCACTCGGGATGTCACACTAACAAGAATCTGTGATGCACTCACAGTTACACAAACACACAGACACACGTTACACAAACACACGAACACACATGTTACACAAACACACTGACACACATTACACAATGTACTGACACATTAAACGCAGACACGTTACATAAACACACTGACACACGTAAAATAAAACGCAAAGACATGTTACACAAATGCACTGACACCATAGATAAACACTCAGACACGTTACAAAAACTCAGTGACACACGTTAGATAAATGCACAGACATATTACACGAATTCACCGACACACGTTATACAAATGCCCAGACACACATTACACAAATGCATGGACACGCATAACAAATGCACAGAGACATTACATAAAGGCACAGGCATGTTACACAAACGCACTGACATATATTATATAAATTCACTGACACACAAACGCATTGATACACGTAACATGAACGCACAGACATATTACACATACGCACTGACACATGACACATAAACGCACAGACACATTACACAAACGCACTGACACACGTTACACAAATGCACTGACACACATTACATTAACGCACAGACGTTGTACAAACACACTGATACACATTACACAAATGCACTGGCAGATTACATAAATGCACAAACACAATACATAAACACACAGATACGTTACATGAACGCACTGACACATTACACAAACGCATGACACATTACATAAAAGCACTGACATGTTACACAAATGCACTGATAGACATTACAAAAATGCACAGACACGTTACACAAACACACTGACACACATTACACAAACGCACTGACAGATGGTACATAAACACACTGATATGTTACACAAAACACTGACACATGTTACATAAACACCCAGACACTTTATACAAACACACTGACACAGGTTACATAAATGCACAGACATTACACAAACCCACTAACACACATTACACTCAACGCACTGACACAGGTTACACAAATGCACAGACACACCTTACACAAACGCACTGACAGACGTTACACAAATGCACTGACAAATGTTACACAAACGCACTGACACATAACAAAAACGCACTGACACACGTAACTAAAACCCACAGACACGTTACACAAATGCACTGAGACACGTTACACAAATGCACTGACACGTTATACAAACACACTGACACACGTTACACAAACGCACTGACACACGTTACACAAACGCACTGACAGATGTTACACAAATGCACTGACACGTTATACATACACACTGACACACGTTACACAAACGCACTGACACGTTACACAAATGCACTGACACATTACACAAACGCACTGACACACATTACACAAACGCACTGACACACATTACACAAACGCACTGACACACATTACACAAACGTACTGACACTCATTACATAAACACACTGACACACGTTACACAAATGCACTGACACATTACACAAACTTACTGACAGATGTTACACAAATGCACTGACACGTTATACAAACACATTGACACACGTTACACAAACGCACTGACACACGTTACACAAACACACTGACACACGTTACACAAATGCATTGACACATAACAAAAACACACTGACACACATGACAAAAACACACAGACATGTTACACAAATGCACTGACACATGTTACACAAATGCACTGAGACATGTTACACAAATGTACTGACACACGTTACATAAACACACTGACACATGTTAAATATAGACACAGACACTTTATACAAACGCACTGACACACATTACCCAAACACACTGACACACATTACACAAACGCACTGACACACATTACACAAATGCACGGACACACATTACACAAATGCACGAACACGTTACACAAACGCACTGACACATTACACCAATGTATGGACACGTTGCACAAACACACTGACACATTACACATATGCACTGACACGTTACACAAATGCAGTGACTCACATTACACAAACGCACTGACACGTTACACAAATGCACTGACACACATTACACAAATGCACTGACACACGTTACACAAATGCACTGACAGATGTTACACAAATGCACTGACACGTTATACAAACTCACTGACACGTTACACAAACGCACTGACACACGTTACACAAACGCAGTGACAGATGTTACACAAATGCACTGACACATTACACAAACGCACTGACACACGTTACACAAACGCACTGACAGATGTTACACAAATGCACTGACACGTTATACAAACACACTGACACGTTACACAAACGCAGACACACATTACACATACGCACTGACATGTTACATAAACTCACTGACACACGTTACATAAACTCACTGACACACGTTACACAAACGCGCTGACACACGTTACATAAACACAGATGTGTTACTCAAATGCACTGAAACATGTTACATAAACACATTGACACACACTACACAAACGCACTGACACACGTTACACAAATGCACTGACACATGTTACATAAACACACAGACACGTTACACAAACACACTGACACGTTACATAAACACACAGACACGTTACACAAACGCACTGACACGTTACATAAACACACAGACACGTTACACAAACACACTGACACGTTACATAAACGCAAGTATGTTACACAAACGCACAGATGTGTGTTACCTCCACCAACCCAGCATTTCTTTAGCATGTGCGTCAGGTATGAATGAACATTTCTGTTACAGTGATGTGACTAACGCCGGGGGATTTTCTCATGAAATAACCGCACTAAGGTTTCTTGTTCTATTTCCTGCACTGTCTTTTTTTAAAGGATTAGCACAAGTGCATGGTGTGTCTGTACCCCAGACTTTTTGTTTTTTTCATAACAGCTTAAGAGCAGTACTTCATTCATCCTGTGTAATTTTCCCCCCAGGCTGAACACATCCAGAATTGATATCTCTCTTTCACTCTTTTTCACCGCTTCATCTCTCACACTTCAATATTCAGTTTTTCTTTGTACCTCCTCCAGCCTCCTCCTCTGCTCCTTCTGCTCCTCGATGCGCTTCTGCCTCTCAGCCAGTAGCTGCCGCTTGTGCTCATCATTCTGCTGCTGTTCCAGTTGTTGCCGACGCAGGGCCTCAGAGCGTTCCTTATTGGCTAGCTGCAGACGCAGGAAGTCCCGCCTCAGTGTGGATTCACCCGGGATGTTGATGATGGAGCTGTAGACCAATGCAAGAGTCAAGAGTTTGGTAAATAGTGAATGTTTATAGAATGCATTTCACATTTCACCAGGTTTAAGCACAACCAAAGACTCCGCCCCTGAACCTTTGTCATCAGAAACATCTCAAGAACTAAGTGAACTGCTGTAGTCGCCTAATCTCTAACTATTGGCTCTTATATTGTTAATTGTTAACTATTATTTAACAATTAATACTATAATTGTCCTATTGTTAACTATCGCACAAGGCTTCTCTACCTGGGTTCTCCGATGTCCCGTTCCTCCTCCTCCTCCTCACTGCCACTGTACTCGTACTCTGTCTCGTCTAAAAAAAACACAGAGACACCAAACATCCAATTTAATTCCTACAAACACACTGACATAAGTAATTTACACAGAGAGAACTAATCCTGCATTAAAAAAAAGCTTTAGGACAATTTTCTAACATTTTAATTTAAATTACATTTTATAATTTTATTATGAGATTTTTGATAAACAAAAAATTTTTATTT
>JAQMYF010000025.1:6931576-6945115 GCA_030014195.1 Neosilurus mollespiculum | reverse complement strand
ACTTTAATGTTATAATGTGTAATAAGTTATACTCAAATAACATACAAAAAAAGTGAAGAATATGGAAATACTTACATGCAAGGTGTACATTTCATTTTAAAACATTTTAACAGCTCCATTTTGAGATCCTTAAAGCAAGGTGGTCTCACCAAGATGGCTGCCACCTGCCTTCAGATTGAAACACCAATGTGCATTTGAGTCTTTTTTTTTTTCTTTCTTTCCTTCTTTTTTTATTAAATCAGTGATTGAAACATGTGGAAGGTGTGGCTATTTCTTGGTTGAAAAGAAAACCTGCAGCCACACCGGCCCTTTGCGGAAAAGACTGGACACCCCTGCTATACGGGAAAATAAAAATCAAGATTTTTAAAGCGTGACAACGATAACACTGTCTGCTCCAAGTGACTGTGACAAACCTTGAATGTTTGTCCCTCATTTTAATTCAAGCATTATGCACTCAGGATAATGTCTGTTAGTATATATTACATAGTAATGGTGCGATCTGATTGGTCTGAGGATTATAATTCATTGCTATTGGTGCTTAAATAAAAATGACAGACACTCACAGTTTGTAAACACACTTGAGAAGGTGCTGTTATCATGATCACGACTTAAAATTAAAAAAATAACCATAGAAATCTCGTTTTTGTTGTTTTTCTTCTATCAAAAAATTGAATTAGTGTTGATTATCTTCTGTATTTGGGTAGTATGTCGGCAAACCTCTGAATAAGAATTCTAAAATCACTCCCATTAGCTCCACAGAGCATATAGAGCTCTGCTTTGTTTGCTCGTCTCAAAATGCACAGCTCACTCGAACAGTCTCTGTCATGGTCAAATTATGTAAATATAAACTATAAACATCTCATTTTGGTTTGTCTTTCATTATATTTCCATGAAGTACTTCCAGAACTCTAAAAGGGGTTTACAGAGATGCCTTTATACAGCTATTGGGAAAAAATAAAACTAAACCATAAACTCTTATTTTAGTGTACTTCATTTTTTTTTTGCCTAGGTGCTTGTGCAGTTAATACTAAAACAATTATGCACCTCAGATATGGTGGATGTCGCTAAAATCAGTATTCAGCGATATTCACCTTGCATTCATTGTTAATTATCCCCCAGACAGCAAACCAATCAGATCACACCGCTCCCATGTAGAATATGCTTATGTAGTATAAACTGTATTCACCAGTAATACTACATACACACATCCAATAATATTCGCCTTAAAATATAAGAGGAACAAGAGGTATAAGAGGAACTGAGGTTTTTTTAAGTTATTTTGAGCGTCGTTAAAAAACAAATGTCTGAACATTGGAAAGTGACCTCAGAGAATTTCAGTTCCCGAAAATCAGATAAATAATACTTAATGATTCCTTGAATTTCGCGAAGTAATCTTGCTGATGGTCCAGTACCACTTCTTGAGGGTATAGAAGGCAAGAAATTTACGAGATACTATTTTCTTGGGACCAGGTCAACTCTCCTGATGACCAAGGTGTACTTGAAGGCAATTGGTCTGGGTCCTATGGAGATGGGACTGCTCCAACAGCATGGAGTGGAAGCGTGGACATTATAAAGCAGTACCACAACAGCGGAGGCTCATCTGTTAAATACGGGCAGTGCTGGGTCTTCTCAGGAGTCATGACTACAAGTAAGGGGATACCGCACTGTATAATTGCGTGTGGATTAGGTTGGGTGCTGATTTAATTGTTGTAATTTTCACTCTGTCCTTCACAGTTTTCAGGTGTTTAGGGATCCCAACCCGCAGTGTCACAAACTTTGACTCCGCCCATGATACAGATGTTTCCTTGACCACCGACGTGTATTTGGATGAGAACATGGAGCCGATTTCTGAGTTCAACACTGATTCCATCTGGTACAACACACACAAACATGTACATGCAGTCTATAGCAGGGCCAACACATATAATCATTCACACACACACACACACACACACACACACACACATCTAGGGGCAATTTGTAACAGCCAGTTAGCCTGATGCCTTTGGACTGTGGTGTAGTGGTTAGCATGTCCGTTTTACAGTAAAAAGGTCCTGGGTTCAAGTCCCGGACTCAGTGAGGAAGATTCCTGTATAAAGTTCCCGTGCTTGTTTGGGTTTCCTCTGGGTACTCCGGTTTCCTCCCACAGTCCAAAGACATGCACATTAGGATAATTACTTGCTCCAAACTGAGTGTGAATGGTTGTGTTTCTTGGTCCTACAATGGAATGGGGAGCAGTTCAGGGTGTACCGCACCTTCGTACAGAGTTGGCTGAAATATGCTCCAGACTCCTAGTAGGATCAAGCAGATTTGCAAATGACTGAATAAATGATGAGTACTGTGCAAAGTTTTTGTTAAATATTAGGACTAAACATCATTATGTAACCATAGTAACCACTAATCTTGAGCTCTGAAGTAATACCTCTCCGTTGATAACCACTTAACAAGTAAGAACTTGTCGTTGATGTAAAAAGTCTGAACATGTACAGTAACAAAGCTTGAAGAGCTCTTTCTCCGAAGTACTTTTACCTAAGTCTCTCTCTGTCTTTGCCCCCATCCAACCCCCCCAATCCTTCCTCTGTACCTGCAGGAACTTTCACGTGTGGAACGAAAGCTGGATGGCCCGGTCCGATCTGCCGGCTGGCATGGGAGGTTGGCAGGTTGTGGATGCCACACCTCAAGAGACGAGTCAGGGCACATACTGCTGTGGCCCTACATCAGTGGCAGCTGTCCGTAATGGCCAGGTCTACATTAAATATGATGCACCCTTCGTCTTTGCCGAGGTAAAAAAAACAACAACAACAACAATGCAGGGTAGATTGCTGTTGACTGGTTTAAGGTGAAGAAAAAGTCAAGAGTCTGATGATTCTTGTAAAGTGTGCAGAGACGTACTGTCCTGCATTGAACATAATAATGTGCAGGCTAAGATCTAATATTTAATAATAACCTGAGGAGTTATTGTGCATGGGGTGCATGTTCTGCCTGTGCTTTGGTTTCATGGATTTCCTCTGGGTATACCGGTTTCCTCCCACAGTCCACATGCACATTAGGATACTTGGCTGTTTAAAATTGCCCCTAGGTATGAGAGTAAGTGTGAATGTGTGTGTTGGCCCTACAATGGCCTGGTGAGCTGTCCAGGGTGTACCCCGCCCTCACCCAGAGTCGGCTGATATAGGCTCCAGCCTCCCTGCAACCCTAATAGTATGATTTGGCAAATGAGTGAGTGAGTGAAACTATTATTTTGAAGGTTTCCTTGATGGCATACTACAATCTAGAGGTACCTCCACCTTGCAGCATGGATAATACAGTAAATAGGCATGGGTTCTGGGATTAATTACCCACGTGCCCAACTTTTGACATGTTTTATAGTATGTGGATGTGACCAAATTGGTGGAAGAAACTCTCGTTTGAAAGTTTTATGAGATGGCTGAGGTTTGAGCTTTCAAGGTCACTCAAGGTTAAAGGTAATTGGCTCATTTGAAAGTCCATGTATGGTTCCCTATTAGTTCCATAGTAACGGCATGTCTCTCAGCACTCATTTAGAAGTTAGAAGGGCTCAACCTCCAATAATGATCTGACCTTGACCTTTTGACCTGGACATACCAAAATCAAATCATCTCTGAAGCTCAGGGAGGGAAGTGGCTCCACCAAGTTTGGTAAAAATCTGTGCATGGGTGGGGTCAGGATTTTGCTCACAAACAAACCGACACATGAATGCTGGTGATCACAATACTGCTGCAAAACCTCAGTTGTGGGCGGCGGTAATGATGTGGGACGAAGACATCGATACATGACTGGTTCTTGGCAAACATGGAGATTTCTCTCAACCAAAAAAAAACCATCCTTAAACATAACTGGGTTTCTTTTTCAGGTGAACAGTGATAAGATCTACTGGCAGAGGAACAGCGATGGCACCTTCTCCCAGATCTACATCGAGAAGAATGTAACGGGTCACTGCATCAGCACCAAGGCAGTCGGTTCGGACAAGAGAGAGGACATCACACACCTCTACAAGCACCCAGAAGGTAAATACCATGAACACCCCCCCACCACCACCACCACCACCATCACCATCACCACAGCTTATATACCATAAACAGCCAACTCCACATTTCCCATTAGTCCCCCATCACACTCAGTTGAATACCATGAAGACCACACAGTGTCCTGCAAATTTCAACGAACACAGCGGGGGCGTGGTCAAAATGAAAGTTTCTTTAAGACAATACTACATCCTTACTATATCCATGCCAGGTTTCCACAGCATCTATCATGTTTTGGCTACTTTCTTACCAAACGATACGCATGCACCACATCCAATTTTTACTTACTACATTCTCACTTCGACCAATCAGATCGTCCATGTCTTCGTTCAACAGGAGACCATCACTACATCCTTATTCAGTTCTTCCTGCACCTGATTCCACCATGTCCCCACTACTTTTTTTACGTTATATATCATGACCTTATCTGTTTCTACTGCATGCCCATTAAATTGTACAAGTTCTTACTGCATCCCTCCCAGTTTTTAAGGATGTAGTGGCGGGTGTAACAGGGGTTTACTTTTAATTTTAAACAGGGCATCATCACTCTCACTCACTCACTCATTTGCCAACCCTCTTAAACCACTCAAATCATATGAGAGTCGCAGGGAGCCTGGCTATCTCAGCCAACACTGGGTGAAGGGAGGGTACACCCTGAACATCTCTCCAGACCATCGCAGGGCAGCACAAACAGAACCATTCACACTCACACCTAGGGCAATTTGAAACAAATGTGCATGTCTTTGGACTGTGGGAGAAATCCGGAGTACCCAGAGGAAACCCATGCGAGCATGAGTCGAATGTGCAAACTCCACACAGAGACTCGAACCCAGGACCTTCTTGTTGTGAGGCGGATATACTAACCACTCCACTCCACTGTGCCGCTCTAACAAGTCATCACTTAGGACGTTTTTCTTCTGGATGTAAATGTTTTTCTTCTCTTCTGCAAAATCTCCACTAGGTTCTAATCAGGAGCGAATCGCAGTGGAAAGTGCTATTCGTTACGGCTCGAAGCCGAACATCTACCCCTCTGCTCAGTACACGGACGTCACGTTAGAGGTCACGATGAAAGGAGAAGGGCCTCGTATGGGAGAAGATGCGCAGCTGTCCATCAACTTGAAGAACAGCAGCTCTGAGAAGCGCAGTGCCATCCTCCACGGCCAGGTGGCAGTCATGTACTACACTGGAATTGAAAAGGCTACGATGAAAAAGGACAATATAATGGTGGAGCTCGAGCCCAATGGCGGTAAGGCACTATTTAAAACTCTTCATTTTGTTCTGCATTACAAACTTTAATTTGTTTTTCCATGAGGTGCTTCGCCTTTATATCAAGTGTCTTTCTCTTGATCCCTTTACAGACGAGACACTGGAATGGACCCTTCTGTATGACATGTATAAGAATGAGCTGGTGGACCAGGCGGCCCTGATGCTCACCTTATTGGGGCGAGTCAGTGAGACCCAGCAGGTTCTGGCCACCCAGTTCAACTTCCGCCTGCGTACGCCCAACATTATCATCACCGTAAGTCTTTGAGTGATTCCTATTGCGCTAAAGACGAGGGCTAGAGCTAACACAGAGACAAGTATCTATGCCTAATGTGTATAGATTGTTGGAGGAAACCGGAGTACCCGAAGGAAACCCATGCAGACTCATTACATTTCATTTGCAGAATATTTATGTTGATGAACTTTTTGTTTGCCACTGCCATGTGAAAAGCGATCTTCGTAAGAGATTTTGTTTATTGCTCTCACGTGCTTGTGATTTTGCTATTCAGCCTGTAGGGGATCCTGTAGTTGGTACAGAGATGACTGTGTCACTCACCTTTAAAAATCCGCTACCACAAGTCCTGAAAAACGTGAAGTTCCGCATCGAAGGCTTGGGCTTGCAGAACATCCGAGAGATCTCCTATGGGTAAGCTGGAGATTTATTTTGCATGGTGGATCCCTAAACCAATGAAAATTTTTAAATAGCATTTTTATAACACACCCTGTGACGCTACCACCCTGGGACATCCCACCAGCACAGCCTTACACGCTGCTTCTAGTTTAACTTCTAATGCACAAGTCATTCCGACATGCGTTTAAAATTGGTCCGATCTTTCCTTTCCACCCAGTGATGTGGGCAGTCTGGAGAGAATCACCCTAAAGGAGAAGTTCATCCCAACGTTGCCTGGTCAGCGGAAGCTGCTAGCATCTCTGCACTGTCAGCAGCTCACACAGGTTCACGGCGTTGCCGATATCCTTGTCAAGGAGAAGTGAAAACACACCGGAATGCAAACCGAGAGGACCACACATCAACTCTCCTTAATTACAAGCAGCATCAGCATAAATAGGAAACTGAAGTCAGGGAAAAGACAGCGACCATACAGTATACAACCATACCTGTTCGAACGTTCAAGGGCTTGGAAACGTTTCTTAAAACCTTGTCCTCGTATGAACACAAATTCAAGTGCTGTTAAATCTACCTAGCATTGCACTGGATGACTGCACTCAACCGGATTCACAATAAAATTTCAGTCCAGAACCCTAAAAGCTTATTTCCCAAAGATCATCTATCAGCTTGACCTGCCAGTCCAACCATCTTGGATTTTTCAAAGAGGATTCCAAGTTGAACCATAATTTGTAAGCTTCTTATCTATCCAAACAATCCTTTAGGAACCTGTATTTCTAGGAGAGAACACCCTACTGTTTTACAGTGCCCCCTGGTGGCTCTGGGGTGCAAACTAATCCAGCTTGCCGTTAGAAATCGCCGTGCGTGCTTTAAACCTAAATCCTAAATGTCATTCATTTATTCATAGAAACTCACCACGTTTGAGTCTTTATATTGGTGGCACACTACATAGCTGCCAGTGACGTAGGTGGTTTAAAGGTACAGTATGTAACATTTTTGAGGATCTATTAGCAGAAATCAAGTATATCATCACATAAATATGTTTACATTAATCTATAATCATTACGTTTTCGGATCCTTAGGATAAGCTACTTATATCTACATGGGGAGCGGGTCCTCTCTCACGGAGGCCGCCATCTTGCACCACCATCTTTCTACAGTAGCTTAGAACCAACATGCTTTGAAGGGAAGGGGTCAAGAATGAAATTGCAATCTCACCACTAGACACCGCTAAATTTACTCACTCACTCACACACTCATTGGCCGAACCCCTTAATGCTCTACTGGGGTCACGGAGAGGCTGGAGCCTATTGCAACTGACACGAAGCGGAGGTGGGGTACATCCTGAACAGCTTGCCAGACCATTGCAGGGCAACACACTCACACACACACGACCATTCACACTCACATTCACACCCAGGGGCAATTTGGAAGCCGATTAGCCTATTGTGTATGTCTTTGGAATGTGGGAGGAAACCGGAGTGCCCAGAGGAAACCCACACAAGCACAGGGAGAACATGCAGACTTCATACAGGAAACACCTTAGCACAAGGAACTCGAACCCGGGTCTAAGCAGTGCACCACCGTGCCGCCTTACGCTAAATTTAGATAACACTAAATCTTACACACTGTACCTTTAATATTGTTTAATGGTACTTGAGAGATGTGTGATGTTAAAAATACATCAACAATGCTTTCGTTTCACATTTAGAGCTTTTGGGTCTGGTTGCTGGGGGTTGTGAAGCCCAGACATGTTCGTTTTATTGATTATCATGTACTAGTTTTTGATTATAATATTTATTTATATAATTTTTTAGTTTATCTTTAATATTATTGTGTAAGATGATGATGATTTTTTAATATGATTAACCGAATGAATGTTTTATTATTTTATTTATACATGTTGTCATTGTTATCTAATTATGGCCTGAATGTAATAATCATACCAATGGCAGCATAGTATACTCAGTGCACTGTATATTTTAAATCTGTCGTGTTTTATAAAATTCTCTCTGATTCTCTCCATCCTGTCGTTCTGAAAGCAGAAGTTTGTGTTTGACACCGAATTGAGTAAAATTAATTTTTATTAACAGATTGAGATTTTTTTGTTTTTTTCTTCACAGACCATAAATACTAAACCTAAAGTCCTCTCATGCTTGTACATAGGTCACATGACATTTTAGTAGCTTCCCACAAATCAAGGATCAGTGAACTCATGTGATAAACATTTATTTCAAAAGGAACATGTGACGCTGATCATCAAAGTACAAAAATACACACACACACACACAAACACACACACACACAATATTTATAACACACACATCTGGTCTCGCTCTCTCTCTTTCTCTCTCACACAAAGACACACACAGTTTAATCCACAGTGTCGCAGACGCTCTGCACCACAGCATTGAAAGCTTCAGGTTTATCAGCGTAAACATGATGAGGAGCTCCTTCAACAACCTGGAGAGAGAGAGAGAGAAAGAGAGAGAGATGGAGAGAGCAGGGGGGGGGGGAATGAGAGAGAGAGAGAGAGAGAGAGAGAGAGAGAGAGAGAGAAAGAGAGGGGGAGAGAGAGAGAGAGAGAGAGAGAGAGAGCGAAAGAGAGGGAGAGAGAAAGAGACAGGGGGGGGAGAGAGAGAGAGAGAGAGAGAGAGAGAGAGAGAGAGAGTGAGAAAGTAAAGTAATCAGTAACTGATTCAGTAATTTATGGTGAGATACAGAGGAAGTGTTGTGGACTTACGTGGCGCTCCTTCTGCCATCTCAATGGCTGTAATTCCTAAAGACCACAAGTCACTCTGTAACATAGAAAAGGAAATTATATCACATACACATACACACACACAGTCCAGTATTTAGAATGTGTGATGATGTAATTAAACAAACAAGGTCTGTTAAAATACCTTGAAGTCATATGTAGCGTCTGGATTCTCGTCACAGGCGATGACTTCCGGAGCCATCCAATACGGCGTGCCAATAAATGTGTTCCTCCTGCCCACAGTGCGGTCCAACTGTGCACTCACTCCAAAATCAACTGGGGAGAGATATATACACACACACACACACACACACACACACACACAGTCAGACCCCAGTGCTTGGCTGTAATGTATCAGTGTACAGTAACAAGGTGAGAGTCTCTGATGGAGAGCACAGGACCATCTGCCTCAGCATCACTCTCGCTCCTGCTCGCTGCAGGCACCGTTGTCACGGCAACCCAGCAGGAAAGAAAACGATGTTTTACCAATTCCAAAACCATGTGCAGAGGAACAAACAATCTGTTTCTACTAATGAACTCTAAGTGTATTATTATGGTTATTATTATTATTATTATCATGTTATCATTATTATAATCAAAAGTATGTGCACCCATGACCATCATGCCAATGTGTGCTTGTTCCAGATTTGTTCTTCTCTTTTATTATAAACTCAACATTTGCGGGAAGGCTTTGCTCTAGATTTTGGGGTGCAATGTGGTGATTTAAGGGAATGGCTGTGGGGATTTGGAGGTGTGGCTGTGAAATTCGTGCTCATTCAGCTATTAAATCATAAGTAAGGCAGTCAGACAATAATGTGGGGATGCCAGGGGGGTTGAGTTCAGGACTTTGTGGGACGCTTTGCACGCTTTGAGTCCAGGGACATCGTAATGCTGGAACAGTGTTTGGGTCTCTTAGTTCCAGTGAAGGGAGACAGATACTTCTGACCACATAAAAAGATAGATCAGCCAACAGATAAATAAATAGACAGACAGACAGACAGACAGACAGATAGATAAAATTTGTTTGTAACGGAATTATGTTTCAGTAACTACGCTATACAGAGAGACATTACTCACTCCTCCTTAAAAGAGTTGGGGAAATTCTTTAATTTTTTATTTTTTTAATGTTTCAGTTCCAGTACTCACCCAGCTTGACCTCAGCGTTCTCAGTTAGCAGGACATTTTGGCCTTTAATGTCCCGGTGGATGACTTTGTGCTGGTGAAGATGAGTCAGACCCTACAGCACACACACACACACACAGAGAAAGAGAGAGAGAGAGAGAGAGAGAGAGAGAGTGAGAGAGAGAGAGAGAGAGAGAGAGAATTATTCACCTGAATCTAATCATAATCCCTAAATTCCTCTTTAGCATGATGTTTAAACTCCTCCCTCTTTAACGCTCATCCTGATACAACAAATTTAAGTATTAACGAGAGAAAATGAGAGAAAACGAGGATGTAAATCTCGCTTCAGAGACGGAAACTGAAATCTCACTCTAACATGACTAATGTAAATGTTTCCTCGTTTGCATACTCATGCATATTCACCAGCTCTGGCATATGAAATGAACTTCATCCAGTTTCAGCTGTCGTACTAAACTGTACCTCCATCACCTGCATCACTTTGATAAATGCTAAAAAAAAGGGAATGTAAAGGACAGGGGCGTGGAAACTATTATTGATGAAACTTATTAATGATGAGCATTTATTTAAAAATATGCAGTTTCACAAAATTCCACTGAAGGGCGAGGCCTGGGGAGGTGGGGCTCCGAACCACTGATTAGATGTTTTTTTTGTAACAAACAATTCTCTACTTTTTGTAGAGAAGTACTGAACAGTTGGCACTAAATCATCATGGGCCTTGCAAGGTTCTGCTTGATTTTAACCATTTTAACCAGTAGAGGGAGTTTTGAGCCATTTTAAACCCATAAAATTTCTAAATTGGTAATTTTGTCTACACTCAGCTCAGCATGGATCTGTTTCATCACAGCACAGTCACATCATGTAGTTTCCAGCTCAAAAACACATGTAGGTATGCAGTAATGCTTTTAAATATTGTTAGGTAAAATCAGGAACGGGCGGCACTGTTGCGCAGTGGTTAGCATGTCCGCCTAACATGCAAGAAGGTCTTCGGCTCGATTCTCACCAGGCTCGGGTGTTTTTGGGTGGAGTTTGCATGTTCTCACCGTGCTTGCATGGGTTTCCTCCAGGTACTCCGTTCTCTTCCCACAGTCCAAAAACATGCACAGTAGGATTGGCTGTTACAAATCCCCACAGGTGTGAGTGTGAATGGTTGTGCCCCGCGACCCTAATTAGTATGAAGCGGCTTAGAAAATGAAAAAACAAAAATCAGGAACACACTCTTTGTTTTCTATAATTTCTTAAAACCAAGGAACACATGATGCAGAAATCATAGGGTGAATGCACTGTAACTAGCCATGCCTCTTCTGCTGACAATACTCTAACTAGTCTATCCTGTGTGAAGTACATGTAGCCATTCCTTTGAACTGTGTTGCCGTACCCCAGAGAATGTGTACAAAAGTCGGAAGAATCATAAAATAAAGAGAGAACATTGTCGACCATGAACCCATGTACTGTTCTCCTCAGGCCTGGTGAGGTAAGGTAATGTCTGAGTGGGGGCGGGAGTGGGAGTATCTAAAGCCGAGCATATGGGAATTCCTTCGTTCGAATCGCACTGCAGTCACGTATGTTAATATTCAACTTATATGTTAATAATTAATTGGAATGCGATAAAGTGCTATTGAATGAGATGCTGAGAGACAGGTTACACTCGGATACTCACTCGGAGGATTTCTCTGCAGATGTAAGCCGTCCACTCCTCCTTCAGCGAGTTTCCTTTAGTGTTCTTTATCAGGTCTGTGACTGAGCCAGCACCGCAGAACTCCATCACCAACTACACACACACACACACACACACACACACACACACACACACACACACACAAATCAGCAACTTATAATAAGCCCTGCATTTGAATTAGTATGAAGCAGGTAAAACTAATAAATAAACTAGAAAAGCACTCAGAGAGTGCAGACCTCCGCCAAGGCCGCAAAAAATCTTAAAAATTTCCCAGCTTCCAGACAATGATCTGGATCCCAGCCTAAATTTTATCAATACGTATCATTTCTGACTCTTCCTGTAAGTTTCATCAAAATCCGTTCATAAATTTTTGAATAATGTTGCTAACAGGCAAACAAACCAACAAACAAACAAACAAACAAAACGCCGGTGAAAATAAACCAACAAATAAATAAATAAACCTGCTACACATTTTTCCATTTTTGTTTGAATGTTTTGAACTCTTCCTGACACTGAATGAACTATTAATGAGAATTCTAAAAAAACCCGCCTTTTTGTTATAAATATTTTGCTGACAAAAATGAGGCAAAAATGTCCCTCAGTTACTGAAGGACACTCCATGAGCGGAGATTTACAGTGTAGAGGACAGTTTTACTGCCAGGCAGAGATGAATAACAGAAACATAGCAAAGAGAAATCCGCTGATTAATGAAATGATAGTCAGTGCAACACAATGCAGTAAAAATCCCATATCTGTGCTTTATGATGTTTAAGACTGTTTTTCTTTTTTCTTTTTTTTTCTTTTTTTTACTGAGCAGGAGTTGCTGAGACATCCAGACACCAGGTGGTGCTGTGCGGTGAGAATGAGCTCCAGATTTGCTGAGAAGAGGAAGCTTTATTTTTCTGACCTTCAGTCATACACATGAACAGAAACACAAACATTCTATTGAAAAAAAAAAATGGAAAGAAGACTTATGCAGGAAAAGGAAAACAACCTGAAGGACATGCTGATCTCAATTTACGCCAAATAAAACTGAGGGTGTTTTAGAAAGTAACAGCAGGTTGTTGATGTTGCCCAGTAGGTGTTGTGGTGTGGCGTGCGTAACCGGATACAGATCAGATATGAAATGACTGTGCTCTTGGCTCTTTGTGTACTAGAGGAGTCATCAGTGTTTGTGGTCTTAGGTATGGAACTTGATGAAATTCACAGAAGAATGCTGCAGCAGTGATGTGGAAATGCCCTCATACACACCCTCATACTGCTGCAGAAACTCTTCATACCATTTAGGGGGCAGTGGTGGCCTGGTGGATAAGGTGCTGGCTTACTGATCCAAAGGTCGAGGGTTCAAGCGCCACTCTCACCGGGTTGTCACTGCTGTCCCCCCAGTGCAGCTAACTGGATTATCAAAGACCAGCCAGGTCTCTCACTGTCTCTAATGAGAGGCATGTAAAAGAACCATTGCTGTCTTTCGAAAAGAGTATGCCACTGAACTGCGTGGTCAGCAGGTTTCTGCCTTGGATTCAAAATTGCTCTCGTCCTGAATATAACAAAAAAATTGTTGGCTGGATCCAGCCAACTGAATCCAGCCAACTCAAATTGATCACTCACTCAAACCATTCAGAGGTTTCTAATCTTCCAGCATCATACAGCCATGATCTCCTGATTCCTGTCCCTTCAATTATCACGTGTTTGGACCACTGAAGGAAACTGGGAGGACAAAGATTTGTGCGCAGTAATCGAGTCAAAGAGGTCCGCAACCAACGATTTGAAAGATCTTAAAATATTTATAAAACTTGCTGTTACTTTTTTGGAAACATCCTCAGAAACAGCCAACCATCTATTAAAATACAGGTCGAGTTCAAATATTAAACACTTCATTTCCCAATATTAAACTGCAACCAGAATAAAAAAAGGAGCAAAATTATCAGTAAAGAGCATAAGGAAGATAATTCTTGCTTCACAAGTTGAAGAGGAAGCAGTGTGTGTGTGTGTGTGTGTGTGTGTGTGTGTGTGTGTGTGTGTGTGTGTGAGC
>JAQMYF010000025.1:6910903-6925011 GCA_030014195.1 Neosilurus mollespiculum | reverse complement strand
TACACACAACACTACACACTACACCACACTGCACATTACAATCTACGCTACACTCCACACTACACACAACACTACACCACACATTAAACAGCATATACTTCACTACGCAACACAACACTACACACTACACCACACTGCACATTACAATCTACGCTACACTACACACTACACTACACACTACACCACACTGCACATTACAATCTACACTAAACAACACTACACACTACATTACACATTAAACAGCATATACTTCACTACGCAACACAACACTACACACTACACCACACTGCACATTACAATCTACACTACACAACACTACACACTACATTACGTACTATTCATTATATACTTCACTACACACAACACTACACATTACACACTTCACTACGCAACACAACACTACAAACTACACCACACTACACTACACTTCACTACACACTACATTACATACTATTCAGAATATACTTCACTACACAACACTACACACAACACTACACACTATACAGAAGACACTTCACTACGAAACACAACACTACACACTACACCACACTACACTTCACTACACACTACATTACATACTATTTAGAATATACGTCACTACACAACACTACACACAACACTACACACTACATTACACACTATACAGAAGACACTTCACTACGCAACACAACACTACACACCACAACACACTACACTTCACTACACACTACATCACATACTATTCAGAATATACGTCACTACACAACACTACTCACAACACTACACACTACATTACACACTATACAGAAGACACTTCACTACGAAACACAACACTACACACTACACCACACTACACTCCACACTACACTTCACTACACACTACATTACATACTATTTAGAATATACGTCACTACACAACACTTCACACAACACTACACACTACATTACACACTATACAGAACACACTTCACTACGCAACACAACACTACACACCACACCACACTCCACACTCCACTTCACTACATACTACATTACATACTATTTAGAATATACATCACTACACAATACTACACACTACACTACACACTACTTACATACTACTCAGAATATACTTCACTACACAACACTACACTCTACACCACACAGCACAATATAATCTACACAACACACTACATTACACATTATACACCTCACTACACAACACTACACATTACACTGCACATTGCACTACATTACATACTATACACTACACACCACACTACACCACGATACACTGAACTACTCACAACACTTCACAAAGCACACTGTACTACACTATACACTTTACTTCAGACGAGTGCTAAACAAAATGACATGAATATAAGGGTTAATTTAAACGAAACATGACTGAGGTGTGTCATGTGACATGTTGCAATCAGGCGAGGTGTGGAGGCTGCGCTGTGTTCAGTGCCCCATAACAGGGTTATAAACGTAGTGATCACATATGCCATGTGTTTCTTTAAATGTTTCTATCATGAAAATAGCAAGGCTTTTAAATGATTAATTGTGAAGTGTTCTATAATTAAACATCATGGTGACAAATTCACACAGACGTGGAGTAAAAAACCTGCAGGAATAAAAACAGAATGCATGGCTTTATTTCCTCTGAACTTTTGGACGCAGTGGAGTTTCTAGAAAAGAAACAAGACGCCTTAAAAGCGTTCATGAAAAGAGAAGTGGAGTGCAGTGAGACAGTCTGCCGTCTCCTTTTTATCCACATTGTATTCTTTCCAGCACTGAAACTCAAAAGCTGCATACATGAGCTCACAGTCTCAACGCCTCAGTGCACAAGCACATCCTGACCCAGAATCCATCTCTCCCTCACACAGGACACCTTTTTAATGGCTCTACTCGGCCTCCCAAGATGGCGCACTGTCAGTAAAAGAGCCACGAGGGAACTCGGCAAGGACACAGCGAGCAAATCAAAACCTGCTCATTCAGATCCACTCACTGAGCAAAAGCAATACTGCAGCTGGAGGGCGCTGTGCTCAGTCATTAAAGTACCTGAACATCCTGCTCCTGTTCTCACCATCTTACCTCGTTAATTACAGCATTTTTATTTTTCACCCAGAGAAACTGTACAGTCATGGTGCAGGAGGCTCAAATACAGGTTTTATACCTTTGGTGTGTTTACAATTTAAAGTGTACCTGTGGTAAATTTGTATTACTAGCTCTTTTAAACGATCACGTATGACATCACCGATTCTGTAAGGCAACGCCAGTCCTTGCCCTTTGTTAAGTACATCCGAATGCTGCAACACCACTACCACTACTTTGCATGCACGGGGACATGTTGCCTTCTTCATTGGATGCGAATTTGTCATTTTGTCCTATTGGCTGGGATGCGTGCCGCAGACACCGGTCTAAGATAAAACATTATCGGCAAGTGCTGGAAAATTACAGAGCTCAAAGCGTACGGCTGCACAAACAGCAAGTGCAGAAATCATGGAAAACATTATATATCATCAGCACAGGCCGAACTCTGAAAACGTTTCCTTTCCGACGCAATTCAGTAGTCTGCAAAAACCACTTCAAGCCAACCTTCTATCGGCGTGACCTCCAGGCAGAACTACTTGGCACGAAGCCCAAGCTTTTACGTCTAAAACCAGATGCTGTTCCTATGGAATTCCCTCATAAAAAGTCAAAGGATGACAAAAGACGGGAGCAGCGCCTCGCCAAAAGGAACCAGTCAAAGGTAGGAGCCTGTAGTATGCAGGGAGTTTGATCACCTGCAGTTTGGGAAATGGGTGAATGGATCATGAATAAAAGTATAATCTTAATATTCACAATATTTGTTATGCAAAAGGAACAACACCCTGCCTCCAACACCCCAAACTGTTACAGCTCCACTTAAAATATTTTTATTCCTGGTGTTAAAGAACGCCGTTAGAGATAATACACACTAAGTCTTGTCTGCGTGGCGGCATTACAATCATATGCACCACATCCCAGCCGTTTGCAGGGCTCAGGTCTTTGGATTCAGATTGCTTATTATGGTGTGCAGTATGATCTGGTTCCGTCTGGTGATGAACTCCTCCTCCAGCTCTGTGATTGGTTTACATCTCTTTCATCCTGGATGATAACTGACTAGCAGAGAGAAGTTTATTAAACCAATTACAGAACACTGAGATCGATTCATAGAGGTCCAGTCTGTATTTGGGGAGAAAATGCGCCTTTTTTAAAAAGCACCTCATTTTGTGTAACGGTATGAAAATAAAAGGAAAAAAAAACATATTTTGTGAAATGCAGCCTGGTAGCGACAAGAATTCGCTGGATTGGCCGGGCTGCTTTACTGACCTGTGTAGCATAACACATTATCAGCCAGTGCTGAGCTGCACAGACGACAAGCACAGAAATCTCGCAAAACATTTCTTTTGTGTTCCTAAACAAACTGAACACAGGAAAGCCGAACTGGCAAAACGTTAGCTGTATAAGTCATTTTGGATTTACCGTCATGTACATCTCTGGCAGTATTCTCACCCTCAGAGTCACTATAATGTAATGCCTCCCCGCTCAGTGCATTGACGTCACTTCCAGGGAAAAACTGCTAACCTTCGCAGTTCAGCCCAGCTAGTAATCTACCAGATACAATGACCAGTTTTGTGCTTATTATGATCATTTAAGTTTAAATAAGTTCTGTATCGCTTAAATGTATTACATAAGCACAAAGCTGTAAGGATGACCAATACCGGTACACTTAATGAACTCCCAGCGCAAACAAGATCATGTATAAGCCCGCAATCGTTCAGTCGCCAGGTCAAAGACATTCTTTGGGATAGAGCATGACAGCGTGTCCTCCCATAGACAAGTAATGCCACGAATCATTAAGATTGCGTCAATGAGTCATTGTTAATATTTTTTCATAATTATTATTATTATTATTATTATATTGTAAATAGTATAATAATTCACAGTGTTCATCTTGTTTTACAGGTTTTAACATAGTACAGTGTAACATAGTATATAGTACAGTATATTTTACTGTTTCTTGTTCATTCACAGATGTACAGCTACCTAGTACATATACTATGACTAAATCATTATTATAACTATTATTATTATTAGTAGTAGTAGTATTTATGTATTTATTAATTCATTTATTTATTATTATTATTATTTTATTATTATTGTGTATTAAAATATCATGTAGTCACATGACCTTGGCAATTCCAAGAAGACAAATTTACTTATTGGTGTTTTAATTTGTGACTGATTTTGTCTTTTAAAATGACAAAGCTGTGTATAAGAATGAATGCTTTGTTGTGTTTTATGTTCACGTCCTCAAAAAAAATTTTTATGTTTGATAGTAAAGGTCAGACCCTCGTGCTCAGGTGTTGGTTTCTATCATTTTCATGGTTCATTGTGGAGTGGAATGTTTTGGGAGTTTTTAGATTTACCCCTGTGTTGTGTGGACTCCTCTTTATTGTCAACTTTTTAACAATATTAAAATTTACCTTCTCATTTCTTCTATCTAGATTTAAGCTTTGGATGGTGGTTTGTGTTGCTCTAAAAGCATCTTCAGACTGTTTAACTATATTAACTCTAAGCTATCAAAGAAGCCTAACATTTTTGGCGAGCCAGCCAGGAGTGGCTAATCACATTGAGACAATGAATTAGATCACCAAAGAAAACAGCTTCACTGTAATGGGATGATGTCTCATTACGGTTAAATAACACCAGTATGTTTAATGTGGATCAGTGCCATGACAGTGATTTGAGCATACAGCATTAACAGAACATCTCCTGGTGTTAGACGAATATTTACCTTATAATCTCTCTTCAGTCAAGAGGAACAAAGACACTGAAATAACTTGCTTAAAATAATCCCTATGTGGTTAATTAGATAATCAGTCCAAATTAGATAACGATTCATTGAGCAAAAATCAAAATGGCTAAAACAAGGTCACTTTGTAGTTTTCTGCACAGATAAATCAAATAAAGAAAAGAAATCTCTATGATGGGGTAGTGGTGGCCTGTTGGTAGGGTGCTGGATTACTGATCCAAAGGTTGGGGGTTCAAGCCCCACTATCAACAGGATGTCACTTATGTCCTCCCAGTACAGCTAACTGGGTTGTCAAAGGCCAGCCATGTCTCTCACTTTCTGTGGTGAGAGCCATGTAAAAGAGCCATTGCTGATTTTCATCAAGAGTAGGCTGCATTGCCGTCAGCGTGTTCCTGCCCTACGATGGCCTGGCAAGCTGTCCAGGGTGTACTCTGCCTCCCCCAGAGCCGGCTGAGATGGGTGCCAGCCTCCCCGCGACAATAATTAAGATTAAGCAGTTCAGAAAATGATGACCGAATCTCTATGATGAATATTTATAAATTTCTTGTTGGCAGAATAGTGGTGTAATGGTTAGCACGTCAGCCTCACAGCAAGAAGATCCTGGGTTCAAGTCCCGGGCTCGGCTCAGGCGCTTCTGTGTATAGTTTGAATGTTCTAGGTGCGCTTGCATGGGTTTCCTCCGGGTACTCCAGTTTCCTCCCACAGTCCAAAGACGTGTGCATTAGGCTAACTGGCTGTTCCAAATTGCCTGTAAGTCTGAGTGTGAATAGCTGTGTGTTGCCCTGCAATGGTCTGGCGAGCCGTTCAGGGTGTACCCCGCCTACACCCAGTGTCAGCTAAGATTAGCTCACACTCCCCGTGTTCCTAATAGAATTAAGAAGGTTGGAAAATGAGAGATGAATGAGTTTCTATGTAACATTAGGAGGAAAAATAGATGTAAGTTCATGGAGCCAACATAAACACAAAGAAAAATATCTGTAAAAGAAACTAATTTCTCACTCGCTTAATCTTACTACTAGGGTCGCAGGGTGGCTAGAACCTGGACACTGGGCGAAGGCGGGGTACACCCTTAACAGCTTGCCAGATCATCACAGGGCAACACACACAACCATTCACACTCACTCCTAGGAGCAATTTGGTACAGCCAATTAGCCTACTGTGCATGTCTTTGGACTGTGGGTGAAAACCGAAGTACCTAGAGAAAACCCACACAAACACGTGGAAAACAGGCAAACTCTCAGCCCAGAAATCAAACCCAGGACCTTCTTGCTATGAAGCGGACATGCTAACCACCACACCACTGTGCTGCCCTAGAAACTTATTAAGTTAATAAATAAAACACTTCATCAGAAACTGACCAATCAAATGCAAGAGCAGATTTTACTCCTCAGATGAATGATTTAATAAAGAAAGAATGAGTGGGTTTAACATGAAGCAATATTGGATGTATATTGCATGACCTCAAGCATATCACTGGCGCAACAGCGCTTTCACATCCGAATCATTGCTCTGTCCAATCACAAACGTTCATTTGATTCGTTTACTGTATGGCTCCATTTGCTTTCACACTGTACAAAATGAAACTAAAAATAGCAATAAAGTACCATCTGAGGTTAAAACCGTCCTCGCAACCTCCTTTCTTCATCCATCAGAAAAACACAGGGACATAAGAAAAATCCTTATGTAGTGTGTAGTAGTTTGTGAAGTCAGTGCTAAAAAAACACTTTGGTGAGTAAATGAGTTTACAGGATTTATAAAGTCTGTGAGCCCAGAGTTTATTTTCTTCACTTTTCCAGAACAGATGGTGTTTCTGCAGCACTACAGCTCGGTTCTCTGGCTCAGTTATACAGCCTGCAAAACAACCCTGCAACCTAAGACTCATCATCATGTTTGATTCACTTCCTGCAGTTGATTCAGAGTCAAACCACTTTCTCACTTAACCTGAACCCTCTCCGAGAGAGTCCACCTCTCACAAATGCTCTCAGACCCCTTCAGACTAAAGAACCGCATGGAGGGGGAGAACACTGCAGGGTTCCATTCAAACTCACTATACCCAGCGCATGTGAAAGAACTGTTCTGACTCACAGTGCTGAATTCAGAACAGGAAGCCTGACTGAGTCAGTGCTGAGGCTGGTTCTGAATGGAGCTGAAATCAGGACAGTGGCTGAGGAACATCATCTACCGGTGATTAAAGACTTCTGACTGCATCCTTATTGTGTTATGTTGCTTTCAAAAACCCATGCAGTCATTCAGCAGCTCTGATTGTGCTGCATTCTCCTGTCTTCTGTCTCAGCATTCAGATCAGATGTTCAGCTGCAGCGTTAATGCATCGTGCAACACTGCGATCTGAAAACACAGGTCCAGCTTTTCACATCGGCATCATTCGGTTTCCATTAAAGTAAAGAATCTCTGAGATCTTCTTTCCTCATCACTGACAGAATTTACATGTGAAACAACAGCGTAAATGAGAGCCTGGTTGTGACACACTGATCAATCATCTTTCTTGTTAAATTCTGAAAGAATTACAGACGCAGTCGCTCGGCTTCTCGGCTCCAAAATCTTATCTCTTATTTAAGGAAAATGTTCGGAATTTAATGATCATGTCATATCGCAGAGATGAATGGAACAGAGGCTACCATGTTGACATTAATTTATTCTCCCCCTCACTCTCTTTCTGTCTCTTCCTCTCCCTCTATCTCTCTGTATTCTCTTTTTCTTTTTCCCCTCATTCTCTCTCTTCTTGTCTCCTCTTCTGCCTTTTTGTCTCTCACTCCCTCTCTCTCTCTCTTTTTTTCTCTCTCCCTCCCCCTCTTTCTGTCTCATTCTTTCTCTCTCTTTCTCTCTCATATTCTCTTTGTCTCTCTCCTTTTCTCTCCCTCTCTGTCCCTCTTTTTCTCTCTCCCTCTCTTTCATTCTGTCCCTCGGTCTCTATTATTTTCTCTCTCCTTCCCTCTTTCTCTCTCTTGCTCCCTCTCTCTCTGTTTCTCTATTTTTCTCTCTCCGTCTCCTTTCTCTTTCTGTCTCTTTCTCACTTAACATGTCTTTTTCTCTCTCCCTCTCTTTCTGTCTCTCTCCCTTTCTCTCTTAATCCCTTTTTCTCTCTGTTCCTCTCATTCTTTCTCTCCCCCTCTCTCCTACTGTCTCTCTTTTTCTCTCTCCGTCCCTCTTTCATTATCTCTCTCTTCATCATTCTCTTTCCGTCTCTCCTTCTCACTGTGCCCACCACCCCCAATTTCTTTTTTCTTTTTTCCTCTTCTCTTTCTCTCTCATGCTTGCCGGGGCTTGTGACCTGCAAGTATGTTCTGCAGCCTGCCATTGTAATAAAGGTGTAATATTACCAAACTCACATCTGCCTCTGTTCTTTTCTTCTCCTCTTCCCGTCTCAGATATATTTTCTCAAATGGAGTGATTCTTCTAGTCCTTATTTTAAAGATGGAAGAAGGCAGGTTCTGCCTTATACATTTTTGCATCACTCTTTGGTGAAGCAAACCATCTCTTACAACACACAGTTACATTAAAATTGACCAAGTACACCTCGATAGACATGGATCACCATCAGCACCGTCTGCGCAGTATTCAACGCAGTGTCCATGCACCACTGGCACAGGGTTGAACCGTCATCATCATCATTCACTAAAACATTTAATCCTTTAAGGGTCACGAGGAGGCTGGAGCCTATCTCAGCCAAGAGTTCCTTACATAAGGGACCTTGTTACTGTGAGCAACAGGACCATTTCAAACTTTGTGACCATGATTTTTTAAGAGATAGTATAGGGTCGAGCCTGTATAATCCCGTAGTCTGCTATGAGTTGTTGTGCTTTGCGCTAGTGTTGATGGGAAAGTGAGGACCTATACAGATAGATATATAGGCAGAGTGATGTAATGACGCCGCTCTGCGGTGGGGTTCTAGCTTCTGTGGAACAGCCATCCAGTTCTTAGATGGTTCACAAGTAGCGCTGATTCTGAATCGGCACAAGCACCAGCCGAGAGGAAGCACCTCGTTCACGTGGGTGGAAAGCAGGGGGAGTGGTATCTAACACTGACACGAACACGAAAAAACTAACACTGACACTACCACCCGTTGGAATCTAATTAAAGCCTTCGTTTCATAATCTTGAGCTGTGCAGAAAGAGCCAATGTTCTCTGGAGTGTCACTGTTCCAGAAATGGGTCAATGTCATCTGAAATAACTCCTGAAAATCACCCAGCTCTCCATCGTTCACTCTGCTGAAGCAAGCACGTCCGCCGTCACTAACTATCCTCGCAGGTTTAAAAGGAAAACAAAAAAAAGAAAGGATCACATGCTATCATAGGCGTGGATCCTGTTCTGCACTGACGGTTCACATTACAGCATTACAGCAGTCCACTTTTACAAATTAGACACCTGATACACATCAATACAAATCTAAAGTTAGCATCTGATCGATGCTGTCAGTCTGAGGAAGCCGTCAGTGACGTGGATCAGGAATACGAGCTTCTATTTCACCCACTATTATTAATAAAGTGAAAATGCTGAAAAACTCGATGAACTCCACCCTGATACAACGGCATCTCAATCCAAGACCATCACTTTCACCGACATGTTCGTCTACTTTCACTGTCCCATATTACCCACAATGCTGTGCTGACAGTGGTGCGCCACTGGGCGGCACGGTGGTGTAGTGGTTAGCACGTCCACCTCACAGCAAGAAGGTCCTGGGTTTGAGTCCCGGCCCTCGGTGAGGGCATTTCTTTGTGGAGTTTGCATGTTCTCACTATGCTTTCGTGGGTTTCCTCTGGTTACTCCAGTTTCCTCCTACAGGTTAAAGACATGCACATTAGGCTAAATGGCTGTTTCAAATTGTGGGTGTGTGAACGGGTGTTTGTGTATGTCTCTCTCTCTCTCTCTCTCTCTCTCTCCTCACCTGTAACACTCTCCTCCAACTTTCACATTATCACCACAATCAATGTCATCCCGCCCACCACCTCGCACACTGCTGTGTCGCTTCCGTAATATCAACACAACTGTTTCATATGGTAGCAGTGCATTCTGGGACTTTGAGTCCCGTGCATGCGCCAACATTTTCATTATTATGATGATAAATGAAACCAGAAAATGACAAGTGAGTGTAAAAAAGAGATCACTTATGTTTGAGATCACTGAATTTTTTCTCTCAAAACAATTTCATTATAATAAGAAGAACAAAAGTTTCCCCTGAGACGTTAATGACATACAATTTCTTACAAGAAAACTGACAATACAGTCTCCACCAATAAATTACCCGGCTCACTAAACACATCACAGATAATCTCAAAGAGTAAAGGGCGGAGTTTTCTTCAACTGCTTAAAGCCTTATTAATGCAACAGAGTCGAGGAAATAATCAATGAATCAATGCTCTGTTCTGGATTTCACTTACGTCTCTCCTGTCAGTCATGTAACAGATACGCCCCAAGGACCCTTTACTCCACCCCCATCTTTTTATGACCAAGTAACACCACCAGGCCAGAATTCACAGCACCTTCTAATACATTTGTTAAAAATTGGATCTGGTTCAAAAAATGGACAGAGACAAAAAAAAATTAAAGAAAAGTAGATCAGACTTAGAGATTCTCCACACTGCAAAAAATAATGAAGGATGATAAAGACTGTGTGGAGGTCTGTGAATGGGAATAAGCTTTAAAAGGCTACAGAAACAACCACACACACACACACACACACACACACACACAGATCATGGTGAGAAATTCAGGAGAAAGCTTTGTGATGGTTATCTGCACACGTGAAACAGATTATCTTGTTTGTAAAAGGATCACAGAAGATGAGCATAAAAAGAAGAGGATCGTTCACAGAGCATCACGGGTCTCGACACGCCGCAGCATTCCACACGGTCGACACAACCGCCCTAATACTGACGGCTAAATACACAGTTAACTCTTGCCAGTTCTCCAGCATGAACAACACTAAAGAACAAAATGCACTATCGTAACAACTACAACAATGATAATAACAATAATGATAAAATAAGAACAATAATAATAACAACAACAACTGCAACAATAATAATAATAATAATAATAATAATAATAATAATAATAATAATAATAATAAGTGATTGTCTCTGAACAGGCTGTAACACGATCATCATACAAATCCTGGGCTCTTACTGGGGATTAAATTAACCCCACTAAGGGCACTTACCTTATACACTTGGCCGTATGTTCCATTTCCCACAAGCTCCACCAGCTCGAAGATTCCCGCAGGGTCCTGACCAGAAAAACACATAAAAAACACACACACAAATTAACAGCTATTATCTTTCTCACCAGCACATCAGAGAGATTAGTACATAATCCATACGTTTTACACACACACACACACACACACACACACACACACACACACACAGAGTACACTTAAGAGACATTTTTACATTAAAATAATGAAAGCAGATAATTAAGACACATTAAACTAATTAAGGCCAGTGGTGGCCCGGTGGTAGGGTGCTGGATTACTGATCGAAAGGTCGGGGGTTCAAGCCCCAGTATCAGCGGGTTGTCACTGCTGTCCCCCTATGAATAACGGAATTATTGAAATAATTTTTTGATATAGATTATTGATGCCGATTTTGACCTTCCCTTCCTCCACCTTTATGACTGAAGTTCCCTTGAGCAAGGCTCCTAACCCCCAACTGCTCTCCAGGTGCCATTGTGTGGCAGCCCACTGCTCCGAGTGTGTGTTCACTGTGTACATGTTTGTGCTTACTTTGGTTGGGTTAAATGCAGAGCCAAAATTTCCCTAGTGGATATCATAATTATTATGAAAATAATAAATACTGTGTGTGTCGAATACACTATAATACACTCAATCCTCGATTTAATGGAAAAAAGGGGGGGCACCGGTTCGATTTTGCTGTTTGTCCGTAGCTTTCAAGAATGGTTCAAAAGTGGTTAATAACGACAATTCAATTACATAAAAATAGCGGAAAATGCTACGTATGTATATACAACCACATCATCCACTGTGACACTGTATACAAACTAACACCCGCGCCAACGGCCAACTATCGAAAAGGTGGCTCGCGTCTGCCCTTGCGGACCGCCGAGCCCTCCCAGACAGATTCAGCTACTCCAGACTTTGTCCGCAGCTTCCGATATCCGTTAAACTGGTGTCCGTAGAATCAAGGGCCAAGTATAAAAGTACCCAGCTATAAACCGGCTAAAACTCAGTTTAGTTTGCGTGTGTGTGTGTGTGTGTGTGTGTGTGTGTGTGAGACAAAGTTCTTGTGACAAAGGATATATTATCACCCTGAAGTACACAGGCTATACACCTTTTAGCAAATTAAGAAAATTAATTAGAAACTATCAACCATTACTCAGTTGTTTCCCTGAAGCAATGGTTAACAACAAAATGCAGGGGAACCTGTTTAAAAAGATCAGCTTAAAAAAACAGCCCTATTTTATTAAGGGAACCTTCACGTGCACTAAAAAAGGCTTTTTGCAGAAGTAACCACTGTTTGCATAACTATTCTATCATTACGGTACATTGTTCTATTTTCTATGTGCTCCTAATCAGCTTTTTTGTATAAATTCTGTTAGTCTGTGAGTCACGCATGACACCCTGTTGTGTCCCAGTTATTTTCCAGACGTCTGACACCGAATAAGAATGATAGAGTTGCTGAACCGAGAGAAACCTGGAACGTTTCATCAAAAGCTAAATTTTACCAAGCGTGTCCATCCATCCATTTGGCAAACTGCTTAATCCTACTATGGCCGTGCGGAGGCTGGAGCCTATCTCGGCCGACTGTGGGCAAAGCAGGGTATGACCCGTACAGTTCACCCGTACAACACACACACAATCACACCTAGGGGCAATTTAGAACAGCCAATTAGTCTAATGCGCATGACTGTGGAAAAAACCAGAGTACCCAGAAAAAACCCACACATGTAATGGGGAGAACATGTAGACTCCACATAGAATCTCCCTCGCTGAGCCCGGGACTCGTTTCCTTCTTGCTGTGAGGCGGACGTACTAACCACTACACAATTGTGCCACCACAAAAAATCTTAAATCTATTAAAATATTCACTAGAAGTGGCAGATGATCTCATCACATCCCGCACTGTCCCTGAACACATTTCCCAAGCAAATGTAAGCATTAGCGCTGTTTAGCTAGCAGGGTTTTATCCAAGCTAAGAAATTCTCAGGTGATTGCATATAAAGCAGCTGCTGCGGTTTGAATAAAGACGAAATGTAAAACAGAAGAAGCCAAATCAGACATAAAAGCCTGTGGTTGAAATAAAGCTTGAGGAAAAACAGTCAGCAACATTTGCATAGACACGCAGCTCAAAGTTTTCCACAAGCTGACAGAGCTGCGTTGGGTGAAGTTCATTAAAATCAGTAAATAAATTATGCAACAAATGTCCAGTACTGAGAAAAAAACGACACGGCGCCTTAAAATCCCTCACCAGCTGTCAATCAAATCCCACAAGCTTTGATTACAATGTTCAAAAACTTTACCTAACGAAGGACAAAATGAAAGACAGAGAAGCGAAGGTTCTGAGAGAAGTGAAAGACAACAAGGAGAAGAGTTGCAATAAGGAAGCAGGAAACCACAATAAATCAGACAGGGGTTACAGGAGCGAAAGGTTTTTCATGTACAGCTGCTGACAGATGCTTCGTGAATTCAAACCAAAAACACTGACAGACAAAAAAAAACACTCAGAAAATGTCTCCACTGAAATACACACACTGCTGTGTGCAAACATCAACATGTGGGACTGTGGACGTGTGGGAGGAGCAGAGCGAGCGTGACTTATAACACCAAACCGTGCAAATTGCACTTTGACCTGGACAAAGAACCGGACTGTCATGCTTTATATTTATAAAAATACATATTCCAAGTTTTTTTTTATCCTGTTCAGTATTGATTTGTTGTGCACATTAAAAAAAAGTACCATTAAATCATTTTCTAGTCTCTTAGCATTCAGTTAGCATTCTGTTAGTAGTGGTATGAACTGTATATTGATACGTTTGCTGTAAGGTAGGAATACTGTGATGGACACTTTGTATGGTGCCAGTGCACAGGTGAACTTATACATCTCCACACTCTACACTTATACATTTCAACACCTCTACACTTATACATCTCCACACCTCTACACTTATACATCTCAACACCTCTACACTTATACATCTCCACATCTCTACACTTATACATCTCAACACCTCTACACTTATACATCTCTACACCGCTACACTTATACATCTCCACACCTCTACACTTATACATCTCTACACCTCTACACTTATACATCTCCACACCTCTACA
>JAQMYF010000025.1:6889336-6909339 GCA_030014195.1 Neosilurus mollespiculum | reverse complement strand
AACACCTCTACACTTATACATCTCCACACCTCTACACTTATACATCTCAACACCTCTACACTTATACATCTCTACACTTCTACACTTATACATCTCTATACCACTACACTTATACATCTCCACACCTCTACACTTATACATCCCAACACCTCTACATTTATACATCTCCACACCTCTTCACTTATAAACTTTGATCTCCAAAGAACCCTTAATGAAGCACTTTATCTAGCAGTTACTTGTTTAAGGACAGGTCTGATTGTGACCAAATTATTTTATTAATTTATTATAATTTTGGATCCTGCTAATGCCCTAATGCTTTTTATTGATTGTGTCTCTCAGACGATGTGAGATGTGGTTTATCTGATTCTCAGATGTCAGGACCGAGAGCTGAAGAAGGAGAGAATTGATACTGCCTTCATCAGGTATATTTCTGCTCACACACCATGTCCCAGCTTGGATCTTGCTAAATCCTGAGCTGTGACCTGCACACAACCCTTCATCAGTCACATCCAGTAAAAAGGACATGGACGGCTGCCATATTGGAGCATCTGCTGTGGGATTGTGGGTAGGATTACAGCAGCGTGATGTTTCTTCTCGAACACAGCGTAAAAACTAACCATGCAGATGGTTCAGACATGCAGGAACAACAGAAACCAAAAGAGGAGAGAAAATTCACCTGCATGTATACAGGAACTATCAGAGAAATCCCAATGCAGGCTGTTAACAGCAGCATGATTTCCCAGGGCAGTCTGGAGCTGAGTTAGATCACACACCATTATTGCTGTTCCTCCTCCATTACACCCAAATAACACCAGAACTTAAAGCGAGTGTTAAAGCCCACGCTCAGCCTCAGAACAAAGGAATGTCTCTCAAACAGGAAAAACACTTCATTCAGAGTCCGAGACATTCTGATGGACAAGCGGTCATCACATGGACACTTTATGATGATGAAGCACAGACAGAATCAACCACTTACTGTCCTTCACATACAGCCATCTCAATACACTGCACATATTAGAAGCTCTCTGTTTATGTGCCTAACATATATCGTTTTAATTATTATTAGAATATTAAACATGCATTTATTTTGTTTGTTTTTAATGCTCCAAGGACCAGGAAACAACCAATAAACATTCACCTTCTTCCCTATCACTGACTAAAAATAACAGCTAATATCTATTCCTTTACTTTATGAATTTACTACTATTATTATTATTATTATTATTATTATTATTATTATTATTATTTGTATTATTCTTTTTTTATTATGATAATAACTATTATTATTATTATTATTATTATTATCATTGTTTATTTATTATAATTATTATTATTGTTGTTTTTTATTATGATTATCACTATTATTAGAATTTTTTTTGAGTATCACTATTATCATTATTATTATTATTATTATTATTATTATTATTATATATTTGCCCATTTTTCTTAATTTCTTTTTAATTATTTCTTTTCTCACTTTTTAAAGAACTTTGAAATTCATTTTAAACAAATGAAATGCATGATATATCATCACATACTCACTCAGTTGAGAAACTGCCTAATCTTACTAAGGTTGCGGGAAACAGACAACTCTGGGCAATACACCCTGAACTGCTCGCCAGACCATCACAGAGCAATACACACACACACACACACAACCATTCACACTCACATCTAAGGGCAATTTGTGCATGCATAAACTGCATGTCTTTGGACTGGGGAGGAAACCGCAGTACCCGGAGGAAGCCTACGCAAGCACTGGAAGAGCATGCTAACTCCACACAGAAACACCCAAGCCCGGGACTCAAACCCAAGACCTTCCTGCTGTGAGACAGAGTACATCACCTTGCCGCCCATGTATGATATAAATAAAGTTTATTATACTCCATCCATCCATCCATCCATCATTTGTAGCGTTTATCCCTCAGGGTCACATTAAAGCTGAAGCCAATCCCAGCTGACTCTTGGAAGAGGCGGGGTTGCACCCTGAACAGGTCGCTAGTCTGTCACAGAAGTCATTTATTATTATCGTATTATTATTATGATTACTTTTGTTATTATTTTTTGTTGTTGTTATTATTATTATTAAATGTAACAGAAAGGTTCTACTTTGCATTGAGGCTTTAGAAATACTGTACATTACATCCGGTTTATTTATATACAGCTTTCTGTGAAGAAAAAATCACACTGTAAGTGTAAAACATCTTCCTCTCACACGTCTGAGCCTGAAACACTGACAAAGAAATCCCACACAATAATCTACAACTCGTTTATTAAAACCAGCTTTTCTAAAATAATTATTAAAGCTGTCAATCTGAAAGATTGAACAGTCAGAGATGTGTCACGCAGCGTATTGTTATTATTACTGAAAAACGTTGCCCAAAATACATTCTCATGAGTCACATCTTTAACTTTGTCGCTTTAAAATGTCAACTGTGCAGAAATATAAAGTACAGTTCCTTCTGTAAGTCACATCACTTTTCATTTATCTGCAGTTTCTCCCCAGCAGAACGTGTCTGAAATGAGACAGGGGCGGATTCCGAGAGCGTAATGTACACTGTAGTTTATATCACTATAGGGTGTAGCAGGTAATCCTACCCGACACCTTTAAGAAACATATTAACCACAATAACAGAAATGAAAATTTTTTTATCAGTGGGCGGCAGTGGTTGGCACGTCCGCCTCACAGCAAGAAGGCCTGGATTTGATTACCGGGCTCGGGCGTTTCTGTGTGGAGTTTGCATGTTCTTCTTGTGTTTGCGTGGGTTTCCTCCGGGTACTCCGGTTTCCTCCAACATTCCAAAAACATGCACAGTAGGCTAATTGGCTGTTCCAGATTGCCCCTAGGTGTGAGTGTGAGTGTGAATGGTTGTGTGTGTGTTGCCCTGCGATGGCCAGGCAATGGCCTGGCGAGCTGTCCAGGGTGTACCCCTCCCTCCCCCAGGGCACCAGCCACCCCGCAACCCGAATTAGGATTACGCGGCTTAGAAAACGAATGAATGAATGAATGAACCATTTTTTTATTAGTTATCTGGTATAAAGTGAGTCTGGAGAGCAAATGGATGCAATTGCAGATAAAACAGTTTACTGAAACAGTCTGAGTCGTGAGACAGAATAGAAAAAAGTTCAGCTTACTGGCAAACGTGAGTGTCAAAGGCAAGTTAGGATGAAAGAGCAAAGCAACAGTCATGGCAGGGAGTCCAGGGACATGGAAAACAAGGAGAAAACTGGAGTATCCAAAAGAAACCCACATAAGCACTGGGAGAACATGCTAACTCTAAACTCGTCTATAGCTCAAATACAGCACCTTCTTGGTGTGAGGCAGATATGCTAACCGCTAACGCTTGGTTCCTTCAATAGTTTACAATGGCTTTGTATGTTTAACATGTGTTTTCTTTACTCACAGTAAAACAGAGCCACACTGATGACATGTTAGACTGTGGCTGTAGGCATGCACGCGACTGGGACATTACACGCGTGCGAGGGACTGGGATATAATTACCTGCACCGGAACCAAACAGACTCGCTCAGAATCAGAAATATGTGAGACCGTCCGGCCTCTAGCTGGTTTCTCGGCGCATCTCTACAGGCGACTGATGGAAATGACCCTTGACCTGCATATGATGTTGCAGTAAAACTCAGAGCGGTTCCCTCAATGGGCTCAATTTGAATGTCAACTTCATGTAGATGACGGTAGAGTTTTACCTGAAAGCACTGGCACTGGAGACTCCTTCCATACATGTTTCATAAGCATCTACAAAATGCGAGAATAAAACTAGTTCTGCTATAGAAAATGAATCAGTCACGATCCAAAACATTAATAAAATCGTCCTGTGAGTCGCGAGCTGAAACCATCAACATGTCGCTAACAGACCCGCAGTGACAGATGCTCACTCAGGCATGCTGGGAAATAAAAAGACTTCTCAGAAGCTTCAGCTTCTCGAGCTGATGTGGACGAGATAAAGCAGAAACTCTGACCTCCTGACATGAACCACGGACAAGTAACCACGAGTCCAGGGCTTCTATATAACTACACTGCTGCCTCAGAATAACGGCATGAAGAAGAAAAAAGGTCAAAAGGAAGGATTTTATGAAGGCTGAGGACATGAGAAGAGTTCTCTTGTAGAAGAAGGAGATCGTTATACATCACAACATTCTGTATTAACACCGTCTGTTAATATGAAGTCATCACGCAGCAGGACATCATCATCCACATCAGGACGCATGGGTAAGGAGAGAGAGAACAAGGGAGAACATCTGTCTCCGCTGGATGCAGGAGAAGCACTTGATCTTCTCTGAGTCACCCGAATAAACATGGCTCCTTAATCGCCGCTCCCAAAAATAAATCAAGCGTTCTGTCAGGAGGAATTCGGAAGCGACTGCAGCCGAACATGCGAGCATCACACCTCCACGCCTCGGCTGTCCACACTTCCTTTCTCCTCTTCCCCAGTCAGGAAGTAAATCAGTTCCGCCGTGTCCTGTCACTGGTGTCATCTCTCATTCACACCTCGGATAAAGCCTCGGACGTGCTGGAATATCAGTCGCTCGACGCCGCTCACCCGGCGCCCACAACTCCGAGATCTTCTACACAGAGTCCACACGGATCATGAAGCACTTGCACCGCACATCACAAGCTTCAACACAGCATTAGAACACATTTGCTTTGCTTTTGCTCTCCATATGTCAGTCTGGGGTTAATAAAGCCCCATTTTTACCCCAGGGACCAGGTGTGGGCTGTGCCCCTCTCCCCCTACTGCCCACTGCATGCTTGTAATATCCGTTCCTTCATTCATTTTATGAACTGCTTAATCCTACTAAGATCATAGTAAGGCTGGAGCCTATATTAGCTAACAGCTCCCCAGTCCACAGTAGGGTCAACACACACAACCGTTCACATTCACAGTCACACTCACACCTGTGAGCGATATTCCGTACAGCTAATTAGCCTAACGTGCATGTCTTTGGGTTGTGGGAGAAAACCGGAGTACCCGGAGGAAACCCACACACGCACACGGACCACACGGAAACGCCCCTGCCGAGCACTTCCTGCGAGGTGGACGTGCTGACCACTACGCCGCCGTGACGCCGCCACCTTTAATATAACACGTAATGGTTCTACGTATCATGTTGCATTATACACACTCGTCGCTGATGTGTTCATAGACAAAAGTAGCGCTTTCATTTTATTGGAGTCCGAGTTTATTTTTTGATCTCATGCTTTCACACTTACTCGAGTATAGCTTTGCGTGTAACGTTTTTAACGTGTGGGCATGTTTTTTTTGTTGTTTTTTGTTTTGATGTTTTGATTTGCCACATATCAATAACACTGATGTTTTTGTTAATCCGTTATCCTTTGTATTTATGCCCGAGGTCTGAAAATGAACCGTCACCGAAACTCCACGCGGAACTCAGCCTTGAGCACGGCCTCGTCTGAGCAGCGAGATAACAGGTCCTAACCACAACACGCTCTTCCTCAGGACGCTCTCCGACTCGAACTTCAGAACATCAGTAACGTGTGACGCTCAACTCAAACGTGATCCATGCGTCCACACTGTTTATCAGCAGCGCAGCAGCCTAGGAGTGCAGCGTGTGCACAGATATACAGCGTCTATAAACAGTTCTAGCTGCTGGAAGAGCGGTGCGGCCTAGCTCTGAATGCTGGCGGTTTTACAGCAGGTGTGGTCGTGTTCTGTTACTGTTCTATAAAAAAAAAGCCTTGGTTGCAGATCAACAGTATCATCTATAAGAGAAAGAGTTAAAATGTCGTCCTTGCAGCACGTACAGAAATGCCAGGCTGCTCCTAAAATAATCCTCAAGGTGCTGTAATTGAGGCGTAATTTCATTTCTCGTGCATGTGGATCAGATAAGGGGAAATGGGAGTGTAAAATGAGGGATGTAGTGGCATCACTGCTCAAATCCATGCAAGCAAAAAACGTGAGGCACAGATACGCTTCCCCAGTGAGAGACGAGAGCGTGCACACGGCACTGTGTGACCTAATTTCACTCACAAGGGACCCTAGAAAGGCAACAAGCTCACGGGCAGGCATGAGGAAAAGCGCCGCTTGCCAATGGGTGTGGTGTTGATGTGAACACAGCATCCGCGAAGAATGAACTCTGCAGACGAGCAGAAAACAATTGCAATGGGCTCCAGTTAGATAACCGCTTTAACACCAGTCCCTCGGGGCAGGCTGCACACCAGAAGCCCGAGGCGCGCGTCATTTCAGGAGCTGGTTCCAGATTTCTCAGATCTGATACCATCTTAAAGACACAGAAGGTCAACCTTGAGAAGCAGGAATGCAACCAGGCAGGAAGCGAGGACGGTGATGACAATATCCAACATGCAGGCGGAGCGTCTGCTCTCAGATGACACCTCGGTTCAGTTCATGCCCAGACACGGTGGAAGCGAAGCGAGGCGAGGCGCTGCAGGTGGGATCGTGCAGCATTTCTGTCGTGTCTGTGCACAACCAGACCTGCCGTATCTCACCAGGGGCTCTGGAATGACAAGGCTGGGAAGGTGGAGATGATTCCCAGCACCCTAAGTAAGCACAGTGAGAGCTGTCAGGGGGGCTATGACCTGTCAGGGGGGGGGGGGGGGTATCAGAAATACTCCCGGCAGCCTGTGTTTCCCACCCATTCGGTCTCAGACTGGTGGAAAAGTGTGGATGCAAACCATCTGACATGGAGATCACAAATGAGAACAAAAGAGCAGCAGCACAGAGGCGCAGATCTTCAGTCATTCTAGAGAAAATCGTGCTGCTCTTTCACACACCATCAACACACACACACACACACACACACGCATAAGCGCGCGCGCGAAATGGCGGATTGTGCAAAAAATACACTCATCTGTATTAATATATTATAAGAACTAACGATCTGATGAGCTGAAAACACACACCACACACACACACACACACACTGCTGGAGGTTTAGGATACAGGTGCCTTCAGGGGTGAAATGATCCATGCCATGAAAGATTTCTGCACCTGTACACAATCACTCCGGAACCCCTAAAAAAATCTCCTGCTTCAAATCAGCCGTGTGTGTGTGTGTGTGTGTGTGTGTGTGTGTGTGTGTGTGAGGAATCCAGTGGGATTACAGCACGCTCCACTGCTCTGATCGGTGGAACTGATGTTCCATTGTAGCTCAGGATCAAAGCCACACAGGGCAACATTCCGTTCCTTTGCGCCTTTGTAGTGTTCGCACGGCGGCTGTTTACGCAGAGACGAGGTTACAGGATGTGGAAGCAAAAACCTCTCGCACCTTCGAGGACAATCAGAGGCCTGCGCTCATTCACGCGCCGCCTGTCAACACCGCGCACCCACAACCCAAACCCGGCGCGCGCAGGTGCACAGAACCCAGCACCGACCAGACCCGGGATCCCTAATATCGGAATATCAGCCCCCCCCCAGCCCTGCAAAAATAAATAAATAGAGAGAGAGAGAGCGAGAGAGAGAGAGAGAGAGAGAGAGAGATCGCTCCGTGTGAAGCTCAGATTGACTCACCCGCAGAGCCGACAGGTCGATCTCATCCAGGCTCCGGGCCGGAGAGTCGCTCGCCATCATGATCGCGTCCGCTTCTTACCGTCACTCAAACACTGCGCGAGACAAATCAGACGTCGGAAACCGCATGTGGAGCTGGGAATTCCGAAATTCCTCCGACTCTGCAGCAGCACATCAGACTCTCTCTCTCTCTCTCTCTCTCTCTCTCTCTCTCTCTCTCTCTCTCTCTCTCTCTCTCTCTCTCTCTGGTCCCCGGATGATGGCTGCAGTCCCCCTTGGTCTGTTTTCCTGCTTCCACGCGACCGACAGCAGCTCGAGGGATTCCAGCGCTACATTGGCGCGCGCCGATCACTTGTTCGGCTCGCTTTTCTTTGGCGAAGGCAGAAACGAACCGGAGCGCGCGGACGCGCAATTCAGCTCGCGGTGATACACTGTCAATCAGCGCGTTCAACCGGGAGTGGCTGGGCTGAGGGGGCGGGGCTCGAGGGCTCACACTCACGCCCATTATCCACACACACACACACACGGCACATGCGCATGCACAGGCTGCACTCTTACAGTGGCCTGCTGCAATACTTCCTGTGCATGTGTTATTTCGTGATTGTGTGTGTGTGTGTGTGTGTGTGTCCTGTACAAGTCACTTTCTTTAAATAGGGGAAGAATAGATCTCCACAAACAGCTGCTGCTTTCAAATTCTTAATTTCCAGTTTTGCTGTCTCACTGTTGTCTCTCTCTCTCTCTCTCTCTCTCTCTCTCTCTGTCTGTCTGTCTGTCTTTTCACGGCTCTCTTTCTCCCTCCCTCTTTTCACTGCTCTCTCCATTTCTGTCTCTCTTTCTCTTCACTGCTGTCTCCCTTTTATCTGCTGTCTCTCATATTGCTGCCTCTCTCTCTCTAACTGCTGTCGTTCTTACTGCTGTTCCTCTTTCACTGATATCTCTCTTACTGCTCTCTCTCTTTCTCTCTCTCTTACTGCTGGCTAAGTACTGTCCTTTTTACTGCTCTCTCTCTCTCATTCCTGTCTCTCTCATTGAGATCTTTCTTACTGCTCTCCTTCTTTCTTTCAATAATTGCTGTTTTTCTTACTGAGGTCTCTCTTTTTAGTGCTGTCTCTCTCATTACTGTCTTTTTCTTACTGCTGTTACTCATTACTGTCGTCTTGTGGCTCTCTCATTGCTGTCTCTTTCTTACTGCTGTCTCTCATTGCTATCTTTTTCATACTGCTGTCTCTCATTGCTGTCTCTTTCTTACTGCTGTCTCTCTCATTGCTATTTCTTTCTTAGTGCTGTCTCTCTCATTGCTGTCTCTTTCTTACTGCTGTCTCTCTCATTGCTCTCTTTCTTACTGCTGTCTCTTTCATTTCTGTCTCTTTCTTCGTGCTGTCTCTTTAATTTCTGTCTCTTTCTTCGTGCTGTCTCTCTCATTGCTGTCTCTTTGTGCTGTCTCTCTCATTGCTGTCTCTTCCTTCATGGTGTCTCTCTCATTGCTGTCTCTTCCTTCCTGCTGTCTCTCTTATTGCTGTCACTTCCTTCGTGCTGTCTCTCTTATTGCTGTACCTTTTTTACCTTTCTTTCTTAGTGACTCTCTATTATTGCTGTCTCTTTCTCTCTCTCTCTCTCTCTCATCTCACGTGATCATCCCTCTAATTTGCAAGAGAAATGCTGTGTGCGATGTTAATCCATAAGCATGGTTTAAGTTAAAGTGAAAGCTGTTATAAAATTTTAATCAACCCTGGGATAAAATGGTTATAAATGAATATATAATATTGATAGTAATAATGACAGCACAACTGAATGAAATAACAACATGAGGTTAAAGCAGGTCTGTGTTCTTGGTGTGTGTGGTGAAGAAGCAGGAAGCCACATTTCTGACAGCAGGGTGGAAAAAACATGGGGTTGCCAAATTTTTAAAAAGCAGAACTAATGATCAATTAAAACATGTTGACAGCTTCAGTAGATGTTCCTGATCCTCCGATACCCATCTCCAGCACTTTCCACTGAGGCAGATAAATAATTATGATTAGGTTATTAATCATTCTCAGGTTTAATCACAGCTCATGTGATGATTTCTTCCATCTACCTCAACTCTGGAACAGTGTTCAGTATCAGGCACATAAACACTCTGTTCGTGTTTAACACATAATCTTATTAATCCTATTTCTTACAGATATTTATCTTATATAATATTCATCTTATCATTCCATTTTGCTTTTGCAGTGGATTAAAATGTAAAACTTTTTTTTTTTTTTTTTTTAAGTTATTTCATCCTGTTTGTTCATTCATGCACTCATTCTGCCGAACTGCTTAGGTCGCACGGAGGCTAGATCCTATTTCAGCCAACTCTCGGCGAAGGCGGGGTGATACCCTGAACAGCTCGTCAGTCCATCATAGGGCCAACACACATGATATACACTCACACCAAAGGGCATTTTAAAACAAATAGCCTAAAGTGCATGTCTGCAGAGTGTGGGAGGAAACCATAGAACCCAGAAGAAGCCCACACAAGCACAGGAAGAGCATGCAAACTTCGCACAGGAACGCCCTCGCTGAGCCCAGGACTTGAACCCAGAACCTTCTTGCTGTGAGGCGGACGTACCACCCTTTGCCACCGTGTTCATGGGTTTATAAATACGTTTGTTCCTCAAATCATATAGTTCAGAAAGTTACAGAACCGAACCCTGGGAGTGTACTGACTGTATTTCCGGCACGGATATGGATTATGGAGATATAGACTCACACGCAGTGCATGCTGGGATGCAGTTAAGGTGTTGGGAGTCTCCATGGGAACATGGTGATGAGTAGGGGATTGATGTACAAAGAGAAGGTGAATAGAAATCAATAATGATGAAAAGGCGGAAGTGACAAAGTCGTGGGTTGACGCACTTCCGCTCAGCTTCCTCTTATGTAACCGCCCCGTCCCTTGTCCGGTGTCCGCGCTTCTGCAGTGGTGGGAAATAAACATCCTTCATCCTCATCTTCACATTCATACCTCAGCTGAAATACCCCGGATGTATTTTTTGTTTTTTTTGGTCAGTGTGAGCTCCTCCTCCTCCTCCTCTGTACTGATGATCATTTCCTCTTTAACCCAGATTTGAACCAAGCATCTCATTTTTAATTCCACGGTTTATATTATAATGATCACGTTCATTCAGAAGTCCTGCACAGAGATGAAAAGCGTGGAGACCGAGACACCTAGTGGTGATGAGCAGAAGTGCAGGAGAAAGAAAACGTTTATTCACATGCTCCTCTGCTGCACCAGTAGTGTCGCGGGGAGGCTGGAGCCGATCACAGCCGTCTGGGCGAAAGCTGGGTACATCCTGAACAGCTCACCAGACCATCACAGGGTCAACACACACAACCGTTCCACACACACTCACATCAATTCATAAGAATAGTTAACCTGTGGGCGGCGCATCCGTCTCACAGCAAGAAGGTCCTGGGTTGAAGTCCTGGGCTTAGCAGGGCGTCTCTGTGTGGAGTGTGTATGCTCTTTGTGCGCTTGCGTGGGTTTCCTCCGGGTACTCCAGTTTCCTCCCACAGTTCAAAGACATGCACATTAAGCTAATTGGCTGTTCAACAAGACTGGCAAGCTGTTTAGAATGTACCCCGCCTTTGCCCAGAGTTGGCTGAGATAGGCGTCAGCCTCCCTGTGACCCGAGGCGGATAAATCAGTCTGGGAAGTAAATGAATGAATAAATTAATGAAGGGCGGCACGGTGGCGTAGTGGTCCTGGGTTCGAGTCCTGGACTCAGCAAGGGCAATTCTCTGCGGAGTTTGTATGTTCTCTCTGTGCTTGAGTGGGTTTCTTTAAGTACTCCCACTCTCCAAAGACCTGCACAGTAGGCTAACTGGCTCTTCCAAATTGCCTCTAGGTGTAAGTGTGAATGGTTGTGTGTGTGTGTGTGTGTGTGTGTGTGTGTGTTTTAGCCCTGCAACAGACTAGCAAGCTGTTTAGGGTGTACCCTGCTTTCACCCAGAGTTGGCTGAGATAGGCGCCAGCCTCCCTGCGACCCTATTGGGATAAAGCAGTTGAGTGAGTGATGAATGGATAAATTCAGCTGACGTTAATTCACTTTCCAAATAATATCCAGGCAGCTACAATCAGTAAAACACACGACAGCAACGTTTCTGAGGAAAGCTGAAATAACTTTACAGCATCAGTCGAACAGAACGAACTCTGAGAATCAGCTGCAAATTAGCAGTTCCATGCATCCTCTGTTAAGATATTTAAACACAACAAATAAATGACATTGAGATCATTAACACTTTCTCAGGGTGTGTGTTAATGACAAGTTGGGCTCTTTGTCTGATCCGTGATGAATTCCTCACACTGTAGCTTCACACTGCTGTGTCTGATTAATTTGACTAATACTGGAGTTTTGAGCTGCATCAAGTGTCAAGCATTCAGTGTTACAATCAGAATAAAATACATTCAACAGTTATCATGGTTAGTATTTGGTGGTCACACTGTCGTTGCCCACTTGGGCGTTGAAGTCTACCAGGATGACAAGGGAGTCCACAGGGGTAGCAATCCCTAAAACACCCCCTCAAGATTCCAAAAAGAGGGGGGGGTAACTGTCATTAGGTGCATAAGCACAAACAACAGTCAGGACCTGTCCCCCCACCCGGAGGCGGAGGGAAGCTACCCTTTCATCAACCAGGGAGAACCCCAACATGTAGGCACCAAGACAGGGGGCAACAAGGATGCCCACACCGGCTCACCGCCTTCCCCCATGAGCAACTCCAGAATGGAATACGGTCCAGCACCAGTCACCTCCAGTCGAGGTGAGTCCGTCTAGTCGGAATCTCTTAACCTCGTGCACCAGCTCAGGCTTCTTCCCCGCCAGAGAGGTCACATTGTTCCTGGAGCCAGCGTCTGCAGTCGAGGATCAGTCCAACAAAACCCATGCCTTCGGCTGCCACCTAACTCACCTGGCCCCTATAGCCCCTCCCACAGGTGGGGGGTCCATGGGATGACAGACCCATGTCTCCTTTTCGGGCTGGGCCCGGCCGGGCTCTATGGGTAGAGTGGGTTACGGGGTTCCCCCGCCGAAGCTTTCATTGGAGCGATTCGCATGTGAGTGCAAAGCGACTGGGATGAGAATCAGCACCTCCAAATCTGAGGCCATGGTTCTCAGCCAGAAAAGGGTGGAATGCACCCACCGGGTCTGAAACATGGTCCTGCCTCAAGTGGAGGAGTTTAAATATCCCGGGGTCTTGTTTACAAGTGAAGGGCGGATGGAACAGGAGATCGACAGGCGAATCAGTGCGGCCTCTGCTGTAAAGCAAAGCTTGTACTGGTCCGTCACGGTGAAGAGGGAGCTGAGCCGAAAGGCAAACCTCTCAATTTACCAGTCAATCTACGTTCCATTTCTCACCTATGGTCACGAGCTTTGGGTAGTGACTGAAAGAACAAGATCGTGAATACAGGCGGCTGAAATTAACTTCCTTCGCAGGGTGGCGGGGCCCTCCCTCAGAGATACTGTGAGAATCTCAGCCATCCAGGAGATTCCATCTGATTAGAATGCCTCCCGAACGTCTCCCTGGTGTGGTGTTTTGGGCACGTCCGACCAGGAGGAGACCCCGGGGTCGACCCAGAACACGCTGGAGGGACTATGCCTCTCGGCTGGTCCGGAAACGCCTCGGTGTCCCCCAGAAGAGCTGGAGGAAGGGGCTGGGGAGAGGGATGTCTGGACCTCACTGCTTAGGCTGCTGCCCCCGCGACCCGACCCTGGATCAAGTGGAAGAAGATGAGTATTTGGTGGTGTTCGTATTTAAAGAGAGAAACAGTGCCAACTTTCACCTCCTCAACATGTTCGGGCATTTTGACACCACATTTCCCTCTCATTTCAGTGTAAACCAAAACCACCAGAAAAAGAAAGAAAGAAAAAAAAATAGGTCACATGCTGTCGGCTCTGTGTGAACTTTGTTCCAGCTTTGTACTGAAGTGCATGTTGTCTGCAGCACTGAGACTGAAAACATCACAGACTGAACTGAAGAATCACTACTGTGTGGTTGTATATCGCTGAAGATTTGATTTTAATGGAAGAAAGTGAAATCTGTGATGCAGGCTGATAATTCTTAGAGTTTTCTTTTCCTTTTTGATACATAGCCAGCGTTATGCAATAGTTTCACATGAATTGGTGCGAGACATGATTCATCTTTTAAGCAGGTTCCTCAAGCTGAAAGACAGGATCTGAACTTCTTCAAATAGCTGCGTAACAAACACCAAAATCACACACATGTGGAAAGTGATAATGCTGAATTTTCATTTCCCAGTAAAACAACTGATCTACAGATTCTCCTCATCTCTTATAAAAAAGGAGAAGAGAAAACATGACGTTTTCTGCAGCACAGATCTGGAGAGTGAGCTGGATTTCACCCTCCTACTTTAATGTGAATGTAGAAGAAGTACACTAAGAACGTATGGCGTTGGTTCCTCACCTACATGTGAATACTTGTGCTGCTAAACAGCCATGGGCCAACACTGATACACCACAACACACCAATACAACCCCACACTCACATCACCACGCTCATACACTGCCACACTCAAGCACCAACACACTGCCACACTAACACCATGTTCACATACAGCCATGCTCAAGCATCAACACACTGCCGTACTCACACCGCCACACTGACACCAATACACTCACAAACCAATGCAGCCATGCTTACACACCAACACACTGACAGTGTCACACTCACGCAACGCCACGAACTGATACACCGCCACACTGACACCACCAGATCAAACATCACCACCCTCACACACCAACACACTGACAGCGTCACACTCGCGCAACACAACGTACCAGCACACCAACACAGCCACGCTTACACACCACCATATCAAACATCACCACGCTCACACACCAACACACTGACACCCCCATGATCACACACCAACAAACTGACACTCCCACGCTCACACACCAACACACTGATACCCCACACTCACACGCTCACACACCAACACACTGATACCCCACACTCAAACACCAACACACTGATACCCCACACTCACACTCCCACGCTCACACACCAACACAGACACCCCCCCACTCTAATGCACCAACACACTGACATCCCCACGCTCATGTACCAACACACTGACACCCCCATGATCAAACACCAACACACTGACACCCCCATGATCAAACACCAACACACTGACACCCCACGCTCACACACCAACACACTGATACCCCACACTCAAACACCAACACACTGACACTCCCACGCTCACACACCAACACAGACACCCCGCCACGCTCATGTACCAATGCACTGACACCCCCACGCTCACATACCAACACACTGACACCCCCACGCTCACATACCAACACACTGACACCCACACTGAAGCACCAACAAACTGACAACTTCACATTGACGCACCAACATACTGACACCCCCCCACACGTACAACCCTACATCTCAGTTGATTCAGGAGTATTATTCTGTATTGTTTTTATCTCCTCTTTCCCATGCAGTAAAGATGGAAAACCATTGTAAAGCTCGTGCTGAGTCTTGTGTTTCTTTCTACCTGAGGATGTGTGCACAAACCCCTCCAGTGAGTGATAAGGTTAGGGGTTAAAGTTCAACTTGGAGGTCACACTAGCCCAGGTGTCGTGTGTGAGGAATTCAGGGGCCTTTGTGTGTCGGACTTTAGATGTGTCTGTACTCTTTCTCAGAAGTCTTTCACAAATTCTTAAAAGAACAGCAGTACTGAGACTTGAAAAGAAGTTTCAATTCAGAAGAGGAATGTTTTAATTTCATTAATGTGTGTGTTTATACTCATTAAAGGATTCTGCTGTTTTTAACAGATGACATTCAGTGAAACATAAAATAAAATAATAATCAACATTTTGCCATAAACAGGTGTGATTCCATTCTTGATTCACAACGTCCACATCCAAACTTCCTGCACATCATCCTTCGACCTGCTGTATCAACACGGAGATACATATGTGTAATAGTGTTTGTAAAATTGTAATTATGCAAATTTCTTTTAAAACTTACATAAGCACATATGATGATTTATATAATGAGGTTAAGTGTGGGTTTTTGTTTTCCAGTTAGAAAGGTAAAGATATAAATGGGGTTATAAAATACCTTATATAGATTCATAAGAATTTTGTTGTTGCTTTTTTAACCCATGAAATATTCAGATATTTAAAAAAAAAAAATTATTTCTGGCAGTCTACTGAATAAACGAGTGTAAAATGATAAATCTGATAGTGGATTAAGAAAATTTAGTGCCCAGTCAGTAAAAATATTAATAAAATAGGGCTGGATGATCTGACCTTAAATTTACCGAAATACATTCTGGTGTTTTCAATCCCCACAGGGTCTGAATCCTGATCGTGTGATTCAAAAAAAAAAAAAAAAAAAAAAAAAAAAGAATCTTTCCAAACACTCCTTGTATTAAAACTGCTTTCGCTCCTGGAATTTTAACCTGACTTTTTTTTTTCATGTTTAATTCAATTTTTTTGGTGAATAAAGTCCTGCGTTTCTACAATCTCAAAAAATATAAAGATTTACGCACTGCTTAAAGGCGGAGCTCCCCAATTAATATCTCTATTGAGACTTGCCCTGTGCTGGTTTTATAAGAGTAGCGTGGCTCCCTTAAGGAGGAAATAAATAAATAAATCCACCCTGCATTTCCCAAATACCTGATACGGTATCAGATACCTCACAGCACTCCGTCTCACTTGGGAGTTTGTCTGCAACATCAGTTTCCTTACAACAGGGATTATTCTCAACAGTCAGCTTGACAATCCGAAGACACCGGTCAGAGGGTCCAGGTCGACATGAGCAGGATGTTGTTGATTTCTTGCCTTAACTGATAAATTGTACAATCACTCTGCTGACTGTAGCAAGAGGAATCCCAAGGTTTACTGCAATCTACTGCGGGCTCAGTCCACCCTATAAGAAAATCTTCTTTGAAATCAAATCTTTTGCTCCTGGTGTTTGTGGCATAGCTAGTTACTCCAAACAATCTATATAATGTAATCTAAAAATAATAGCAGTATATTACCAAGTTTAATCAAAAGAGTTTCACAGAAAAAAACTTTGTTACTTTTGATATGTCAGTGTATATGTAACGTTTTTGGCCCTAAATAAACACACAGTAGGTGCATTAAGCACCCCAGGAGTAGACTAGGGTAAATTCTATGCTGGAGAAGGGAAAGGATTTCCTTCTGTAACCCTGTTCCTGACAGTGCACCCGTGACCCAGTGTTCTGCTCCTTGTATACTCCGATCAGCTGATTCAGCTCCGATCAGCTGACAATACGAACGGTCTAATCAAGATAAGATCATTTATTGACCTAATTACACAGCCCTGTTATTAATATTTGATTCATAATGTTACAATTACAGATATACCATCCACCCACCTACATGAATATCCTAAATTCAGATTGTTATCATCATTTAATATTATTGTGATTATTATTTTAATAATTAAAGGTAGGAATGTGTGTTTAAGCGTAAAAACACAAGTTTCTGTCTCAGAAACTTCCAGACTTACTTCATAGGAAAAGTCCCGATGGCTTTAAAACCCACAGTGCAAAGAAAATCAGGAAGAGAAAAGAAACACATACAGTATATGTGTAAATATGGCCGGCTTTCATATCCAATGCAGTGAAGCAGTTTCAATGAGGCGGTGTACAGACCAAGAGGCAGAGAAACCCTAACGTACTGTTTTTAAACATTTCCCCATTTGGCACTTTAGTATTTTTTATTGTGTTTGAGGCCACGGAATCGCAGCATAACAATAACGTGTGCAGTGTGTGACAGAAGAACCAAACACAAAGGTATTTCTGTGGAATGTGCGAGCATTTTGAGAAATAATAAAAAAAAAAAAACTCCTCTCGGGTGTATTTGTCTTCGTGTAACTTCCAGTTGCATAGTGTTAGAGAAGAAGGAACATCTCACAGAAGGAAAACACAAACCAGCACAGAGAGGTGCATCACGCCTTGACACCTCTCCTCAAAATCTTTTAAATCCATGAGCAGAAGCTCAGAAGCCTCCTGAGATAAATCCTCTGCAGGAGGAACCTGCTCTGGCTCTCAGGTCCACACCTCCATGGGTACCATGGCCTCCTTAGAACCGATGGGTGGGAGAAGATTCTGCTCACTCAGGAAGGAGAGGGGAAACTGGACCAGGAAGCCTCGGATCTTCTGAAGTTCCTCCTGAGCTTTCACTGGATCTTCTTTATCCAAACCAGCCTTGGACAGATATCGTTCCAACTCCAGGATTGACCTCACGTCACTCGACGGCAAACAGCGGAACACCTACAAAGGAGAACCATTAGATCCTGGAGACATTACAATACGCATAATGCAGAGAAGACAAGCCTGAAGCAAAACCTTTTTAAATAGTCCAAAAGTTTTTAACCCCTTCCTGAACATGGTACAAATATTCCCAATCTTTACCTTCATAAGCTTCCTGAAAACAAACATTTCACTCTTTTCAACAAAACTGAATTATTCCAACACATAATATTTATTTATAATTAATATTCATAGCTATTGTGTTAATAAGTGATGCGGCTGACCTTCTGGTAGATGGTGGCATTGCGAGCTGCAGTGGTTAGCCACACCTCCTTGTAGAACTGGTCACTGATGGGGTCTGAGATGTCAATGCTGGAGTCTGTGTGAGCGCCGAGGATCGTCCTGCTCAGTATAAGTACAAGAAGAAGTATAGTATTAAGCATCAGCACTATAGTGCAATAAGTATAAGCAGTATAGAACTGTAAGTAATGTAGTTTTATATGCATCACTAATACAGTATAGGGGCAGTGGTGGCCCGACGGTAGGGTGCTGGATTACTGATCCCAAGGTCGGGGGTTCAAGCCCCACTATCAACGGGATGTCACTGCTGTCCCCCCAGTGCAACTAACTGGGTTATCAAAGGCCAGCCATGTCTCTCACTGTCTGTGGTGAGAGGCATGTAAAGAACCATTGCTGATTTTCATCAAGAGTAGACTGCATAGCCGTCAGCGTGTTTCTGCCCTGCGATGGCCTGGCGAGCTGTCCAGGGTCGCCCATGTCCTCGCCCAGAGTCGGCTGAGATGGGCGCAAGCCTCCCCGTGACCCTAATTAGGATTAGGCGTTTCAGAAAATGAATAGTATAATATAATAGATGCGTCGTATAATATTTATATATTATTATATTACTTATCTATTATACTATACTACTGCACCACTCAGATATGTAATACTGAATAATATTCCTCAATAAATAAACGACCAAGTAAAATATTTCTGTGTCATTTATTCAACTGGGTTCTCTTTATGTACTTTTAGGACTTCTGATTTTTAGGTTATATTTATGCAAAAATGTATAAAATTAATTAAGGGTCCACAAACTGACGAGTGAATTTATGAGACTGTGGTCTGTGGGTGGGATGAGGACTAGTTTATTAATTACATCATACATTCTTTTAACGTAAAACTTTAAAACTTCTTAAGGGTTTTCTTTTGGAAACCAAAACCGAGTCTAATAATGATCACATAAAATTCAAGATTAGTGAGAAGTGTTTATTTTTCTGAACCCAAAATTAACCCCACTCCAGCCCAATCTGAGTCATTCAGCCTCACCCTGGAAAGGAAATAATGAGGCAAATACCGTTCCAGTAGGAGGTGGGGTCAGTTACAGGAAAAGAAGAGTTATTTTTTTTTTTTTACACATTTTTCAACCAGTAGAGGGCATTAAACACTACCATTTTAAATCAGGTCTCAAAATGTACTACATTCTTTAGTTTTCTACAGCAAATAAATAAATAAATAAAACACAGTTACCTGAAGCATTCCAAACGAAGCTGCAGTCCAAAACGTCCTGCCTGATATTCCTGTCCATCCATAACAGACATCTCAGTCTCCATGTCTTGGTAAATCACAGCCACCTCACTGTCCCGTTTTCCCAACATACTGCGGTCGTTAATATTCGCTGAACCTGGGGGATGGGAGGGGAATTGTTTTAAAAGATCTGCAGCAGAAGCTTAGCTAATAAACCAATCTGATATTTGATGAAGTGTTTATTGTGCTGTGGAAGATGATTTATCTGCTGAATTAAAATGTTGCTTAATCAAGCACTGTACACTAAAATGTGTAAAAGATCAAAAGACAGTAAAACAGTAAAAGTCTGTGGTGGGTTCTTCACTCACCGATGATGACGGTGTTATCGTCTGCAATCAGCATTTTACTGTGGACATAAATTAACTCAGTCACCAATTTCCCCTCCAGTTCAGCGTGAGTCCTCAATCCACCAAATGATATGTAGTTCATCCACTGATCCCCCACTGCATCCAGAGAGAGAGAGAGAGAGAGAGAGGGAGAGAGAAAGGAGAAAGGGAGAGAGAGAGAAAGAGAGCATATATATATATATATATATATACACACACACACACACACACACACACACACACACACACACACACACACGCCCTCCTGTACACACACACACACACACCTGTACGCACGCCCTCCTG
>JAQMYF010000025.1:6776262-6796262 GCA_030014195.1 Neosilurus mollespiculum | reverse complement strand
ACTCTGTCTCCTGGCACTCAGAACTAATTAGACATTTCTGCCCAGCGTAAGCAGACAAGCAGCTCTTAAAAAAAAAAAAAAAAAACACCCAGGCGTCTGTCCGCTGTGCCCTGGCCTGGGAAAACCCTTATCAGCAGCTTTCCTCTTCATACAAATATACAACACAGAGGGCACACAGGCACCTGGCTGACAGCAATCGCAGTAACATTAAACACAAACACGCATCTGGAGCACTGATAATCATTAACGTCCACCTCGAAGCCGCCTTTCACATGAAACCTACCACCACATCATCTCCGTGCACACACATACTCCTCTGTGTTGAGTAAGTGGCGTTTCAGTAAGAACCACTCGATTATGTCAATAGGGACAGAACCGACAGCACCTAGTAAAGTTCGGCACTCGCTCAAGGTTTCAAGATCACGATTTTATTCATTAAAAGGAAAAAACACTCTGGTGATCTCTGAGCTTTATAAAGACACACCGAGCATTACTCACATCAAATACATGATATACACGTGTGTGTGTGTGTGTGTGTGTGTGTGTGTGTGTGTGTGTGTGTGTGTGTGTGTGTGTGTGTGTGTGTGCATGTATACCAAGTATTAATTTAAGAATGTAGGCTTTATAGAAAGTGTTAGAGAAATTAAATTTAGTCTGGAATCATGAGCTTCATCACATAACAGCTTTATTATTATTAGCAATATTACTACTACTTATAATAATAATAATAACAATAATAATAATAATTATTATTATTATTGTTGTTGTTGTTGTTGTTGTTGTTACTGTTATTATTATTATAGCAATAGGATATGTAACTTGCCTGGGATCAAGAATACTAGCCTGTTATGGTGTTACAGTAAGAAACGCAATTAATGATCAGAAATGATCAGGGATGATAGATGATAAAGTCAAAGCTCATAGCTTAAAGTCCCTGCTCAGGAAACATACTTCCTGAATACAAATCAGCCTGAAACTCCACAATAATGTTTAGACATCAAACAACCTGCCAGATATACATCTTTGTATTAAAAAAGATGTTTCTCACTCACTCACTCTTACCGTGGACATATTACTTTATACTTTGATGACAATTTGTTTTCTTGATGTTGAATAAATGAAAGGCTTGTTGAAATATAAAACTAAGTATAATAAATGTGTAATAGATCTTGGTTGTGTATATTACACAACATATATTGTGTGTACTGTAATGTTAATAGGGCGGCATGGTGGCGCAGCGCTTAGCACACCCGCCTCACAGCAAGAAGGTCCTGGGTTCGAGTCCCAGGCTCAGTCGTTTCTGTGTGGAGTTTGCATGTTCTCCTCATGGTTGCGTGGATTTCTCCGGGTACACCGGTTTCCTCCCATGGTCCAAAGACATGCACATTAGGCTAACTGGCTGTTCCGAATTGCCCCTAGGTGTGGGTGTGAGTGTGAATGGTTCTGTGTGTTGCCCTGAGATGATCTGGTGAGCTATTCAGGATGTACCCTGCCTTCGCCCAGTGTTGGCTGAGACAGGCTCAGCCTCCCTCCCACCCTAGAAGGATTAAGCAGTTCGGCAAACGAGTGAATGAGTGAGTGAGTATTATATATTGTATTATATTGTAACTCATGTTCGTTATTACTCACATATTTCTGAACGAGTATAGGACTCTGTGTGTTCCACTTGATCATGGACAGTCACATAAACTAAGACAGTATAGTTTCACACAAAATATAAATATATACAATCATAAACAGCTTTAAGCATTATAACCTTCATCATCAGTCTGAATTCATGTCTGGTGATTATGGAGAATGTTTTGATTCTGAGTATGTGCCCCATCCTGTCCTCCTCACACCATTCCTATAATACTCCACATGCCTGTGGTGTTCCTCTTATCTACCCTCAACAACCCGACCACAGCACTCTGTTAACCACAAATGTGTTGATTTGGGACAGACCTGGGATGCAGTGCACCGAGCCGTCCTCCCTGCGGATGGTGAACGTCTCTCCGGGGTTCACCTGGACCAGGATCACCTGCAAACACACCTATCATCAGTCACATGACCTCTGCTGCTTCATCAGGAGACAAAAGTGTGGAGCGACGGTTTACCTGCTGCGAGGCATCTCCGTTAATCATGTGGTGCATCATGGGAACCTCGCCGTTCAGCAGCGGCGGGACCTCCAGCATCTGGTCCGTCATCATCATTGTGACGTACATTCATGGAGCCTTCCCCTGCGCAGCCGCTGCAGACACATGCAACATTGTTACAATGAAAATATACAACAGATGACTCGCTGTTGGCCTCTCACACCCGAACACACGCTGCTCACGGAAGTGGTTAGGGTCAGGCTAAGCCTCTAGGATGAGGTCATAATGAAGTCACTGGGGTTTATACGATGATGTAATCTCTACAGGAATTAAGTAATGTGTAATATAAATGCCACTGTGGGGTAAATGAGTCTCGCACCACAGCTGCTACAGCCTGCGTCTCAACTCTGTCTGCCTCCATTATCACGACCAACACAAACCTCTGCTTCCAATACACACATTAACGAGCACACAGAGAGGAAGGAGAGGACCACAGCGAGACACGCTCACACCATGAAAATCTAATTAAATAGGAAAAATAACGAGATTGGTTTCAAATGTCCTGGCATCTCACTCCACCAAGACCAGAAATCTACAACACCCAAACTCACACACAGTGTAGTCTAAATGCAGCGTTGTGGTAAAAATATGTGACTATAAAACAAACAAATCAATCGAAATATAAAATCTTCCTGATTCTGTTCTTATGGACTTTTATTCACAATTGAGTGCTGAAGTAAAAAACAGTTCTGTTCGCTTTACCCTTTCCTGAACATTCTGCCGTATTCGTATGCCGTTAAAGACACATGACTCCTAATTCATTCATTCATTCATTTTCTAAGCCGCTTAATCCTAATAAGGGGCGCGGAGGCTGGCGCCCTTGTCAGCCAACTCTGGGCAACGGTGGGGTTCACCCTGGACAGCTCGCCAGGCCATCGCAGGGCCAACACACACTGCCGACTGCAGATTCATCCCTCTGAAAAAGCAGTTCCATCCCTGCATCCAAATAAAGATGGAAGAGTGTTAAAGTCTTTCAGAAAGGAACTATACAAATCTGGGATTTGTGGGTCTCTGATGGTGCAAGGACACCAAAAAATCTTCAGAGAGACCAAAGTAACATTTACAGACATGAGATCTGCACTTACACTTACTTACTATTCTCTTTCAACTGTGTCCGTTATTTTCTCACTAAAGGGAAATCTGTTGAAATTACAGACACCTGCATGAAAACGCTGGCGTATACCTTTCAGCGTGCCACAGGTGAACTCGCTTACTGAATTAAAGACGTCTTCTGGACAGATGTAACCTGAAGACTCAACTCTTCAGTGCTTTGTCTGCTCTTCCTGTAATTTAAAACTCTTTGAGCTCTCTCTCTCTCTCTCTCTCTCTCTCTCTCTCTTGCTCTTAATCCCTCAAGTTCTTTTTTACTCTGTTTCTGTCTCTCTTCTCTCTCTCTCAATTCTCTCTCAATTCTCTCTCTCTCTCTCTCTCTCTCTCTCTCTTTTACTCACTGTCTCTGTCTTTCTTCTTTTTTCCCCCATCTCTCCCTGTCTCTTTCTGTCTTGTTCTCTCCCATGCTCTTTCTTTCTGTCCATCTGTGTCTCTCTCTCTTTCTCATTCTCTCTGTCTCTTTCGGTCTCCCTCTGTCCCTTTCTCTCAGTTTCTCTCTCTCTCTCTCTCTCTCTCTCTCTCTCTCTCTCTGTGTTTCTTTCTAGCTGTCTCCCTCTTTTCCACTCTGTCTCTCTGTCACCCTCTCACTTACTCACCCCCCCCCCTTTTCTTTCAGTCTCTTTCCCTCTTTTCCTCTATCTCTCTTCCTCTTTCACATTCTTTCTCTCTCAAGCTCTCTTTCTGTCTCTATTTCTTTTGCTCTGTTTTGGGCTCTCTCAATTCTCCTTCTATCTCTCTCTTTCTCACTCTCCCTGTCTCTCTCTCTCTCTCTCCCTTTCTCTGTTTCTCTCTCTTTCTGTCTTCTCTCATTCTCTCTCTCACTGTCTCTTTTGGTCTCCCTCTGCCCCTTTCTCTCAGTCTCTCTTCCTTTCTCACTCTCTATCGCTCTCTCGCTGTCCCTCTCTTTCTCACTCTGTTTCTGTCTGTCACCCTCTCACTCACTCACTCTCTGTCTTCCCATCTTCTCTTTCTGTCTCTGTCCCTTTCTCACTGTTTTGCCTTCTCTCTGTCCCTCTCTCCCTCCTTCACTGTCTCTCTTTCTCTTTCTCACTCTAGCTCTCTCTCTTTCTCTCTCTCTCTCTCGCTTTCTTTTTCAGTCTGGCTCTCTCTTTCTCATTCTGTCTCTCTCTCTATCACTTTCTTTCTCACTCTGGCTCTCTCTTTTTCACTGTCTCTATCTCTTTCCTTCTTACTCTCTCTCTCTCTCTCTCTCTCTTTCTTTGTCACTCTGTCTCTATCTCTTTCTTTCTCTCTGTCTCTCTCTTTATCTCTCTCTTTCTTTCTCACTGTCTCTCTCTCTCTCTCTCTCTCTCTCTCTCTCACACACACACACACACAGACACACACTGACCCTGCAGGGCTGCACAGGCTCAGATCATCTGCCCCACACCGGGCCTAAAGCATGCATACTGATGAGTCCAACAAGGGTCGGCATCAAATTTCTCTTTTCTCCAGCAGGAAAAACATCCTTGTTCTCCAGCAGTCATAACGCAGCAGCTAAGAGAGAAAAACTGGGGTTTTAATGCTGGTTAAGAGGTCACAGGGAGGTCACTGGCGTCAATCATGCTGATCAACTTATGAAGTTTGTCCTCTATAAAGCAATAACGTCTTATTTATAAACACGCACCAGGTAAAGAGTCGTGTTATGACTGTAGTTCAGGCTGATCTTTAACTTTGTAATAAACGGTACTAGATCAGTCATAAGACTGACGCAACACACGCTAAAAATTCACCAGGAAAATAAATATATAAATATTATTTTGTCGACCCTTCCACGGTATCTCCTGGGAACTCGAACATGGAAGCATTTGTTCAAATTTTTGATCCAATGGGATTAAATTCGGACCTATTTGTCTTTGGGTGACTTTTCCCGCTCACTTCAGACAGTTCCCTTCACTACTCCCTGTAATTATCTCAACTAAAATCATTAACACAGTGAGTAAGCACACAAATCCCTCCAGGGCTCAGAAACTCTCTCTGTCTCTTTTATGTCCTCTTCATTCCCGCCATTCCTCAGGACGACTGGTGCCTCCACCTTTGTGAGGTGGGGGGTTGAGGGGGCAGTTTGCAGCTTAACACCCCGGGGGAAAAGATCCAAGAAGCTATACAAACGCCGCGAGGGGAGGGCTAAACAAACAGGCAAGACCCGCTAGGTTTTGGGGGTCACGTTGTTACTGCCACGTCACAGTGTTTGTTATGCAGAAGACACACAGAAGCTCTTTTCACTGAGCTTGGTGGACGTTTCCCCGAATCCTGATCCTTATCCGAATCAATTCTCATTTACAATATGGACACAAGGTTTTACACAACGGCAGGACGCGATACTGGGAACGTAAATAACATGTAGACATCAAAGCGCTTTTTCTGTCTACGGTTACGGTACACGGCGTCAGCTAAAAACAGCTTCTGGGCCACATCAACTGCACCAGAGGAGAGTTTACAGAAAGACGCATGCACTCGCACGCCAGATGTCTGTTTAGTTTTTTTTTTTTGTTTGTTTGTTTTTTGGGAAATCATCAAACAGGAAGTGTCTTCCAATGATTGATAGAATTATTTACACTTTTATTATTTAAAGGATCTCTTCATGCTTAAACACACACACGCACACAGCTCTAAAAGACAGGCTTCATTCTCACTCAAATCTGTTTTCACGTCTGGCACTTTTACAGCCCCAGATGGGGAGTCGGTCTCCGCAGGGCCTATAATCCAGCTAATGATATGTAATAACAGAAGAAACCGGGGGGAACAGAGAAACCATCCTTCTCTCAGCTCGGCATCATCATCCCCAACCCACCTCTTTTCCATCACCCCCTTTCACCCCTTCGCCTGGAAACCCGTCTCCCAACAACTGTGTATAAACAAACACACACATGCACACACACAAGCCTGAGTACTGCATCCTGATTCTTGATAGTCCCTTTTTCCCTGCCGTAACTTCATCTCACCTCCAAATATTCAGCGTTTCCAGCAGCCTCCAGCCTTCTCATGAGTCACGTCTGCGACTCTGATCAACATTTACTGCTCAGATGAAATCACGGTGTTAAAAATAACCCTGCGCATACCCGTCGTCCACCTCCTGTTCATTCCACACATCACTTCTCCCACCACGACACGACTTGTGCTTTCTTTGAGCACAAACCCCGACATCGATAAGACCCCAGACTGCACCGCTGCAGACAGACAGACAGGAAGCTGAGCCTCACGGCCCCAGGACGCCGCTGCAGCACTGTCTGGGTGTTCGCACTGGACCATGTCAGCGAGACGCCGATCAGCTGACCATGCGCTTATTGAAGCCCACAGATTGAACAATCAAATCACAAGGGACGTCTTTAACTCAGAAACCACCTGAGGTCCTCACACTGACAATCTTGGTGACGAGCGAGCACGAGGGTCAATATAAGTAAAATCAACGACAACAGCATGTTCGAGTCAACAGCACAGACAGGTGGTGCGAACAGCAACCCCACAAAGCCCAAAAGTCGGAGTTAGAAAAACAAAAAGATCATCTGATGTGCTGTTTATTTATCCGGTGCCAACTCTGGAACAAAGACAACCAACAAACATCTGCATCCACATGCCCCTCGTCCACATGTCCCCTGTCCATATGTCCCTCCGATCACATGTCCCCGTCCACATTTCCCCCTGTCCAAATAATCCCTGTCCACATTTTCCTTTGTCCACAATCCCACTGTCTGTTTCCCTCTGTCCACATTTCCCCCTTCCATATGTCTGCCTGTCAAATGTCCCTCATCCACATTTCCTCCCGCTCATGTCACCCCTTAAACCTGTCCCTCGTCCACATGTCCCTCTTTCACCTGTCCTCTCATTCATGTCACCCCATCCACATGTCCTCCTGTTCACGTCATCCCATATACACAATCCTCTCATTCATGTCACCCCATCCACATGTCCCTCACCCAAATGTCCTCTCGTTAATGTCACCCCATCCACATGACCCTTGTCTACATGTCCCTCATTCACATGTCCTCTTCTTCATGTCACCCCATCCACATTCCTCTCTGTTCACATGTCCCCCATCCACATGTCCCTTGTCCACATGTCCCCCCACGCATGTCAACCCATCCATATGTCCCTTGTCCACATGTCTTCCCACTCATGTCACCCCATCCTCATGTCCCTCATTCTCATGTCCACTCATTCATGTCACCCCATCCACATATCCCTCTGTCCACATGTCCCACATCCACATATCACCTGTCAACATGTCCTCTGTCCACATGTCACCTGTTCACATGTCTTCCTGTTCATGTCCCTCATCCACATGTCCTCCCGTTCATGTCACCCCGTCCACACTTCCATCATCAACATGTCCTCTCGCTCGTGTCACCTCACCCACATGTCCCTTGTCCACATGTCCACTCATTCATGTCACCGCATCCACATGTCCCTCTGTTCACATGTCCCCCGTCCACATGTCCTCCCTCGCCGTCCACATGTCCTGCATCCGCATATCACCTGTCCACATGTCCCCATCCACATGTCCACCTGTTCATGTCACCCCATCCACATGTCCGTTGTCCACATGTCCTCTCATTCATTTCACCCCATTCACATGTTCCTCGCCCACATGCCCCACATTTGACATGCTGTTTATTCATCATTCTGAAAAATTTCTACAGCTTCCATGTTAAACACATATTAAACAAGGACTTAGCACACTCTAAGCACATACACTAAACACATGCCAAACCCACGCTAAACACACAAACTAAACACACCTGCTAAACACACACGCTAAACATGCACTAAACACATGTTAAAGACACACGCTAAACGGACACATGCCAAACACACACTAAACACACCTGCTAAACACATACTAAACACAGACTAAACAAACTCACCTGTTAAATGCATGCTAAACACATGCTAAACACACACGCAAAAACAAACAGGAAGTGACTTCACAGTAAGTGAAGCCACACCCCTTACCCAGATGAAATCTGCGCTAGTACGTTTTCTAATGGCTGCTGTTTGTTGTGAAACGCTCACTGAGTCCCAGGTTTTTACACTTTTACACATTTCTTAAACCCGCGAAAGGAATTGAGGAGAGGCAATTAGATCACATCCTTCATGATTCTGAGGATTCTCTGATTGTTTAAGATTTAGAAAATTCTGAAATTGAACTGCGGCACTTCACTTTTTAAAATACCTTTAGGCAATATTCTGGTTTAAAAGTCTCTGAATGTCTTGACAAACCTAATTCCTTTATATATCTGTATATTCAGACCTTCAGACATTTTTCTGTTTCTGTGCATTTTAAGCCTTTTTAATAAAAAAAGTGCTGGAAACAAACCTTAGCTGTATTTATCCTGCATGTAATTAGAGCAAAACTGACTTAGCCGTCAATATGAAGAATGCCCAGATGCGCATTGGATTTTAAGAGGCAATAAGCTGAGGCTAGATGGCTAGCACTGATTGCATGCTGAAAGATAAGAAGCTGAGGATAGCGGCTAGCACTGATTTCTACTGAATTCTTTATTCTGTGAATGAAATTTTCCTTGTGTCTTTTCACACAAGTGAAGTGTATAATTTTGATGACTTTGCTACTGCAAATCAAATAACAATATACTTCCCTACAAGAATCAACAAATGTACGAGCACTATCGCACATGCGCTGCGAAAGCCGCTTGCTGGGTCTCTGCCTGCACTTGGTTACACTATTCCAACACATAGCTGGATACAATAGCCATGAATTACACTTTATAGATTAAGGATGAATCTGGGAATTAAACTCGACCTGTCTTTTGAGTATATTATGACATTCTGAAAGTTTCGTGTTGATACGTGACTTCTTCTTTGAGTTATCCTGCTGAAACCAGCAGACTGAAGCAGGCTGAGGAAAAAGAGAACATTAGTAAAACCAAGAAAGTTCTCACCCCATCTGTGATGGGCGATCCTTATTAAAATATATAGATATCTTCTTTATGTGAATGTTTCTTAGCAACTGGCAAATGAAATGAAATGGATTATTCCCAGATGTTGTTCAGAGTTTTTTGGGGTTTTTTTTAACATACAATACATTAATGAAGAATCTTGTTAAATTTCACAGACTGTGTTACTTTTACATAACTACTGACATAAAAACAGGACCTGGTAGTGGCTCCAGATTTTTTTGGGCCCCATTATACATTCATCACATCCGGCACACATGTTATCGGTCTCTGAGCGCCAGGCAGCAACATCTGGACTCATCCCAGAGTCATGTTTTAATGGAAGGGCTTAACTGACCCACTTAAGCTGGGGTGCAGTCCACGTCCTCGATTTCCACAACACAGCAGCTGTAGTCCACCCAGTCCAGCACACAGCTTCACTCTGTGTGTGTGGGTGTGTGTGTGTGTGTGTGTGTGTGTGTGTGTGTGTGTGTGTGTGTGTGTATGTGGAGCTTAAACACAAGACAATGCAAAAACAGAGGCACAGATTCCCAGGATGGAGCTTCAGGATTGCATAACTCCTCTGAAGAAATTCGATGCTGGTTTAAAGTTCTGTGGAACAAACCGGAGAGCGTCTAAACCAAGTCAAGCTGTTCCCGGTGACTGACTCATTCCCTCCAATCACTGGGAATCAGGATCACTCCGGGGAACATCACTTGCTTTTTCCCCCTAATTTAAAAATCCCACCCATTAGCACAGTCTCCACAAAATGTGTGACTTCTACCAGTGCATGAGTAAAGAGTCACAAAGGGCCTGTGTGTATATACAGGGTTTTACGGTAAGCAGCAGGCACTTTGGGGAGGATGGTTCCTGGCTGGGGGTTGGTTTGGGGAGGTTAGGGTGAGGGTTATATGGGGGTGGGTAGAGCTGCTGCTTCTCTTTTTTAGTTTGGATGTAGTAAACTTTTCGTGCACTCATTCACATTAATAACTCTATGTAACAATTTTCTGAGTACAAAAAGAAACTGTTTATGTAAACATTTCCAGTGTCTACTTCTGCCCCCCCCCCCTTGCCCCTAAGCGCCTGTTGCTATAAAACCTCATATACACGATCCAGTTCGTACTGTGATGGGCGTGAGCCCTCTGTTTAAACATGCCTGTGCTGATTAGTGCAGGAGAGCAAACAGCTTCTTCAATCACATTCTAGTCTTCAGTATTTTCAATATAAGATCGGATTCAGGCGCTACATTGACTCAGTGGCTCACTGTCATCTCACAGTGAGAAAGTTCTGGCCCACATTGGTTTCCTCCAGGTACTCCGGTTTCCTCCCACAGTCCAAAGTCATGTACATTAGGTGAACAGTTTACTGTAAATACCCCATGAATGCACGTGTGAATGACTGTCTGTGTCTGTCTTAGTCCTGTAGTAGGCTGGTGACTTGTTCAAGGTGTAACTCCACCTCTCACATGAAGTCAGTTGGGATTGGCTTCAGCTTCCCTGTAACCCTTATGGATAAATGCTACAGGGGATGGAAGGACGGATGGATGGATAGATGGATAAACGCTTCAAAGAGTAAAGATTTTCACCTGAAAATGTTCCGTGCATCTTCAGTAAATCCAATGAACTGACATCAGCTCTACCTGTGTGTAACACACTGAGATTTCATTTCATGTCAAGTCGAGGTCAGAGATTACTAATGTGACATGAGGGAAGGAGGCAGGGCTTCAAGGAGATCGGTTAAAATCAGGTAATGAGAAATATTTTTTTAGCCCATATCAGGCCTCACACAGGGAAGGTTTTAATTTGTTACAGTCGTGACATAATGATCCTACATACCCAAAGTAATAATAATTTTACACACGTGAAGTAATAATCCTATACATGAAGTAATAATCCTATATACATGCAGTAATAATCCTATAAACATGCAGTAATAATCCTGTATACGTGAAGTAATAATCCTATACATTAAGTAATAATATTACATAATTATCCTACGTATGTGAGGTAATAACACTACATATGTGAAGTAATTATCCTACATACGTGAGGTACTAATCCTATGTACATAAGGTACTGATCCTACATACATGAAGTAATAATTCTACAAACGTGTGATAATAATCCTGCATACATGTACTAATAATCCTGCATAAGTGTAGTAATAATCCTGCATACGTGAGGTAATGATCCTTAATATGTGAGATAATAATCCTATATACACGTAGTAATAATCCTGCGTACGTGCAGTAATAATCTTGCATATGTGAGGTAATAATCCTTAATACGTGAAGTAATAATCCTACAAACATGAGGTAATAATCCTATGTATGTGAATAATCCTGTATATGTGAAGCAATAATCCTACACACATGAAGTAATAATCCTGTATATGTGAAGTAATGATCCCACAAACGTGAAGTAATAATCCTACATACATGATGAAGATAATGTATCTCTGTAACTACATGTAGGTGAAGCTCAGACCGTGATCGGCCAGCCGCGATCGACCAGCCGTGATCACCACAGATATCAGGGAGAAGGAAGGCTGTTCTTCCAATACAAGGACAAGAAGAAAAATTCCAGACATTTTTGAGATATTTTCAGATTGATGTTTTTCACAGACGCTCTGTCATTAGTTTTGTTTCTAAAATCGCAGCTGCATGAGCGCTGGAAAAACGAGGAACATCTTAAGAGGGCAGATTTAAAACCTGAGTAAGTTGGGGCAATAAACTTAGGACAGAATATTCTACTCCTTTTCCAGTTTCCAGACCTGTGCAAGAATGCTCCCAGAGTTGGCACCAAGTTTGTCTTGTAACATATTTGAGCCCAACTGTCCTTCCTCCGCACTCCCCCGCTGGCCAGGTGCGCTCGCTGAACTTAACGTTCCAGGTCTGAGCACACTTACATAAGCACGATGCGACTGTTTGTGCAAAAAAGCTCTCGTGTGGCACAATGGCACGAAAAAACAACTGTTTTTATATTGTGGATTATCTGCAGTGACAGAGACAGACGTGTCCATTACGCAACACAGTGATTTGCAGTAAATTGTGCTGCAGCGAGAGTCGGGATAGAGGAATTTGCTGCTTTACTTGCTGACTACTGTTCCCATTCATCATTACGGTTAGAAGCAGACACCTGTTATTAACCCTAACATTCTCTACTAAACTGAAACATGAATGTCAAAGCGCTTGGGTTCCGTGAGATCACACTGCTCAGCTCCCAAGTGGTGCATCGACAAGGTGCAAGACTATCAACCTGGAGACTGAAGGTTCAAATCCAGGATGGCCACAACCATCCACGGCCATGTCCATGGGAGCTAATTTCCTGAGCTCTCACACGAGGGAGGGTAGCATAGGTTCACCTCTATCTCTCAAAGCTATCATGGATGTCTGTAAGTGCATGATAGGGTAACGCTCCAAGTGTATTGATGTAAAGATGCAGGTGGCAGTTTCATGTCACGAAGGAGGCACATGATTTCTTACACCCCTCCCTGATTGATGGTGGTCACAAGACAGGGAGGCAAAACTTAATGGGTGGGAATTAACTATGAGAAATAATCAAAAATAAAAAAAGATGAGTCCATCTGAACCTTGTGCAGGCACATCATGCCATAATCACACCAATCAAACACAGCGCATTGTGGGGTCTTAGGGGGCTGGGGATCAGTACAGATCACCTAGTGTGAGTAAACCCTAAAACTTGTACGGTTTAAAAGATTAGACATATTAGTATTCTGAGAAAATCTTGCATTCGGACAGAAACGTGAGGTTCAGGAGTCACCTGGAGTTCCACTCTGTAAATATTCAAACACTGCGCATTTACACGGATCCATCTTACAGAAGTGAAACGTTTCAGTTTCATTAAACACAAACACAAAAGCAACATCTGTGAGAAAGGAAAAAGGAATTCTCCACAGCGAGGGTCAAAAAAACCTCAGCCAGGCGACACATCTACACAGGGAAAAGCACACAGCATACAAGCCCCATTCCAAACTCTCCCTCCTTAAGTAGGTCAACAGGTCAAATTCCTCATCCTCATTCGGGCCTCCACTCCATTTTACACCCCACTAAACTGCAGAGAAGTTCCTCCCGACGACAGGAAACAGAGGAGGAGGAGCTCACACACCTTGTCAGTACGGATCTGAGTCAATAATGTTCCTCACCTGGATCCGACAGCTGGAGACTCAGGCAGAAGCACAAACACATCAAGGGACTGAATGGCAATAAGAGCCGAACGTTTCATCCGTCGGACTCGTGTGGGTAAAAAGGTCAAAGACCAGACGTGGGGGGTTATTCTATCTCAAGTTCACTTCAGAGGAAGCGAATAATAAGCGCTCATATCAGATGGGTGAAAAAATTCACAGATTAAAGCTGTAAAGGGTTGTTGTGACGTTTCTATCAGTTCCATGAACAATCAGTTGGTATTGGTGTACAACACTGCGGCTCACAAAGGTTTAAGGATTTCATGCAAACTTCCCTAATTCCATCAACACAGTGGCAGGTAAAACTCTGATGGTCAGCTCATTCAAGGGAAATAAACCAAACTTAATAAATACATTGTATACGTTTTTGCACATCAAGACACATTGTTACTACAAGCTTCTTCTTGAAGGAAAAAAACAACTATTAAATCCGCACACTTGGAGACGGCATTGTACTGAGAAAAATCGCACATGTATGCGAAGGTAAATACGGAAGTAATTTGCATATGAACACCGGGACAACCCTTTCGTTCCTATAGACGAGCCAATGTTTGTCTGTTGTATGTAAATGGTAGCTCGTATTATGTGTAGAAGTGCCTAGTTTTATTTTAATAAGAAGTTCACTAGTTTATATCTGATTTGTTAGTTTAATATCAGTATACTGTTATTTTTGCCATTATCATGGCTTATATGAACTGATGAATTCATGTATTATTCTTGCGATTTCGCACACTCATGACAATGAAACAGACTCCAATTGGCAGCCTTTTCAAGCAGGCTAATGCAAACTATCAGCGGATTTTAACAGATTAAAAATGTAAGTAATAACCACCTGATGATGAAAATATACACATATTCACGTGTAACAGGATAGTTTGGGAGGCTTGCCTTTCATTTCACTTTAAACTGAAAGGTTACCTAAACAAAACTTTACATTATCAGACTTAAATTAATAAAATAAATGAATGCATTTGGCATATCAGCATGCCTGTATTATTGTGTGCGTTTTTGTATCACTTTCTTTTATTCTGGTGTCGTCTTTCCTGTCTGAGCAAGAACTGGAATTGAGAAGTGTTGTAAACATTACATTTTTTGTGGCAATAAATATTTCAATAGAGTGCCAAGTCATTGTATTACTGGCTTCTGCTCAAACACATAGACGGTGTTAACATTTTTTTCTTTCCTAACAACCCTCATCTGCATGAAAAGGCCTAAAAGAAAAAATGCTGTGTTTCGCTTAACAGGTTCAAAAAAATGTTTGTTTTGTTTTTTTACTATCAATGAACTTATGTCAGAACTCAGGTGTCCTAAAACATAATTATTCAGTATTTGTAAATGTGAAAAATAAGTTGCTCTTAGTCGAACTCTCAAGTAAAGATTTATATACAAGGAAACCTTCAGCATAAATCCTCTTAAAGAAGCACCACATGTTACGAGCACAATCATGGTAGTATCTTTTAAAATGACCCAAATCTTCAGACAGCTTCTTATGCTCTGCTAGCTCTTGTAGAATCTTGTCAGTGCAGACCTTGGTTTGCTTGTCCCTACAGTATGTGTTGTGCAGATCTGTCTGTACTTCCTTAAGCCAGCTCGAAGTCTACAGTATCAAGCACCTGTGCTTGGAATGCTATACTATTATCCATAAATATCAGCATGACTCTGGTTTTACAAAGAAAAAAGAACACTTACCTGTGAAAAGAGATTTCTTTGAGACCATCTGCATGGTTTTCACAGCCAACAGCACAACAAGAACCAACCATTTTTACACAGAAATAACACAAATCCACAACACGAGAGAGAGGGGGAGGCGCACAGTCTAGATTATTCCCCACGTCATTCGTCTAAACGAAGTTAGCCAATAGAATATAGTGTTGCATTTGGCCGAACACTAAAACGCATTTTCATTGGCTGATTCTGCAAGACACTAATGAATACAAAGCACTTGCGGCTGACTCTGGAGGTGACTGTCACATAAACAAAATAACCGGCTGGCAGGCTCCTCAATGCATAAAACAATCCGATCCATCACAAAACTGAGAGGTCGGTCGGTTTAGTTAATTTTTTTTTTCACATTCCAAAAAAGCTTCTCTGTCGGCACAATTTTGCTGTCGGTCAGATTACGGGAAACACAGCGTTTTATTTATTTATTTATTTTATGCCTGACTGATCGAGAGAACTGATTGCCTTCACATGCATCTGTGTTGAGTAGTGTAGGGTTCATTCCGAGCCTGGATATTTTGATCCAATCCCAGGACTGAACGTTTCACTTGGATGTACATCCATCCACAATTTAATCTTTAATTTAAGTTTTAAATAAAGTAAGTTATGATTATACTAGTCAGCTATAGAAGGGTTCCTGCAAGGTACGTGTATAAGGTACGTGTATAAGGTACGTGTATAAGGTACGTGTATAAGGTACGTGCAAGGCACTGAAAAACTGCATGGATTTCAAAAGTACAGAGTTTATGCAAATCAAGTGTGTATATTTACAAGATAAACATGTATCTAAGCTTATAGACTTTACTTCCCAGTCGGTATTTTGTAATCTGGCTGCATGTCCTGAGCCTGTCGAGCGTCTGTCACTACCGCAAGCACCAGATTCTGTCAGAACTTTGCTCATTTGTGGCGCTAAATTCTGGAAAATATGGTTCAAATCTATACAGACAAATATCACAAACACAATCTATAGTCGACTCTTGTTTCATCTGTGATGTTTTTCTCCTTGATTTCCTCAAAAAAAAAAAAAAAACAAACAAACAAAAAAAAAAACATCACAATTCGAATCGGAATACTCAGGGAAACCCATGCTTTGCATACAATGAAGGAGAAAATTTGTTCTCTCTGTGACATTACGCATAAATGGCTGACTTTCTTGATAAAAAAATTGAACTGTCAATCAACCAACAATAAAAACAGTATAAACAGTTCACTCACATGGCATCTTATGATAGTAGTAAGATAATCTAAAAACTTCAACTGTCAAAACCAACACAATTATTATAATTAGAATTTTCTCAGTAAGATTGTGATAGCTGCTCTTTGAGTTTCAGATTAAAATCTCCGACTTTATCATGACCTATTACTTTAATAAGCGGTACTTATTTTTATAAAGTTATAGTTTTGATAAATGAACTTAAAATGACTCAGACAGAATTGGGCAGTATAAACAGATCATTATTAGTCTTGGTTAGACAGGAAGTGGCTCATTAAGAGGTGAGAAATGAATCGTCTCCTCCAGCTGACTGCACTAATCTCTTCTGAATCGCTACTTTTTTAACCCCCAGAGAAATCAGAAATGACTCTGCTCATCAACAATGGCATCATCAAACCCACAGTGAATGGAAGGAACGACACTCATTTAGATAAAGAGCTCATTTCAGTCGGGTCACCATCCAAAAGCCTCAGTGCTGGGCTAAATTCTCTCCAAAAGCACCATCAGGTTTCCATAAAACTAAAGCCACAGAGCACGCCTTCAGGGGCGACTGGCATTAACAGCAACTCGGCACAAACCCACAGAGTCATATCAGCGAAGCAGCTCGCCTCAGAGACATGCTGAAAAAATCCCACTCAGATTCCTGATGGAGACGGACGGCCAGAAACACCTGACCTTCTCTCGCCATCATCAAAACTACACTCACATTTCTAAGACCGTGGATAACATCAGCAATCTTCAAAGAAAGAGAGAGAGAGAGAGAGAGAGAGAGAGGGAGAGGAGGCTCTAGCCTCAGGGAAGAGAAGAGTCAGGGAGAGGTGGAGAAGAGCTGAAGAACTAAGGAGGTATAAAGCAGGTGTGAAACATCTGACCAGAAAAGAGAAAAACCTACACACAGGTGAGCAAAGCTAATGACAAAGATCCTGGAATATGTGCTACGAGCTCCCAACATGACGCAATAATGCTCTCTTATCTGTTCGCCAGTGCCAATATAAACACTGTGGAGAAAAACGTGGCAAAGCAAATCCATGTTATAAATAGCTGGCTGAGGTACGCCCCAATGAGACATTTCTGCTATCAGATCAAGCCCAGAATGGATCTGCACGGGAACGCCACAGGCCTCGCATTTGGCCAGACAAGGATCCGTGGGGTGGGAAGAAACGTGGAACGAGGTGAAATGGGTTCACAATACACAAACACACACACACACACACACACACACACACACACGCCAGCTGCTGAAGTGCTAACACAACCTCGACTCTCTTCACTAATCAGTTCGAAGTGTTTCCAGCTCAGTTCTGTAGACGGATCCGGACTGTATGAGGGTGGGATCAGGGATCAGAGCTGCGGAATACAGACAGAAATATGATCCTGGTGTTACAGTGTTGTGCAACGAGACGGCGTTCTATTAAAAACACACGAGAGAAATGTTGGTGTGATATCTTGCCGTACTCCACAGTTTGGATTTATTAACATTCCTGACTCAGTTCAGTTTTCTGTGGAATGGAAAATATGATTGTGCATCACGGAAGTCGGCGGCATGGTGGCGTAGTGGTTAGCACTTTCGCCTCACTACAAGAAGGTCCTGGGCTTGAGTCACGAGCTCAGCGAGGACATTTCTGTGTGGAGTTTGCAAGTTCTCAACGTGCTTGTGCGGGTTTCCTCCGGGTACTCCGGTTTCCTCCCACAGTCCCAAGACATTAGGCTAACTGGGTGTTTCAAATTGCCCCTAGGTGTGAGTATGATTGTGAATGGATGTGTGCGTGTTGGCACTGTGATGGACTAGTGAGGAAGTATACCTCTCCTTCGTCCACAGTCGGTTGAGATAGGCTCCAGCCTCCCCACGACCCTAGTAGGATAAAGTGGTTCGGCAAGTGGATGGATTGATTCCGTAGGTGCAGAAAGTAAAATCAAAAAGCTATCGAAAGTCTAATTCCAGCTGTGGGAAGGAATTTCCTTCACCTCCAGACGTTTTCTCACAACAATCCTGTTAAATATCTGAGATGGAGTCTCTCTCTCTCTCTCTCTCTCTCTCTCCTACTCACACTCACAAACACACACACACACACACACACACACACACACACACACATCTGTAACAGCCAGCTGTTGAGAAGCTGATGTGATAACTGTAACGTGAAGGAGAAGTGCATCATGATAACTGTTAACACACAGTATATTGTGCAGCTGCTGGATCCTGAGCCACCATCACACTCCCACACACTCCGGCTCTTCACTTCCACTCACTCTGGAATGCCGTGTGACGTCATCTATTTAGGATCAGATTTCCTTTGGAGCTTTTGAAAACCGTTCAGGGGGGAAAAAATTATTCATTTCTGAATTATGTAAAATTACACTGCAAACTTTATGTGAAATTCCTCGGCCCTGATCACCTGAACACAAACTACAGCAACGCTCTAGAGGTTTTCACTGGCGGGGGGAGGGGAGGGGTGTTTCCTAGCAGTCCACGTCAGTAAAGTCTGATAAATCAATTAAACCGTCCGACCTGAAGAACATAAAGTTCTAGTGAAAAAATCTCTACAGTAAACTCTATACAGTCTTTCTGATCTCAGAGAGGAAAGAGAAAACAGAAGAGATGAACTTTACTCTCTCTCCCTCTCTCTTCTCTCTCATTTCTCTCTTCCACTACACTCTCTTTCACTACCATTTCTCTCCCCCTCTCTCTTCTTCTCTTCTCTCATTTCTCTCTCTTCCTCTTCTTTCTCTCATTTCTCTCTTCCTCTCTACTCGCTCACTATCATTTCTCTCTCTCCCTCTCTCTTCTCTCTCATTTCTCTCTCTTCCTCTCTACTCTCTCCTTCTCTCTCTTCCTCTCCTCGATCTCTCACTCCTCCTCTCTACTCTCTCATTTCTCTCTCTCTTCCTGTCTTCTTCTCTTCTCTCTCTCCTCCTCTCTCTCAGTATAATTTCTCTCTTCTTCTCTTCTCTCATTTCTCTCTCTTCCTCTTCTCTCTCTCATTTCTCTCTTCCTCTCTACTCTCTCAATATAATTTCTCTCTCCCTCTCTTCTCTCTCTCATTTCTCTCTTCCTCTCTACTCTCTCTCACTATCATTTCTCTCTCCTTCTCTTCTCTCTCTCATCCTCTCTACTCTCTCACTATCATTTCTCTCTCCCTCTCTCTTCTTCTCTTTTCTCTCTCTTCCTCTCTACTATCTCTACTCTCTCCTCCTCCTTTCTACTCTCTCTCTCTCATTTCTCTCTCTTCCTGTCCTCTTCTCTCTCTCTTGTCCTCTCTCCTCCTCTCTACTCTCTCTCTCTCATTTCTCTCTCTCCCTCTCTCTCTCCCTGTCCTCTTCTCTCTCTCTCTCTCGTTTTTCTCTCTTCCTCTCTCCTCCTCTCTACTCTCTCTCTCCCCTCTCTCATTTCTCTCTCTTCCTGTCCTCCTCTCTCTCTCTCTCTCTCTCTCATTTCTCTCTCTCTTCCTGTCCTCTTCTCCCTCTCATTTCTCTCTCTCATTTTTTCTCTCCCCATCCCTCTCTGTCTCTCCCTCTTTCTCCTCTCCGTTCTTCCCTCTCTCCTTTCCTTTCTCTCTTCTCTCACTCTTTTCCCTCCCACTTGCTTTACATCTCTCTGCCCTCTTTCCTAATCTTTTTCACCCCTTTCCTCCCTCTCTCTCTTTCCCTCCATCTTTAATGTCTCATTCCTCTCTTTCTCTCTCCCCTTTCCTCCCTCTCTTCTCGCCCCCCCCCTCTTCTTTCTCT
>JAQMYF010000025.1:6740745-6753526 GCA_030014195.1 Neosilurus mollespiculum | reverse complement strand
CAGCCGACTCTGGGCAAGGGCAGAGTACACCCCGGACAGCTCGCCAGGCCATCGCAGGGCAGAAACACGCTGACGGCAAGTGGTTTTACCTAAAATCAGAGGGCAAGAAACAAATTGCTGAACACAGGCGTGAGATGCTGGCAACTGCAACCGCTGTCCTCTATGGTGTGTAAAGCAGCTTACCACTGGCTGTATTCTTTCCATACAGTATTAAATATATACTGTATTAAATTTATATCTAAACTTTAGCAAACACATCCAGCGCAGATACTGATCTAATAATGCAGCATGCCATTTTAAAATGAAATGAAATGCAAGCCTTACAAACTTCCCTGTTACATATAAACACGTGTTTCATCATCATGTAGTTTTTACTTACATTTTCGAAGTTGCACTTCAACTGAAAATACTAAGAGTAGGACATGAATTTGTTCATACCATGCAAGAAAACAACAACAACAACAAAAAAATAAGAGTAGACAGGTTTTATTATAACAAATCAGATATAAATTAGTGAATTTCTGAATAAAATACAACTAGGCACAGTATGAGCTTATGTTTGCATACATCAGACAAGCCTCATAGGAGTGAATTGTATGCCCCGCTATTAATTCATAGGAAAATTAAATCTATATTTACAAATTTCATTGTACTTTTCGAAGTACAATGGTGCCCCCACTGTGTGCGGATTATTACTTTTTATTTTTCTTCATGAAGAAGCTTGTAATAACAATAGTGCCTTTTGATGTACAAAGACATAAGTTGTATGCAAGCTTTAATTAAGTTTGGTTTTAGTTTCACTTATGCCCCATCACACATTTATGATTTATCCAGCGTATGCTGACATATGAGAAGTCTGGTGAATATGCTGGCATATGTTGAATAAATTAAGGGTAAGTTTTGTGTAAGTTAACAGCACACTGGTAGTACGGTGAGTTGTAGTACGGTGAGGTGCATGCACGAAATCTTGGACGTATGCTAGCGCATGGCTCATACATTCCGCATATGCTGTCCATAAGTTGTACGTAAATGCCATAAGTTGTAGGTAAGTTATGCGATCATTCACACACTTTATTTGTAAATTACTCATAAGTTGAATATAATGTCTAGCATACTTTAAGCCTTCGTATAATTTATACCAACAAATGCCCAGTGTGTTGGAAATGAGTTTAACTGATTAAAAAAAAATAGTTTAACTGATTCAGCAGTGTATCCCTGATGATTGATCACGTGACGTAGCCTAATAATGCTGTTGGCATAAGTTCTGCAAATCGTTAATAAGTGACAAGGGCCTTATGAAAAGAGTGACCACATTTAACAAATTGTTCTCAGTCCTGCAGGTGATTTGAGCATTAATTAAGTGGTAGTGTTTACGGATGAGGTATGGGAATTAATTATTAAAATGTGTACAATCTACTGCGCCTATAATGTTGGTTAGATCAGCAATCAAATGAAATCCCTTAATCAGAAGCTGTTTATGTCCGGTATTAGGGAATTTAATATACTGTCTGCTCAATAAATTTATACTCTCTATGACTTGGGAGAGGACACCATTCTACTCCCTGGACGTCAAGCCCCTTCTGAAATGTCCCTGCCTCCAAAAAAACACCCCAGGGTAGACATTATTTGAACACCTGGTGGTATCTGGATGGAGTATCAGGTATCAGCTCAAGATGAGAAAACCTCTTGAATGAAAAAAAGAATGGAAATACAATCAACTTCTCAACATCACTTTGGCACCAAGAGGGCTCTTTTGTGTTTAAAGATTCTGTTTGTAGCTAAGAACAAATCACAGATGAGAAAATATTGGCAAATACCAGAAAAAGGCATAAATTAAGAACAAATTTCTTCATAAGAATGCTTGGTGAATGAGGCCCACTATTCCCAGTGGCTAACGCTTGAATCAAAACAATGGACAATAATAGTTTTTCATGGTCCTTTGAGAAGGTGGTCATCATTATCATGCTTTAAAATGGAAAAATAAGCCAAACAAACATATTTTAGTATATTTTTCTTGTATTTAACATTTTGAATTAGTATGCACAGCCTTTATGAAGCTGGCTTTCTTATGTATCCATATAGTATGTACTAACTCTGAATGGGTAGGCTTAAGATACGCCATTAGTTTCACATTGCTGTTAGCTCAGATTGAAGTGCATAGTTCACTTGACAGGTCTCTCTCATGGGTAAAATATGTAAATATGTAAATGCTTGCTTTCCATAAAACTCAGAAAAAGGTTTAAAGAGATGCAATTAGACACCTTTTAGCCTATGCACCTGCTTATACCGGTGCTGAGAGTTTATCTGAGTCTGTTATGATAAAAAAAAAAGATAAACCATAAAAATCTAACCTTTTCCTTTTTGTTTTTTTTTGCTTAGGTTTCCATGTAGTATATAATAAAACATGTATGCATCTTGGGCACTGTGGATGTTCCAAGTTGGGGATTATTTAGTGACATACACCTCATCTTTGTGCATTATTGTTAAGTCTCCTACTCAAAAATAAATAAATAAATAAAGTAATGGTCAAGAAAAAGCAAGACTATTTCAATTACAATATTATATGAAAGTGTTATAGAGTGGCACAGTGGTTCAATGGTTAGCACTGGTGCATCACAGTGAAAAAGTTCGTAGTTGGATGGTTGGATTATGTTATGAGCATGTTTTGTTTATATTTATTCACTTAGTGTGAATATTCAGTTTAACACTGCATGACAAATTAGTTTTGGAAAATAAAAATCTGATGCCTGTGCACATGCACACACATTACCTTTGTGAAGACTCGAGCTAGAACACAATTTTCCACTAATTATCATCATCTGTGATAGATGCGTATGTGCTTAAATGTCCTGTAAAGTTTTCTAAGGTTAGGCTGTGTTTACCAGCTCTAACCGCAATGTTGACAAAGCCTCACTTAATGATGATGATGATTAATGAAGGCAGAGAAGCTTTGTGGCCTTTTAAGTGCCCTTAATGATATCAAGGCCATAGCCTATAGTTTTTCTATCTTATGGTGCTGTAATGAATGCAGATTGAAGTCATTTGTCAAAGAGGATGTTTGATGGGGGTATAGTAACAATGTGGCTAGGGATTCTTTTGACCTTCATTTACAAACTGTCGGAGGATTAATTGATAAAAATAGGAAAATAGCCCAATTCAGACACATCAGGATGTTTTCTTTTCAAGCGTTGCAGAATTTTAGGATAGCATTTGATTGCAGGAAATCAATAACTCATCTGCTATCTCATTAAAGACATAATGGAAGGTTAAAAAGAAACGTTTATCCATAACCCATATTAGGTCCTGTCTTGCATATAGGTTTCGATTAATCTTATAATCTACCTGGAGAGAAAGTGATGGAAAATGAGAATTGATTTCAGGAGGCAAAACTTCCAGCAAGAGCTAAATATTTTCCAATTTTTCACATTCACATCAGGACTTATAAGGGTCAATGAAGTTACTACTATTAGCATCATAATATATCAGTGTACGAGCTGCATTTCTAAGGTTGTCTATAAGTTATTTCTCCTAGTGTAAAAATAAAATACATTTATTCATGCAGTCAGAGTTTCTACTCTTCACTTATTATTGTTCAAACCAGGGATGTCAAACCTGGGACCAGTATAAATAGAATAGAAACTCCATATTCATGCTGGTCGATGTTATATTTGCTATTGTTTTAGCTCAAATGACACTCTGGGACATGCTCGGTTGCCCTCTAGCTCAGGTAAATTAAGTTTTATTTTCTTACCTCAAAATCACTGTAACTTTCCCTTAATACAAACTACACCAGAAATCAAACACCTCTCTTCTAGCTCAAGTCTAGCTTATTTTTATTTCTTGTGAGACACTACACTAACTTGAAAATTATACATGGCAGTTATCTCACTGAAGAATTTTGTTCTTAAAAATCAACTTTAGTATCTAGAAAATTTTTTTTTTTTAGTGTTACACTACCGAAATCTACTCATGAGTCAAAATGAGAATAGTGTCTACTGACCTTTTATTGTGTCCAGTTGTGATTACTGGCAAGAAAAGTATTAAATGTGCTCCTGAAGTCCCTGCATAATTATGGTGAATTTTCCTTTTTTTGAACATAATCTTGTGCTATTGTGTCTGTGAACTTGAGCTTGACCCAAGCACAAGATTTCCTGATGGGTACAATGCACTTACTAATCCCAATATATACTGGTCCCAGGTCAAATGTAAGGCCCAGCCTTATAATTTAGTGCTATTTATGTAAAAATAACCTTGTGGATTGTAAGTGACCCGAAATCTAATTCTACTAGAGAACAAAATACTGCAATGGTTTATTTTCTGTAACTGCTTTATCCTAATCAAGGTTGTGGAAGAAATGGCGACTGTACACCTTAGACAGATGACTTACCACCATATTTGTAAGATGTTGGACTAAACTGGAGAAGCCAGATGAAACCTCTGCTAACATAAAGAGTAACCGGAGATCTGATTGAATTGGGAACCCTGGGGTTGTGAAACTGTAACACTGTGCAACACCGTGCCACACAAAAGAGGAAGTGTGTAATTTTATTTCTTCCTATGGTGTTTATGCTCTACTCATATAAAAGTGAAAAAGACAGAGAAATATGATTGCAAAAAAGCTTGAATTGCCCTTTTCTTTTTCTTCATTGTTATAGAAATTCAAATCACACTCTCCACATTTTATATGCTGGAAATTCACTGCAGGATGCTTCTCAAGTGCTCAGGCTCTGTTCTTACATTTTAATCTGTCTCTTTTATTAGTCATCACTATATCTGCCCAGTGAATTCATCTATAATGTGGCCGTTTTGTTCCTCCAAATGCTACCAGTCTGCATGTTTGCTGAAAGAAAGCTGGTGAAGGAAAAACAAGTAAAGGGGAAAAAGGCAACTCCGCAGCAACAATTAACAAGTGCATTAATACTTCAGTATTTTACAGTGTAATGAGGTTTTGGAATGTGTTTCTTTCGCAAGTTGAGCCAGATGCTGGGTCATTAAGTTCCATCTTTTTCCTGTTATAGGTAAGCTCCTCTTTGAGCACCGGTCCCTGATGTAATACATCCAGATTCAGAGTGCAACCATTAATCAGAACAAAGAGAAGGGGAGACTCACTGACTGCAAATGCTTTTAGAACAACAATAGCAAGAGTAGCAGCAGCAGCAACAACAACAACAACAACAAAAGTATCTTACATTTCAGTGTAACAGTCTTTCTGCAAAATCAAACTGAATGATCTGCCAATGCCCATCAGTACATTTTTTTTAACTTGCTGAAGATCTTTAATTGTATAAAGTAAATATGTGAGAAGACTTTGCAGATACACAGTTTTCATTTCCAATCATTCCATTTTCGTGCAAAGGTGGGGCACAATCTGAACAGCTTGCAAGACCATTGCAGGGCCATCACAGATATGCAACCATTCACACTCACCCTCACGAATATGGACAATTGAGAATATCCAATTATTTTAATGTGCATATCTTTGGATGTGGGAGGAAGCTGTCATTTGTAAAGAGTAGGCCATTGGGTTGCTATCCATGAATGGAATGAATGGCTGTTTGGTGTGGGTAATGGTTAGCACTTTCTCCTGACAGCAAGAAGGTACTTGGTTTGAGTCCCGTGGCTTGCTGTGCATGTTCTCCCTGAGCTTGAGGTTTCCTCTGATTTCTCTAGCTTCCTCCCACATCCAAAGATATGCACATTAAAATAAAAAACAAACAGACAGTAAGAGACATGGCTGGCCTTTAATAACCCAGTTAGCTGCACTGGGGGGACAGCAGTGACAACTCAATGAAAGTGGGGCTTGAACCCCTGACCTTGAGATCACTAAGCCAGCACCCTACCACCGGGCCACCACTGCCCCTTAGCAACATTCAGTTTATTAAATTTTTTATGTTTCATTTTGACAAAATATGTGTGTGTGTGTGTGTGAGAGTGTGTGTGTGTGTGTGTTAATGCTGCTTTTTATGACACATGTGTTCCAAAACGGGAGTAAAATATATCGATACAATTGAATACATTGATGATTGGTATGAAACTGTTATAGGTTAGGTGAAAATAAGATTATAGCATATTTGAAAGGGCATATGCTCTTGTTTGTGTGTTCATTCAACCCCTGTAAACTTATGTCACTCATGTTTCCTCTTGCAGATCATCAAGATGTTTTTTGGCAGAATGGAGATGAGCCTTTATGTTCTTTTTGCTCAGCAGTGGTTTTTGTCTTGGAACTCTGCCATGCAGGTCATTATTGCCCAGTCACTTTCTTATGGTGGAGTCATGAACACTGACCTCAACTGAGGTAAGTGAGGCCTGCAGTTCTTTGGATGTTGTTGTGGGGTCTTTTGTGACCTCTTGGATGAGTCGTTGCTGTGCTCTTGGAGTAATTTTGGTCGGCCAGCTACTCCTGGGAAGGTTCACCACTGTTCCATGTTTTCGCCATTTGTGGATAATGGCTCTCACTGCGGTTCGCTGTAGTCCCAAAGCTTTAGAAATGGCTTTATAACCTTTTCCAGACTGATGGATCTCAATTACTTTCTTTCTCATTTGTTCATGAATTTCTTTAGATCTTGGCATGATGTCTAGATTTTGAAGATCTTTTGGCCTTTTGAGGCTCTTGGTGGGGCAATCACTTTTTCACACAGGGCCATTTAAGTTTGGAATTTTTTTCCCCTTTATAATTAAATCTTTCATTTAAAAACTGCATTTCGTGTTTGCTTGTGTTGTCTTTGACTAATATTTAAATTTGTTTGATGATCTGAAACATTTAAGTGTGACAAACATGCAAAAAAATAAGAAATCGGGAAGGGGGCAAACACATTTTCATTCTGCCTCCTCCAACTGAAACAGGGTGCAGATACAGTAGTTGTGGATTTACATTAGGTATTAGATTTCTGTTTCTGAGCCATGAAGTGGTGTGTGTGTGTGTGTGTGTGTGTGTGTGTGTGTGTTATTCAGTTTATCCAGGTGTGAGTAACCTTGATGTGATGTGTATGATTTGTGATTACTTCATGTTTTTCAGGCGGAGTTGATTCAGGATCTTGGCCTGAGTAATCAGACGCGTGTGCTGAACTACATGGCGTTATTGTTTGAGCTGCGAGCTCCACACTCCAGTAAATCTGTTCGAGTCACCGATACGTCCTTCTCAGGCGTTCAGGCTCGTGTGTTCGAGTCCACGGCTCCCGGGACACGTCGTCTCAAAAGAGGGATCATCTATTTCCATGGAGGAGGCTGGGCGCTGGGCAGTGCACGTGAGTGGAAGTCACTGAAAAGCGCCCTCTATTGGATAGCACTGTAAAAAACAAACTGCTTTTCTTTGAGACTTTATACAGCAAAAACACTGTGTGTGTGTGTGTGTGTGTGTGTGTGTGTGCGTGTGTGTGTGTGTCCAGACTGAATGATGGGTAAAACCTCAGTGGTTGAGTGGATTTCAGACATTGCTTTTGCGTATAATATCAATTAAAATCAAATACAATCACAGGAAGTGATTTGAGCTGAGAGCATGTCCAGCGTCCATCCTGTGGCTCATGTGTTTGTATGACAGTCACCTTTCGCTGTACAGACGCACTGCCGGATAATGTGAGGCTGGAGTCCATGTTTCCTTATTAATTCTGATGAACGTTGTCCTTAATCCATGCAGACCTGTCATAAACATTACATAATTCAGTCACTTGACAGAAAATGGCTGTCTCTACTCTCAGCTCACACTGTCATTATCTGTGTATATTGAACAGGGTAGAAGGCAGGCTGCAGGCCTATCTCATCTGGCACCGGGCGAAAGCGGGGTACATCCTGTACAGCTCGCGCGACCATCGCAGGGCAACACACACACACAGCTATTCACAATTACACCTATGGGCAATTTGGAACTGCCAGTTAGCCTAATGTGCTTGTTTTTGGACTGTGGGAGGAAACCGGAGTACCCTGAGGAAACCCACACAAGCACAGAGAGAACATGCAAACTTCACACAGAATCTGGGACTTGAACCCATGACCTTATTGATTCGTGGTGGACATGCTGAACCAGCACACAAACATCCACATTAACACTAACCCAGTACACACAATTAAAATTAGGTTTTTGAATCCTAATGAGGTCAAAGTGCACACAGTGAGCTTTTTCAGTGAGGGGTAGCTTGTGTTAGTCTAATTACCCAAAATTCTTTAATGTGGTATTTTGGATTTTTGCTTTGTGAAAAAATGTTGCTTTGTTTGTCTCCCAAAAGGAATGCGATCGTATGACCTACTGTGCAGGATGATGGCTGAGGAGCTGGACGCTGTCGTCATTTCCGTGGAGTGAGTGTTAAACGATCCATTACACTTTCACGCTTTTATCATTTCACAAACACACACACACACACACACACACACACACACACACACACACACACACACTGAAGTCCTCCCTACTCTCCTGTCTTCTAGTTACAGACTCACTCCTGACGTCTATTTCCCGGGTCAGTACGAGGATGCCATCCAGGCCTGCAAAAGCATCCTTACGGATGAGGTCTTGGCGAGGTTCTCCATGGATCCTCACAGGTTGGCTGTGTCAGGTGATAGCGCCGGAGGGAACCTCGCTGCTGCCGTGGCTCAAGAGGTAAAAAGAGGAAATGTGAAAACGTTGAGGGCTTCATCAACAGGATGGAGAAGGTCAATGTGTGTGTAGTTGAATTTATATACTATGTATGTGTGAACAGCTATATGATGATTATTTATTCATTTATTCCCCCCCTCGCCCATTTTTCTCCCCTAATTTAGTTGTATCCAGTTCCCACCCATCAACTTTTTGCCTTTCCTATCACACGACCACCACCGACCATGCACACGCCCCCTCCGTGACATGCAATGCTGCCACCCGCCTCTTTTCGAACTGTTGCGCATGCGTATTTGGGGGCAGCCTAACACACTCGGAGGGAAAGGGCTATCCGCCCCCTCGTACGAATGAGCTCACAGACGCCTATGATTGGCTGGTGATCGCTGTGAGTGACAGGGAAGTGAGCATATGCCATCCCTCCCTCCCGTGAGAGCTCGGCCAATTAGCTCCAATGGACTCCCGTTCACGGATGGCTGTGGCATCAATCTGGATTCGAACTTGCGATCTCCAGGTTGATAGTCGCGCAACTTGTCGATAGCGATATGATAATTAAACAAACAAATAAGAAAATAATGATGTCAGTTAAAGCATTAAAATAATTTTGAATCAGAGTTCCTCCTTTTCCCACAGAAATGAAAGTGAAAAAGAAAAGGAAGAGATATTTTTACATTGTTTTGATAATTTTCAAGTAAAGTCTCATGCTGGATGCACATTGATGCTAAGATTTGTCAGGATTGTTTATTTATTTATTTTTTCAGTTTGCGACTGACAGCAGTGTCTCGTTCCGGTTTAAAGTCCAGGCCCTGATCTATCCTGTGCTCCAGGCGCTGGACTTTAACACTCCATCATACCAGCAGAACGGTGACGTACCCATACTGTACCGCTCACTCATGGTCCGCTTTTGGTTGGAGTACCTGAACGGAGACCACAAGCTGATTCCTGCTCTGCTAGTGAACAACCATACGGCACTGGACCAGAACCAGGATGCAGCTTCAGCCAGAGACAAGCTCAACTGGACTCGATTATTAGCTCCTAAATTCATCAAACATTACAAACCCGTGGTTCCTCACCGCGGCTCTCTGCAGATCCTGCAGCAGCTCCCGAGCCTCCTGGATCCCCGAGCTGCTCCGTTACTGGCTGAGACCAAGGTGTTGAAGCTGGTTCCACCCGCTTACATCATGACTTGCGAACATGACGTGCTGCGAGACGACGGGCTGATGTACGCACAACGCCTGGAGGAGGCCGGAGTACCCGTAACCAGTGACCATTATGAACAGGGGTTCCATGGGATCATGATGTTTGGATTTTTTCCTGCCTGTTTCTCTGTTGGGTGGCAGAGTCAGAGGAATTACATCCACTGGCTGCAGCACAACCTCTAATTATCTTTTTAGTTCTTTTAGTGTCAGAAGGATGAGCCAGGAATCCAGAAAGATATATACCTCATGTGAAGTCACTGAAGTGTAACGCAACACATTAATGCTAAATTATATTTTATTAAGCACAGTTAATGTAAAGGTATATAGTGTGCACTGGCAGGACCGGTGTTAAAAACTTTATTCTGGAGAATATTTATATTATTCATTATATAGGCTACATTATATTACATTATAGTATATTTCTAAAAATAAAAAAATCTTAAAATATTTTATTATGAACACAAAAAGGTTTTTACTGCCTTAATACAATTCTCCAAAATACAAGGAATTTTATAAAACTTTATTGTTTACTGAAGTAACATCAATTATTATTACAGAGTAACACTGTAAAACTCTCTTACTCATTTGCTGAACTGCTTAACGATACTAGGGTCACAGGAAGGCTGGGGCCTATCTCAGCCAACACTGGGCTACGCCCTGAACACGCGGGTACACCCTGAACAGCTCACCAGACCATCACAGGGCCAACTCAACCATTAGTGTAACATAAAAACAGTACAACACAGTAACATAATGACACTGTAACAGTGTAACACTAACAGAGTAATACTGTAACATGGAAACACAGTAACTCTCACACTGTAACAGTGTAAAACAGTAACAAAGCGATACTGTAGAAGTGTGACATAATAACAATGTAACAAAGTAACAGTGTAAGACAGTAATAATGTAACACAGTATCAGAGTGATACTGTAACAATAGTAAACTTGTAACAGAGTAACTGAATAACAGAGAAACAGTGCAACACAACAAGAGACTCACACTGTAACAGAGTAACAGTATAAGACAGTGTACAGTGTAACACAGTAACAGAGTGATACTGTTACAGTATAACAGTAACAATGTTACAGTAAGAGTATAACAGAGTAACACTGTAAGAGTATAACTTTATAACAGTGTAACACGGTAACAGTATAACATAGTAACTGTGCAACAGAGTAAGAGACTCACAATGTAACAGTGTAACATAGTAACATAACAGAGTATCACTTTAGCAGTATAATATTTACAGTGTAAACCCTGAACAGCTTGCAAAGCCATCACAGGGCAACACACACACAACCATTCACACTCACACTCAAACCTAGGGGCGATTCGGAATAAGCAGTTATCTTTGGTCTGTGGGAGGAAACCAGAGTACCCTGAGACAATCCACGATGGGACCAAATCAATTCTCAATAAACGTATTTTCCTTCGTTACAAAGTTTCTCTTATTAAAGGCAGCCGTTTGCAGTATGTTGTGGCATTTGGTTGATTTAGGGGTCGTGGTCTTGTGGGACCTCAGTGAATTTCCTTTTTATATTTCGTTACTATTGATCTTTCTTTCCTTCTAAAGGATTTTAAGATATTGTGGCGCTGATCAGCGCAGATTTCCACTAAGCCCAAACACTGCATACTGCAAGATAAGTGAAAATAAAAATAAATTTGGATTGATTCTAAGATTTGGATTCAAAATTTTAATAGGTTCTTCCGTGGCCCATGCTACATCCTTTCACCAAATTCCAGGGAAATCGAGTCAGTAGTTTTTGCACGATCAGACAGCAAGGCAAGCAAACAGCACAGAAAAACATTAAAAAAATACAGGAAGTGAAGTGACCGCTGTGTAATTAAATCATGAATCCTGGATTAACTGACGTATATTCGCTCAGAAACAAAAACATGTTCATAATAATTTTGTTACAGGGCAGGTCTAAACGTAGTTAAACAGCTGAAGATATCAGTTTGAATAAAATGCATTTAAAAAAGGACCCAGTAAAAACACATTAACATTTCACTCATATTTATCAATATAGATTAATCTGTACTAATAAATGGAATAAGTAATTATAAATGCAAAATAATAATAATCTTTTAGTGGCATTGAAATGTGGGCGATGTGACACAAATATCATGATAAATAGATTTACTAACCAGCTGCCAGTATAACATAAGAAAAAATGAAAAACATTTGACCAAACTGAATAAAGTATTTGAATGAGCCGTGTAATAATGTAAGTTAAAGTTAGAGTAGTGTTAATGTAAATATGAGCGCACTGACGTGTAAGAAGTCGATACTGGAGTAACAGAAACTGATATACTTGAAAGAATTGTCTTTAAGACTGCTTTAATAAAATGTTCTTTGTTCTTAAAGGCAAAAAACAGTTATTTAAATTACATCAGGGTGTAGGTTAAGATCATAGTGACGGATCATTAAGATTGTATTTTTTTATGTGTGTGTCTATACGTTAAGAATGAACAGAAATCACAGCTCAGTAAATGAACACTGGGAAAAATGGATTGTGTATGCACCTTGAATTATATGCCATTATACCATGATATTTGTGTAAAAGAATATTTAGATTTTAACTGTAACACTCATGATGATTTCATGTTCTTTGTTTGCATGTGCAAATGAATAAATTTTAAAAGTTAAAAAAAAAAATAAAAAAAACAGTTCAGTACAGTGTGGTTTGGAAAGTTTCACCTCTCACATCATGAGAATTTTCTCAGTGTAAATCAGTGTGGAGGAAACCTGAGGAGTGTGGGGGAGTGCAGTGTGGGGTAGAGTATGTATGTCTGAGTGTGAACAGGGGTAGTAATGGGAGCAGTGGGGAGTTTTAGAGGTGTCACAGATTTCAGCCACCTCATTGAGCACATGGGAAAGGTCTCTGAGGAATGTTGACACCAATTCCCTTCAGCGTCGCTTGCAAGGCCCCCCTACTGTAATGTGTGTGTGTGTGTGTGTGTGTTTGGGGCGGGGGGGGGGGGGGTGTCGGG
>JAQMYF010000025.1:6720445-6732008 GCA_030014195.1 Neosilurus mollespiculum | reverse complement strand
ATACCGAGGGGTTTATTCCTGGAATACTGAATAGGGAATACTGAGAGTTTATGGAATGCTGGGTTAGAATATTGAGGGTTTTATCCCTGGAATACTGAGAGGGAATGCTGAGGATTTTATCCCTTGAAAACTGAGTGAGAAAACTGAGTGGGAATACTGAGAGCTTATCCTGGGAATACTGAATGGGAATACTGAGAGTTTAATGAATACTGGGTTAGACTATTGAGGGTTTTATCCCTGGAATACTGAATGGGAATACTGAGAGTATTCTACTGAGAGAATCCTATCCTGGGAATGAACGTGGAAACTGGGGGGATCTATAGTGGGAATACTGAGTAGGAATACCGATGGGTTTATTCCTGGAATACTGAATAGGGAATACTGAGGGTTTATCTTGCGGACACTGAGTGTGATGAGGAAATGATTACAAAATACAATCAATCACTGAACAACTTTTTAAAGATCCTGCACAAAGCTCGGATTCCTGAAACAATTAAAACTTTAATGGTTCCTCAGTTTGTTGCAGTTTGAGAGCTGTTCAGTGTGAATGTCTTAAGGTTCCGAGCAGAAACATGTAAGAACCTTTAAAGAACCTTTAAAGAACCTTTGTTTGATGCTGAATTCCAGCATTTTAAAGGGTCTGTCCCTCAATCCCTGCTATTTCTGAGAGTGAAAAAAAACAAACACTTTTTTGGGAAGAAAACAATTTCAATGAAAAAGAAAGGAATCAAATCCTGAAGTGAATCTAACTTTTTTTTTTAATTGTTTATGTTTACAGTGGTTTTAATTTCACTTTTGCAGAAAAAAAACATATGAATCCGTTTCACAAACACAGAAACCGAAAGAATCCGCGCGTGTGTGTGTGTGTGTGTGTGTTACATGCTCCTGCTCCTCCTCCTCCTGCTGGAGGTTTTTTCTCTTCATATGTACAGGACAGGAACCGGAGCTGGAGCTTTTGTCTCGCGCTGTCGGTCATCATGTCGAGCTCGCGCACCATGCAGTGTATCGGTCTCCTGCTGCTCGCCGCCATCCTGCTGCAGACCATCGCTGTGGCCGTCACCTTCATCTACTTCAGCAATGTTCTGAGCACGGTAAGAGCCGGGCTTCGACCTGCACACACACACACACACACACACACACACACACAGACGGACAGGGTTTACAGTCGGTCCTGCGCGCGCGGCGGAAACTTTAGCACTGATTTCTACTTCTGACGAATTTTTATTGATCTGTTTATTTATTTATTTATTTATTTATTTATTCATTCAATCTGGAATGCAGACACACATCTTCAGTTCAGTCATGGACGCGTTTCAGCAGGTTTCTGTAGAACACACACACACACACACACACACACACACACACACACACACACACACCTTTCAATTTGCAGATTTTTTTTATTTATTTTTTTTTTTATATCAGGGGCTCTGATATGATGTGTTCGATTTTGTTCTGGCATGCAGTGCAGAAGTGTAAGTGTATAAACCTGTGATTAAAACTCAATCATCTGTTCCATCTTTATCATAACAGGTAAAAAAAAAGAGAGAGAATTTTTTAAAATCTTTTTAAATATGAAGCGCAGACAGAGAGACTCTGGAGACCATGTGGAGGTTCTGCTGCGAGGAAATGACGCAGAAATGTTTTCATTAAGAAGTAGGCCAGGCTGTAATCTCCGTCCTGCTGAACGCTCGACACGGAATACAGCATTCTGAACACTCGGAGCACTTTGCACGAGGTCACACACTGGAAGGGCACAAAGCCAACCCCACTTCTAGTCTGCACAGGTTCGGGCGCTGCTGCGTCCTGCACCGTTTTCACTCAGGACGAACTTTGTTTGCGTTGGTCCACTTTGGAGGCAAAGTGTCTGTGGAACAATCACACACACACACACACATTCCCTAATGCTGAAATAAAGGTTTGCTCTTTAACAGATGAAGGAGACATTCTCCAAAAGCAGTGTGTCGTGTCTGATGCGTTCGAACCTGCGCACTCTGAAAGGTTCTGACCCGAGCAGCTCGGAGGCAAAAGACGATCCTTGCTGGCAGGTCACACAACAACTCCACTTCCTCATCGAGAAGGTAAAAAACACTCCACCTCCACACGGCCAACCCAACAATGAACTCAGTCACTTACTTGCCGAAGCCACTTAATCCTAGGGACTGGAGCCTATCTCAGTCGACACTGGGCGAAGGCGGGGCACAATACATCCTGAACAGCTTTCCAGTCCATCGCAGGGCAGCACACACCCAACCATTCACACACACTCACACCTAGGGATCATTTAGCACAGTCAATCAGCCTAATGTGCATGGCTTTTACTGTGGGAGGAAACCCGAGTTCCCAGAGGAAACCCACGCAAGCACAGGGAGAACATGCAAACTCTGGCCGTGCTGCCGGACAATGTACTCATTCACAGCTAATATCATTTTTTTAAAAAAACGTTTAACAGAATGAAACACGACTAGGAGAGAATCCAGTCAGTGGAATTTAAAAAATTCCGACCATTGCATGAATGTTGGTGTGAAATATGTGTGTCGTGTGTTCACAGTCGATGTCTAATCGCTACCAGGAAGAAATCTCCTCGGCGGTGAAAGGTACGAGGTGACGGAGTCTGGTGCTGTGGTGCAGTGTTCAGTTCAGTATTGAATGCAGTGACTCTGGTTTAATGAGCACTGACGTGAAAACTCTCCCACTGTTCCAGATGAAGTGTCCCGAGTTCTTCCCTCGTTGGTGATGCAGGAACAGGACGCCGTCCCTCGGCCCAAGATCGCCGCTCACGTTACGGGCAGTTACACACCAGACTCGGAGAAGGACGCTGGAGGTAACCCTTCGACTCGTCTCTCTTGTGCAGCTCTTGTTCAGTGTGTTGAAATGACTGGAAGCAAAGTCCACACAAAGATACATTTTTATTGCACTCCGTCAATCACGGAAGCTGCTGGCATGCGCAGAATTTTGTAAACAGCACTCGTGTGTGTATCAAAAAACCCTGCACGCACAACACCTACCCACTGAGTTTTTGACTGACGGTATACTTATATACTGCGTTCTGATGAAACAGTATAAGACTTTACTTCTGTAAGTCATTTTTTTTTCATGTAGATGTAGTACTGACAGTTCTACCAGGGTAGGCTGAAAAGTTCATAGGCTGACCATGAAGCAATGGTCGAATTTGACCAAACGTGGGTTATTTTGCAACATAGACCCCCAACACCCCCCTCTGTCAGACCACACACTTCCTCCATTGGTGTTGCAGCGCTCGAATCCCCTTGGTATAGAAGCTCTCATGTTTCTTTTCTCTGGCATGACGCCTTCTTAGTCACCCTATGAACCTTTTAGCCCACCCTCGTATAAACTCTTCTCTTGCAAAAACACACAGTGTGAATTCTGCTGCTGTAGATTGTGACAAAAATGAAAAGAAAAAAAAAAACAGGCTAGTGTGCAACTTGAGACTAGTTTTTGAAATGTGCATCTCTTTCGTCTGTGCTGCCAAACTTTGAAACAATGGTGCTTTTCTAGCCAAGCCAACCCCATAATCCCTCTCTCTGGCCCTGCCGTTGTAGGTGCCTCCAACAGGAAGGTGTACGGCCAAAAAATCCAGTCGTGGGAATCTGAGAAGGGCTTGGCGTTCCTCCAGAACGTGGAACTGAACGACGGCGAGCTGGTGGTACCGCAGGCCGGACTCTACTACATTTATTCTCAGACGTATTTCAAGCACACACTCATAGAGGAAGAAGACAAGGAGGAGGAGGAGGAAGACGAGGACGGAGCGGCCAGGGGACAGCCGATGCTGCAGTACGTATATAAAAAAGTGGGTTCTTATCCAGTTCCCATCCTCCTGATGAAGAATGCGAGGACAACCTGCTGGTCCCGGGATGCCGAGTTTGGACTGTATTCTATCTACCAGGCGGGGCTTTTCCAGCTTGGAGGCGGAGACAGACTGTTTGTAACCGTCAGTAACGTAAGCACCATTGAAATGGAAGAGCGGTCGAGCTTTTTTGGTGCATTCTTGGTCAGCTAGATTTCTTTCTTGGTGCTTTCTCGGTCCAACAAGCTACAGGACCAGGAAGTTCTTTCATACTTAATGGTTCCTGTGTGTGTCAGGCGAGAGACAGGACTCAGCTTGTTTTTTTACTGAGCTCGCTTTGGAACGCTGCCAAAGATCAAATTGTCTGTGTACATGTGATGACTTAGCGAGTTCTCCTTTCTGGCGTGATCCAAGAAACAGGAAAAAATGCTCCCCTGGTCATTTGGGATAAAACTGACAGGCCACGGTGAAACCTGATGATCTGTCCTGGAGAAGGTTTTCTATCCTGCGGGCAGACGGAGAGCGAAACTCCTGCGTTGTGAAACATCAGAACAATAAAGAACGAGATCACACTGAGAAGAGGCACAAAGGTTCTGCTTCTGCTCTGACATCATCATCAGACCACGACGTGCTGCGATGTAACATAGATTTATGGCGTCGTTGCCTGTTTGTTAATAACTTCACAATTCAGAAGCCGGACTTTTCTGAAATAAGATCAGCTGATGTTTTTTTTTTTTATATAAACATGATTTCAGCTTCAGGCGCCACGATGGTTCAGTGGTTAGCGCGTCCGCCTTACAGCAAGAAGGTCCTGGTTTCGATTCCCGGGCTCGGGCTTTTTTGTGTAGGGTTCACACGTTCTCCCTGTGCCTGTGTGGGTTTCCTCCCACAGTCCAAAATCATGCACAGGAGGCTGATCGGCTGTTCCAAATCGCCCCCCGGTGTGAGTGTGAACGGTTGTGTGTGTGTGTGTGTTCGCCCTGCGATGGCCTGGAGAGCTGTTCAGGGTGTACCCTGCCCTTGCCCAGAGATGGCCGCCAGCCTCCCCACGACCCTAATTAGGATGAGGCGGCTTAAAAAAATGAATGAATGAATTTCAGTATCATCACCACTTCCATGTTTATTTATGGACAAACTGAATCCAAATGAAACCCAGTGTTTCTCTCAGTGAGCCGAGGAGCTTTCTCCAGATCAGAAGGTGTAAAAGTGTAAATGTGATCATCTCTTTCCAGTGAATAAAGTCTTGTGTGAACTCTGGAGCGTCGGTCCACGCAGTGTGTTTAGTTCAGTCCTCTGTAGTACTGAACCTGTCCAGTGTTTATGTGTGAAGCTTTCTAATTCTAATCCTGAACTCTTAAAGGAGACCAGTTGGTATTGACTGCTCTGAAAAAGTTCTCATAAAGGGACTTTTCCCCCCGGTGAGTCATTTGCCTTCAGGACGCTGCTTATCTGAGAGTCCTGCGTATGCTCGGTCCCCCACGCCGCCCGTACACACTGTAAGAGGAGCCGCAGCCAGGAGGTGAAAGGAACTGAGGTCATGAGGTAATGATCGGGGGCAATATTTTGGACTGTGCTCTCTCACGTTCTTACAAACCAGATGTTCTTTCCACATGTGTGTAAAACCTGATTTATAATAAAGTTCATCAAGCAGCACAACACTGCAGAAGGGGTGACAAATCTTTGAATGCAAGACACATCAGCTTTAGGGCAGCGTGACGGCTCAGTGGTTAAGGCTCTGGCTTACTAATCTAAAGGTTGGGGGCTCCAGCCCCACCGTGTCGCCACTGTCAGGCCCTTGAACGAGGCCCTTATAAGCCTCAATTACTCAGCTGTAAAAACAGAAATGTCGGTCGCTCTGGATAAGGACATCTGCAAACGCTGTAAATGTAAACGTTAGGAATGTGGGTGTAAAGAAAAAATTTAATATCTTAAAGCTGAAAAACCAAAATCTGTTCAGAATTCTTTACCTGGATCCAATAAATGAACGTTGACACGTCACATCTCACCTGAGTTTGAGAGCATGATTGGTGTTGACTCAATGCTGTCCCTCTGCTGCCCACATGTGGTGATAAAGGTGAACAGCATCAAATCCTCTGGAAAGGAAAAGTTTTCGGATTTCATTCGTCCGGCCGGATAAGAACATTTCCTGGTTTCTCATCAGAACTTTTCGAAAACCTGAATTTTTAGAACCCAAAACGAGTCCTTCTTTCTTTCTTTTTTAAATGAGAAATGGGGTGACGGTCGAAGCCCAAAACCTTTTAAAGCTGAATGTAGGTAAAGTGACTGAAGCTATACAACACACCCCAGATGAGAAGTCTTTTACATGCACATTTCACATGTATTCAACTCTGAAACTGCTTCAACACAACAAAACCAGAAGGAGGTAGATGCGGCGATCATTTCTGGGTGTGGGCGCTGATGGGAAACCGAGAAGTTTTTTTTGTTATCCAACATTATGTGGTGTTTTCAAATGTGTTTGATTAAAGAAAGAAGAAAAGAAAAAAAAGCATGACACAAGTCAGGTTGATTTTTTTTTGTGGAAATATGTTACATTTATATTACAGGTATTTAAATGCCCGAAGGGGGGGGAAAAAAAAAACAAAACAGTTTAGACAGCATAAACTAGCACAAACAGGACCGCAACATAATTTAGACAGAAACCGAACATACTGCATCTCAGTGAATTGCATCTGTAGAAATCCTGATGAAGCCCTAGATGGCCTGTAATCTATGTTAAGTGATGCCCAATAAATACTGCAAATGTTATTAATGTAACTTAAAAAATATCATAAAATGTACTTTTAAATCGGGTTTCATAAGTCGGTGTACAAAAAAGCTTATAAATACAACCAGTCTCTACTGACATAGCAGGTACCATTTCATCCGACAGGTCTCGTCTTCTAGCCTACAAACTGAAAATCATCCACAAATCCACATAACATGACCCTCAACAACGAGGTCAAGCATCTGTTTGCTAAAGTTCATGCCGTATAGATCACTTGTACTGAAATGGAAAAGAAAAACAACAGATTTCCATCAACTTACAGTAACATGACTCAATAGTGTGTAAGACAAAATAAAGTTCTAAAAAAAAAAAAAAAAAAAAAGATTACAAGTGATTTATAGGCACAGGCTTCAGCAACGACTAATTCAAGAACATGAACTGGAACAGAATCACAGTAGCTGCCTTACTGACGACACCGCTGGCTCGTCTCCGGGAAGCGAGCGAGCTGGGCTGGAATAAGGAATAAGGGTTCACACGACAAGAAGAGCGTTGTGCACGGCTCAACAGTCAAACCTCATGTCCAACGCCTCGTCCTCGTGAGGCCCGGCTGACAGGAACGAGGCCATGGGCGAACCTGCCGCCGAGGTGACGTTCAGCGTGCCGGGAGTCCCGCTGCCGCCGGCGTTCTTCATCGCGATGCTGGTGAGGTTGATGCCCAGCGTGAGCCTCGTCTGCTCCAGGGCTTTCTCGGGCACTGCGAACGCTTCTAGTTTTTTCTCGCCGTTGGCCATGTAGGAGTTCTGGCAGCCGCGGCATATGCAGTCCAGACAGGCCTTGCGGTTGGAGTAGCAGGGGCAGCGCTGGCCCCGACACGTAAGAACACTTGGGTTTTGAGTGGCCCTGCCACACTTACAGCCCTTCTTCTCCTGCGGTTTTTTGTACACCACCTTTGTCGGACTCCCCTGCACCAGAGGATTACTGACCAGTCTCTCTTTTGTCTTGTCTTTCGTTTTCGGGGCACTCTGTTTTGACTTTGCGTACGCTTTTTTAGGTCCGTGCGGCTCAATGCTCTTTTTGACGGGTTTATTGGTCACCATCAGAGCTTTACCCACTTTGGGAAGTCCTCCACCGTTCGGGACGGTGGCCATGTTGGGTGTGGCAAGAGTTAGAGCTTTAGGTTCACACTTTATAGGAACAGGCACTGAGGCACCGAGAGCTGGGCCTCTGATGATGGAGGAAATGGGTAAGGGCTGGATCTTCTCGCTGTCGCTTTCGGAACGCGAGCGTTTGCGGTTTGAGCGTGGAACCCTGGGAGTTACAGCGGAACAGGAAATTCCGGAGGACGGCTGCGGGTTGTGCAGAGGACGCTGTGGCGCCAAGACACCTGCAGAGTCGAGGGGAAGCGAGGGAAGCAGCCGGGAAGAGTCAGCCGAGGAGGCAGAACATCCAAAGGGTCCGTTTATATTCCCTGAAGCGCCGAGGCTCGGCTGGAGAATAGTAGAACATTCCACCTGGTGATCGGGCTCCAGAGTCCTGAGCACCTCCTCTACACTCAGTAAAAGCGTCCCACCTGCATGTTTGATATCCTCTCCAAATTCACACATGTCCATGCTGGAGGCACAGAGTTCCTCTCCAGCCGCTGCAACTGCCTCGCACACCGGAATCTCACTGCTGAAGTTCTCCTGCTTCACCACCTCTCCGCCCACCTCCACCGCCACGTTGCTGTGAGGTGAGGGCAAGCTGGCCGTCAACTCGTCCACGTTGTTCAACCCGTTACAACCCTGAAGCCCGTTTACCCCCAGCGGGCTCGGCGGCTGCTGCTTGATCTCAGACGAGCACAGGGATAGGTGCTCCTCGGGAGGCGAGTCCGAGCTCGAAGGAGCAGGAGAGTGCTGCGTCAGGTTCAATGAGAAACCCTCGTCCCCGGTCATTTCTGACGAGAGACCCTCGTTCAGCAGGGACAGGATGTCTGGGGCTCCGCCCACTTCGCTGGAAATGTGCTTGGCAAGTGGAGAACCCACGATGTACTCGCACAGCTTCCTGTAGCAGTCCACCAGAATACACAGCTGCTTGTTCTCCTCAAACTGCTCGTAGTCTTTACACCAACTGCACGACGGCTTCATCATCATCTTCTTTCCTTTGCACGCTTTGCAGACGTAATGCTGGCACGAGGAGTTGATCGGAGCGATCGGATCCTGGAGCAAATTCCCTGAAGGAGGAAAAAAACACACAAGGTAAATTATAATGAGGCTGGTGGCTAATCTCTTCCTGACAGCAGGCAATAGCTGCAGATGAGTCAATAGATGGCACTGTGGGGCAACCAGCTCACAGCAAGTCTCATAGAACACAATCAAGTTTATTTACAGTGTAATAGAGCACACACCAAATCATAAACATCACCCCTAACTTCCTGAAAGTTTAGCAGTGGATGAATAAAACCAGCATTTATGCTAATCACACTCCCTCATGCACATAAAAAAAAAAACGCACACACAAAAAGTGCAATAATAATTGAAAATAAATGAGAAGCATTGAAGTATCCAAACACTGTCACTAATGTATGACTAATACAGTGGGCTTAAACTAAGAGGAGACAAACAGACAGAAAGACGTAGAGGGAGGCGCAGACAGAGACACACAGGCAGAGACATAGAGCGAGACACACAGACCGAGACGTAGAGCGAGACACACGGATAGACAGAGACATAGAGCGAGAGCGAAACACAGACAGACAGAGATGTAGAGCGAGACACAGAGACAGAGTGAGACACAGAGACGTAGAGCAAGACACAGACAGACAGAGACGTAGAGCGAGACACAGACAGACAGAGACGTAGAGCGAGACACAGACAGACAAAAATACAGTGAGACAGACAGAGAGACATAGGGCGAGACAGACAGAGGTAGAGCAAGACAGAGACAGAGAAAAAGACAGAGCGAGACACAGAGAGAGAGAGACAGAGTAACGCAGACAGACAGGGGGACGTAGAGAGACAGACAGAAAGAAAGACAGAGGAACACAGAGACAGACAGGGATGCAGGCAGACACAGAGACAACCAGAGAGATACAGACAGGAAGACACAGCCTGAGACAGAAGACACAGAGAGACACCGAGATGCAGACAGACAGAGGCAGGCAGGCGCAGACAGGTGTGCTGTGGTTGGTAGGCGGGGCGTGTGGAGTGCAGTGAAGGGGGCGTGTCGGTACAGTGAGCAGTGGGAAACAAATCGTGGTAAAATACAATCAGAGCCCAAAACAGATGTAAACGTACCGCACACCAGGCAGGACAGAGACTGCCTGAAGAACGGCAGCAGTTTATAGAGCTCGGACAGAGCCTGCGGGTCCCGGGGGTCGCAGCGCAGCACCGAGCGGCACGCGGACACGTACAGAGCCGTGGCGTTTACCGGGTTCATGTCCGCACAGGGGGGGAGAGGGGGGTCAGGATCGGCGTGGAAAAACACACACACACACACACACACACACACAGTCTCTGATCAAACGTCGCCGAGGCGCTCTAAGTGAATAATGGCGCAGTGCATGAGCGCGGAACCGACGCACGACGATCGCTTGCACAGACGATTAAAATCTTCACACGTGCTGCGGCGTGACGTCACAGAAACGTCTCTCCTCCACACACAGCGCGTCCACTGCCGTCACCGCCGCTACGCCGTGCACGCGCGCTCGCGCCTCCATGGCAGGAAATACGCAAAAATGATCATCACCGGAGAAACACGGTGCACGCGCTCCGGTTGCGTCCCAAATACATCCGAAATGAGGTGGAGAAAAAAGGGGGGGAAAAGGAGAGAGAGAGAGAGAACCCCGCCTGTTTGTTTACAGGGTCAGGAGATTTCTCTAAAGCGCAGGAAGTCGTTCAGAGGCAGCAGAACCGGAGCTCCCGAACTCAACCCGCCGGAACCACACACACACACACACACACACACACCGCTCCGGAATATTTCCCACAATCCCGCTGAGGCTGGTCCTGCACACGCCGGAGAGCGGAAGCGGATGAGCCCGTTAAGCCCGGTGTGTGTTATTGTTCATGGCGCCGCTGTTGCAAAAACAAAACAGGCCGCTTTAAGTTCTCCCGAAACACCGAGGATCGGTTCCGCTCGCTAACCAGCAGCACCGCACGCTCGCTCCCGGGACACACGGGCGCAAAGTGCACGCGATTTAATCCCCAAACAGCACAAAAAAACAAACAAACGGGGGGCGATGCAGAAACGCCGAGGTGCGCTGGACCGGGCGCGCGAGCGAGCCGCGGCTCCGGAGAGCAGGAACAAAACAGGCCGCTTTTCTTCCCTCCGTCTCTCCCTCCGTGTCTCTCTCCCTCCCGGCGCTCCTGCCGCTCACAGCCGCCTTCAGCCACGGGATCCGGGTAGAAAGGAAGGTAAATAGTATCCGCGGACTGCGTCCTGGGCTTCTGAGCAGGAAGATGAGACTCCGAGCGCTGAAATGTGTTTGTGTTTGAAAAGCTGCTAGCACTGAACGCTTCTCCTCCCTTCTCTCCGCATTAGCACAGGGAGGGGGCGCTGTGGCCGAGTCTCGCGAGAACACGCCGACATCCCGCAGCTCTCGCGAGAGCAGGGCTGAGCCGGTTTCCTTGGTTACATAAACGGGATTCGGGCGGGGCGTGAGAGCAGATGTGAGATTTTTTTTTTTTTTTTTTTTTACACAGTCAATGGGCGACACGCACACGCACGCGCGCGCACGGCAGAAAATCGGTTATAACGCAAACCACAACACGTCATAAAGAAAAATACTAAACATGTTTATTATAAAATAAAGAATTTACACTGGAAGTCAAGTTCTCTGAAGTGGGCCAACTGGGGGGACACACACACACACATACACATACACACATACACATACACACATACACATACACACATACACATACACACATACACATACACACACATACACACACATACATACACATACACACACACACATACACACACACACACATACACACACATACACACACACATACATATACACACACAGACACACACATACACACACA